>JALGBA010003589.1:0-345738 GCA_023970755.1 Azemiops feae
TTTCAAGGCATCCCAATTGTTCCTCTAAAATTTGCCTTATGGGGGTGTACAATGGCTGTGGAGAAGCAAAAAAATTAGCCTCTCCAGGAGGAGCTGAAGGTCCAACTGGAGATGAATTAGGGGTGACAATTTTATCTGATCGTAACCAGGCAGGGGGGGAGGCAATTTGCAGTGCAATGGTATTAACCCTCTCCTCCCCTAAAAGATGATCAGCAGTGATGGCAACTGGGAGGTTCCCGCGGGCCACTGCCGCACGTACCCCTTGCCGCCAAACGGACTCAAAGATTAGGAATTGCGAAGAAGAAAGAAGCATGGTAGCAATATTTTTCCAATCTTCTGGGATCAGTTCTGCAAATCCTCTAGAGAAAGGTTTCCTGTCGCCATCGCTCTCTTCAGTCCAGCTGTAAAAGCAGACTGAGGCGAGGTCTCCGCGTCTCCACTTGGTGGAGGCGGAGGGGGGGCAGATGGCGGAGATGTTCTATTTGAAGAAACAATGTTGGAGCATTTGACCTGAGGACTTTTATGCTGCGTAAAGTTGTCCTGATATGGAGGTGGAAGTGCAGCGTTGAGCGCCATGGCATCGCTCGAGTCCTTATGGCTTTTCATAAATTTTTCAAACTGTCAACAATTACTTGACAAGTTAAAATCAAATCATTGGAAGCTTTAGGAGGTTCATTTAAATATTTCAATATGCGCTTCCATTTTTTAAACGTGATGTCCCCTGAGGGGGGATAAGTGGGATATTTTCTCCAAATGAATTTCAACAATTTGATCAGATCATTCTTTGAAATTAAAGATAAAGGTTTGCCATGGTTTATGGAAATAATTTTTGCAGCCTTGACTAGGTCTCCAAATTCTTGGGGTGCGTAACCTGGCCCTTGACAACCCTTTCCCATACTCGCTAAGTCTGGACGACTGCGAGCGCCTCACTGTCGATGGTAGGGGGGCGTCGAGGCGAACAACTAGGACCGGGATCACGCAGGGTCACCAGTTGTGCTTTTTCTCGCTGCCAGCGGGCTCACCACGAAGGAGCATCCGGGCAGCCCCGCGCCGGACGGAGTGAGAAATAAGACACAGAGTCAATTTCTCCTCGGGATGAAATGAGCCCAGAACAGAGCCAGGCAAATCTCTTTTATTAGTTCAGCAAAATATAGGTGGTGACATGGGGCAAGCAAGGGGGGTTACATTCTAGCTCAGCAAACTATAGGTGATTTCATGAAGCAAGTACAAGTTACAAGAAGCGAACAAAAGTGGTTACATGAAGCAGGCAAAAGGCTGTTACATTCTTTCAGATAAGCATTCCATCAGAAGGCAGTTTGTGTGTGTGATGCAGTTACTTTGTTCAGCTATATGCTTATGTTACAATTTGTTGCTAAACAGCTTTGTGCAGAGTTTCTCATGTCCTTGGCTCCTGTTTCATGTGAGAGCCATTGGCCTAGCCACACTGCAGGAGCCTGAACCAAACATTTTCCCAACATCTCCTCTGTTTTTGTTTTAAAAGTAGGTTTCCTGCCCTGTGAGTTGGTGGTCCTCCGACCCCCTCCCATCCAGGGTAGGTGTTGACCTACATAATTGCATATTGACAGATTCTGAGTCATCGTCAGAGTCTGGTGTGCAGAGGGATGCTTTCTCCACATCTTCTTCAGATGGTACTGGTTGGTAGTGGTGACGTTCCAGTATCATGTTTTCCAAAGTACCTATTTTGCTTTGCACAAAGTTTTTTAAGCGAGATAAAATACAAGGGCCAAATATGCATGCAAGGAATAACAATACCAGAGGTCCTGCTATGGCACTTATCAGGGTGGTCAACCATGGAGAAAAATTAAACCAGGATTGGAACCAATTTTGTTGACCTTCTTGCTCTTTCTTTCGTTTAGTCAGGCCCTCCCTGAGTTTGGTCATGGAGTCCTGTACTATACCAGAGTGGTCTGCATAAAGGCAACATTCTTCTCCTAAGGCCACACATAACCCCCCTTCTTTTAGAAAAAGCAAATCAAGTCCTCTCCTGTTTTGTAAGACTACTTCAGAGAGGGAGGTTAAGGATGTTTGTAAGTGCGAGATAGAAGTTTCTATTCTCTCTAAATCTTCATCGATGGCTGCTCTAAGGTTGTGGTATTGAGTATACTGATGTGCGAAAGAAGCTACTCCAGTTCCAGCTCCTGTCAGGCCAAGTCCTACCAAAAGAGCTATTGTGAGAGTGGAGATAGGTTCTCGCTTGTGTCTTATGAGTGCTGACCCTGAGTAGGTGTTATAAACTTCGTCTGCTGTATGGATGTATATGCGTGGTACGACCTGGACAAGGATGCAAAAGCCTTTGGTGGTTATCACATGGCCGTGGGCACAGGCAGTAAGGCCTGTGGAGCAGGCCCACCATCCGTCTCTAGGTGGTATGTAAAAGAGTGTTGTGTTAATCGTGGTATGTGTGGTGTTGCAGTATTGTTCGTATTGCGTGGGTACCAGTCCAATGCAGGTTCCCTTACCTGACATTGACAGCAGTGTTTGTGAGCCATGTTTCCATCTGCATGTGTTGTCATCTGAGGAGGTGTTGTATGGAGAGACAAACCCTACAGCCTCATAATATGGGGGTTGAACATTGTAGCAAAACCAGCAGGCTGTAGTAAGGGTAGGATGGGTGCTATTTACCAATTGATAGGTGGCAGTGACAATGTCCCAAAGAGGGTTCCCAGGGCGTCTCTGAGGGGGGGGTCCCATGTTATTTCCCCCGTGGAGACACAGTCCCAGTGTGCGCAAAAATAGGCGCTTTCCCCCCCACACTTGTTCCGGTGTGCTGTGTCTTTCATATAGCCAGGGCAAACATAGAGGGACCACCGCTTGATCCATTGGTGGCTAGTGATGGTGGTGGCCCCCAGCATGATGCCAAAGTCAAAGTACAGGTCAGGAAACCAGGATCCCGGCACAGCTATGGACGAAGTGGAGTTCAGGATGTTTGCGTGTTTGTCCAATACTACCCACGTAAAATTCAGGGGCTGGTGAGGATTGTGGAGGGCAAGAAAGGCGTCAAGATGCTGTCTCTCCGTCAGTAAGCAAAGTGTTGTTAGGAACATTGTTTTTCGGATCAGGCTTGGGATGATGTGGGTGAACATGGCGACCTGGAACTCACAAGGTGTTGTCTGGGAGTACAAAGTCACACATCAATGGTTGCAGGCTCAGGAGACAGGGAGTCTGCCGGCAGAGATGGGCGGGGTGCTGGAGCAAAGTAGGGCTGGACGCAGCGACCAGGAACCCACAAGACTTTTTCAGGCAGTTGGACTGCTGCGTAGCCTCTCCCCCAAGTGATGAGATCAACGGGCCCTTTCCAGGTAGGATCAGGGAGTTGACGATACCAAACCTGTGGTCGGGGAAGAGAAAGGGAGGAGGAAGAAAAATGCCTCTCGGCTGCAGAGGTAGGCGGGGTGCCTGTTAAGTTTAAGAAATTTAAGGTATGAAGACAAAGATTAAGGATGTTTTGCACTGCTGGGAGGCTAGGGGCAATTTTCCCTTGTGTCTGATTATATCTTTCCAGCGCATGTTTTAGCGTCTGGTGGGCGCGCTCAACCAAGGCTTGGCCTTGGGAGTTGTAGTGAATTCCGAATTTGTGAACAATTGACCACTGATTACAAAAGGCAGCAAAGGCTGCTCCAGTGTAGGCAGGACCATTGTCCGTTTTTAATTCCTTTGGGCATCCCAACGTTGCAAATGAACGAATACAGTGATTAATGACATGCTTAGTGGCTTCACCCCGTTGAGGGGTAGCAATGATGAAGCCAGAAAAGGTGTCAATGGAAACATGAAGATATTTCCATGGGGCAAATGGGGCATATTGTGTAACATCCATTTGCCAGATTTGGCAACACTCGGTTCCTCTGGTGTTAACCCCCATTGGGAGCAAGTGGGCCTGCTTGCTGCAAGTGGCACACTGCTGGAAAATAGCAGTTGCTTCTGCAGTGATTTTTCCAAATTGGTTCACAAGCGCCTTTTTATTTTGATGGAAATAAGCATGACTGTCCCAAGGAGAGACAGGAGAAAGAGACATGAAGCAGGTAGCAGAGGCCGCAGCGTCTGCAATGTATTTACCTAGATATTGTTGGAGCTGCACTAATGTGGTATCCTTCTCTAAAAAAAATGTGAGGAAAAATGGGTGTTGAGTGAGAAGAAAGAAGATTGTGACCCAGATATGAAAAAGGTTCCAATTTGATCAAATTCCATTCAGAGGAAACAAATTTCCATTAAATAGGGAAAACATTTACAAATCTAAGCAAAACAATTCTGAGTCATTTCTGTTGATTGATGGATGTATATGTCTAACTAAACAATTTAAAACTCAAAAATTTGCAAAAGAATTGCCCAACAATTACTGCCTCCTCTTTGGAGTAAAAAAAAATTGCAAGCTGAAACTGCAAGAGTGGGCATTAAATTTCACATCCACCCCCCTTCCTCAACCCAGACCTCTAGGCAGAGGAAGAAGAGAGAAAAAAAATAGTTAAAACGAGCAGCTGCCCCCCCTCTCCTTTGTCTGCCCGTCCTTCGCTCTGAAAGCAATACAGCCAGCGAAAAACGAAAGAGTCAAGAGGGGGGGAAAAGAAAAAGAAACTTTACAAAAATCTCACCACCAAAAAAATTCACATCATTTACCATAAATTCTTTTATACCTCCTCCATAAACTTTTCACATGCAAACTCATGCCATTGCGTTCCCATGTTACAACAATAAAAACTACAGTTTTACTGTTCCTTTACACCAGCAAATCAACTCATTCACTTCCACTCTGCTTGCTTACACCATTTCACATACAAATATTTCAACTTACGTTTCCATCTTTATTCAAGGCCTTTTTGTTTGTTGTTATCAAAGAGGGTTTAGACCCTTTTCCAAGTCTTGGAAATAACACAGAACAACACAGACAGACATATATACACAAATACCATTAAAACAACATTTATTTAGACATATAACTTGTCCTGCAAATAGCGAGAAAAATCAAGAGCTGATGTCAACCAAACATGTGGTTCTTATATAGGGCCCTTTACCAACTCCCATTTTTCTCACCATTCCAAGGTTAAACATAATATTCCGGGTGGCCACACATACACAGACACATATATATGAACAAAATACAATACATATTAACACACTTAGCACCGTCAGACCTTGTCTGACAGGGTTAAACTTAACAGCCACTTGAAGTTTCAAGGCATCCCAATTGTTCCTCTAAATTTTGCCTTATGGGGGTGTACAATGGCTGTGGAAAAACAAAAGAATTAGCCTCTCCAGGAGGAGCTGAAGGTCCAACTGGAGATGATTTAGGGGTGACAATTTTATCTGATCGTAACCAGGCAGGGGGGGAGGCAATTTGCAGTGCAATGGTATTAACCCTATCCTCCCCTAAAAGATGATCAGCAGTGATGGCAACTGGGAGGTTCCCACGGGCCACTGCCGCACATACCCCTTGCCGCCAAACGGACTCAAAGATTAGGAATTGCGAAGAAGAAAGAAGCATGGTAGCAATATTTTTCCAATCTTCCGGGATCAGTTCTGCAAATCCTCTAGAGAAAGGTTTCCTGTCGCCATCGCTCTCTTCAGTCCAGCTGTAAAAGCAGACTGAGGCGAGGTCTCCGCGTCTCCACTTGGTGGAGGCGGAGGGGGGGGGGGAGATGGCGGAGATGTTTCATTTGAAGAAACAACGTTGGAGCATTTGACCTGAGGACTTTTATGCTGCATAGAGTTGTCCTGATATGGAGGTGGAAGTGCAGTGTTGAGCGCCATGGCATCGCTCGAGTCCTTGATTGCTTTTTCATAAATTTTCAAACTGTCAACAATTACTTGACAAGTTAAAATCAAGTCATAGGAAGCTTTAGGAGGTTCATTTAAATATTTCAATATACGCTTCCATCTTTTAGACGTGATGTCCCCTGAGGGAGGATAAGTGGGATATTTTCTCCAAATAAATTTCAACAATTTGACCAGATCATTCCCTGAAATTGAAGATAAGGGCTTGCCATGGTTCATAGAAATAATTTTTGCAGCCTTGACAAGGTCTCCAAATTCTTGGAGGTGCGTAACCTGGCCCTTGGACAACCCTTTCCCCATACTCACTAAGTCTGACGACTGCGGAGCGCCTCACTGGCGATGGTATGGGGGCGTCGAGGCGAACAACTAGGACCGGGATCACGTCAGGGTCACCAGTTGTGGCTTTTCTCGCTGCCAGCGGGCTCACCATGAGAGGGTCCGGGCAGACCTGCGCCGGACGGAGTGAGAAATAAGACACAGAGTCAATTTCTCCTCGGGATGAAATGAGCCCAGAACAAAGCCAGGCAAATCTCTTTTATTAGTTCAGCAAAATATAGGTGGTGACATGGGGCAAGCAAGGGGGGTTACATTCTAGCTTAGCAAACTATAGGTGATTTCATGAAGCAAGTACAAGTTACAAGAAGCGAACAAAAGTGGTTACATGAAGCAGGCAAAAGGCTGTTACATTCTTTCAGATAAGCATTCCATCAGAAGGCAGTTTGTGTGTGTGATGCAGTTACTTTGTTCAGCTATATGCTTATGTTACAATTTGTTGCTAAACAGCTTTGTGCAGAGTTTCTCATGTCCTTGGCTCCTGTTTCATGTGAGAGCCATTGGCCTAGCCACACTGCAGGAGCCTGAACCAAACATTTTCCCAACATCAGCCTGTAATATAAAGTTGGTTTAGGTAAGCAAAACCCATTGATCTAAAATCATTCCTCAAGTTACAAAGAATACAGATATTTCTAAGAAAGATAAATACGGAGGGAAACATCCAAACTGGGAAATGAAAGAGAGATTTCTCATGCAATCCACAACATCCTTCTTTCTACCTCACCCTTCAAGATATTTTTCTTATAAATCCCATTTAGGGAAGAAATTGGACACCATCCAAATTGAGAATTAAACAATCAAATTTACATGTGTCTTTAACATGCATATTGATCAAAGTTTCCCTATGGTGTCACCCACCTTCCTGAGTGGAGATGGTCCCCTCTGGACAAGGAATGCAGTTGTAGCAGCAAACTGGCTCTCCTTCTCGAGCCTGCTTGACAAATCCAGGATGGCATTTTTCCACACATTTAGACTGAGGCAGAGACTGAGAAGAGAAAGAGGAAATGCAAAAGAAAATATGTAAGGACTCACAATCCATGTAAGATGGAGGTAGACATCAATATTAGCCAAGTAGTCTCTGGACTTCACGTAGGCAAATATGAAATCTCTGACCCCTTCCAAATGGTTGCAGGAGATACAATTGCAAGAAGATGCTTCATTCAGTTCCTCTCTTTTTCTTCTGATTTATCAGATTACAATAAAGTAGCTTTCTACTTAACAAAGTCTGGATGGATGAAATTGAGAAAAGATTTAAGCATTAAGTGGCACCCGGTGGGTTGCTCCTCATAGTGGAATTAACATGCATTCCTCCATTCTTCATAAATGCTTGATTTTAAAATATCCACAAATACTAAATTTTAGAGTGAACTTTATTGTACAATATATATTATTTTTTCATTTCATTGGATTTATTAAATGAGAATAAAACTGTGAGGAAGAAAGAAACTTTTGACCAATAGGATCTAGAAAGTTTTCTTCTGGAGTACATAAAACATTGCAAAGCTGCTTTCTTTTGAAAGCAGTCCAAAATTATCTCCAGTTAACATAAAAAGGGAAATTTCTTTACAGAGAAGGGCTGTCAATCTGAAAGATATTCTTCATTCCTATATATATTTGTTCAATTTATATGGCTGCCATCCTGGTGAACTAAAACTAAAAATGGCTGACCAGTTTCTAAAACTATAGTGAGGTGAGATGGGGGTGAGGTCATGAGAACATGTCCCTCAATAAGGGTGAGTCAGGGATCTTTTGGTACACCACATGGGTCATCAGTGTAAGTCTTATGTGTGAAAGGAATATTCAACACAAGGTATCCAACACAAGGTCCTTTCTGTTGAGAGAATACAATTAGGTGACACAATCTGACAGGGAAATACACACTCATATTTATTATTAGTTTGATTTGTAGCCTCTCAGTGTGTCCTAACAATCAAGAAAAACAGTCGCATTCAAGGTATTTTCAGATGAAGTGCACTCTTACAAGCCAATGCCCAAATCTAAGTAATATTTCCCTTGAAATTGTCCATTATTATTTCTGATATCAAGATTTTTTTTGCACCTAAGCGATGCTTCAGTACTTCAGTTTTCAAGCCATTATCATGGTGAGATGGGCAGCAAATAAATTTAATCAGTCAATCCATAAATGAGCTCACATCAGACCAGTCATTGTTATTTCAGTTGAAGTGAAAGCCTTGGACCTCCTTCCTAAATTCCACTATATTTGAAGACAAAAAGCTAGTGAAGCTGAAGCTATTAACACCAAAATCTCCAGCATATGAGGCCCTGTCTCACCAGTTTTATGGTGATACTAAACTGCCGCAGGGACACTAAATGGCAATGATTTGTGTCCTAAATAATAATCACCCAATATCTCATTTTGGATCAGCTTACAACAGGATTCAGGATGACAGCATCAGAAGGGAAACCTTGGTTAATAGAACTGAAGCATGCTTATCTGCCTAAAAAAATTATAGAGGTTTTACTCCACACATTCAATTCTCAGTGAATTTTTTGACCGGGTTTAGCCCACTTGAAACGGCTTTGGAAAAATGAGAAAAGACATCAATATTTTCCCCACCTTGTTGAGCAACTTTAACTGTGACAAAGCATCTTGGTTGATTGTAAGTCTCTGTCTTTCAAAACTCCCCAATACCTTGTCGATGGGATCCTCCTTGGGGAGAACCATCCTACTAAAGATCGTCAGGTCTGCTGCTACGTCTCCATTCTGATCCAAGTACACTTTCAGCAAGGAAAGATTGTACATTTCCCTCTTCTTTAGAAATGGATGGAACTAGAATGGAAACATCCAGGAATTTAAAAGCAGAAATCTTGGTTTCTTATCTATTATCACTTTTTACATTTGAATTTTTCTTCTATGGTTGTTTAACTTGGGAGAACAAGTGTTACTATTATCTTCAATATTGAAGTACACAGTTTCGGCAATATTTCTAAATCATGTAGTATAATGATAAAATGTATATTGACAAAATGTAATTGACAAAAATTGTCAATCATATACACAACAATCTAGCAAAGGTCACCAATCAAGTAAACAAAATACAGAAATAACTAGAGTATTCATAAACTCCTTGCAAACAATAGGGTGATTACCAGAAAGCAAGAATTTGTTAAGAAGAAAGTTGCAAGGCTAATCTTCATTCAGGTAGAGGTGATAGGGAAAATGACCAGATGAAGTAATTCTACTTTATTGTCAAAATCTTGCAGTGTGAAAGTACAAATCTTTCACCATCTCTTTTTTTTTTTAACAAGTTTTATTTTATTTTTTTTAAATATATTTTATTAAATTTTATATGGGTATGGGAAGGATAGGGATAATATGGGTAGAGGATGGGGTTAGGGAGTGGAGTTGGGATAGGGATGGGAATAGGGGTAGGGATAGGTACAGTAGTGGGGTTACCCCCACATAAAAAATCCAACGCTTACACAAGCAGACTCTCGTCCGGGTACACGTATTGAATAACAGTAATTAGTACAATACTAAACAATTATAATTTAATACTAAACATAGTCATAGAATAAAAGCTTACTAATTAAATATAATTCAGCTCTAACGTAATGTTAACCACTGATAAAAATTTTCCCATGTCCTAAAATACACTGAATCCTCTTTCTCCTTAATCTCCAACGTCAATCTGTCCATTTCTGCACATTCTAAGATTTTCATAATTATAATCTGATCGTGTGGTAGATTTTCATTTTCCCAAAATTGAGCAAATACAATTCTCGCTGCTGTCAATACATGTAATATTAAATATTCATTCTCTTTACCATAGTTAGATCCTAATATTCCTAGCAAAAATAATTCTGGTTTATATTCTATTTGTATTTTAGTCATCTTTTCTAACCATTTATGAATTTTAAACCAAAATTTCTTAGTTTTAGGACACATCCACCAAATATGATAATAAGTACCTGGTTTTTCTTTACATTTCCAACAAATATTCGATACATTTTTAAACATTTTCGCTAATCTAACTGGTGTCATATGCCATCTATAAAACATTTTATATAAATTCTCTTTATATGAAGCTGCTTTGGTAAGTTTAATATTTCTCTCCCAGAGCTTTTCCCAGTCTTCTAAATCTATGGAATATCCAAAGTTTTTTGCCCACACTATCATTGTTTCTTTTACTTGTTCTTCTTCCATCTTCCAATTTAATAAAAATTTATAAAGTTTCTTAATCAGATTTTCATCTGTTTTCAAAAGTGTTTTATCAAATACTGTCTGTTCTTTATAAAAGTCCATTACTTTTACATCTTTTTCATATCTTGTTTGAATTTGCAGATAGGACCACCACGTTAAGTCAATGCCTTGTTGATAGAGAGTTTGTCTGTCTTTAAGTTTTCCATCCTTATCTACAATGTCTTTATAAGTAACAAGTTTGTCATAATTAATTAAATTTGGATACGCAAATGCTTCCATCGTTGAAAGCCACTCTGGTATTTTCATATATATTTTATGTTTAATTTTCTCCCACTCTGAGAACAACACATTCCTTATAGCATGTCTTTGAAAATATTTATGTACTTTGTTTTTCTCATACCATAAGAACGCATGCCAGCCCAATTGTAAGTCATGTCCCTCCAAATAAAGAAGTCGTTTATTTCTCAGCATAATCCATTCTTTGAGCCAAAGTAACATAGACGCTTGGTAATAAAGTCTCCAGTCCGGAAGTCCAAAGCCCACTCTATCTTTTGTTTCTTGTAGTAGTTTAGTTTTAATTCGTGCTTTCTTCCCTTGCCATATAAATCTCAATATTGTTGAATTTAAATCATCAAAAAATTTCTTACCCAATTTAACAGGGATCGTTTGAAATAGAAAAAGTATTTTTGGTAAAATGTTCATCTTCACAGTCGCTATTCTGCCTAACAATGTCAATTGAAGATTTTTCCACTTTTCCAGATCTACTTTTATTTGTTTCATTAGTTTTTCATAATTATCTTCTTTTATTGTTGTATATTTTGATGTTAAATATATTCCTAAGTATTTAACTTTTTTAGCCATTTGAAGATTTGATCTTTCTGCAAGTTGAGATCTCTGTTTGTCTGTTAGGTTTTTTGTTAATACTTTAGTCTTTTCTTTATTTATCTTCAAGCCTGCTACATCTCCAAATTTCTCTATTTTCTGCAGCAGTATAGTAACTGTTTCCAATGGTTCCTCTATAATAAAGACTAAATCATCCGCAAAAGCCTGTAATTTATATTTTTGTTCTTTTATTTCCAATCCTTTAATTTCCATATCTTGTCTAACGTCTCTAGCCAACACTTCCAGTGTAAGAATAAATAACAAGGGGGATAGTGGACATCCCTGTCTTGTGCCTTTTTTGATATCAAAGCCATCTGTATATTTTTCATTTAAAAATATCTTTGCTGTTTGTTTATTATATATTGCTTGAATCGCATTTATGAAATTTTTACCAAAGTCCATTTCCATCAACTGTTGAAACATAAATTGCCAATTTAAATTATCAAAGGCTTTTTGTGCGTCAAGAAATATAAGTGCCATCTGTTTCCCTGGCTGATGTTCATAATATTCTAAAACATTTAAAATAATCCTTAAATTGTTCTTTATCTGTCTTTTAGGCAAAAAACCATTTTGATCTGTATGAATAAATTCAGTCAGGAATTTCTTCAATCTTTCTGCCATTATTGAAGTAAAAATTTTATAATCCACATTTAATAGCGATATTGGTCTATAATTTTTGATTTGTGTAAGATCAGTGTCTTCTTTAGGTATCAAGGTAATATTAGCTTCAGTCCATGAATTTGGTATTTTTGTCTCTAAAAAGATTTCATTGTACAATTCTTTCAAAATCGGGCTTACTGTATCTTGTAAAATTACATAAACTTCTTCAGGGAGCCCATCAGGCCCCGGGGTTTTATCCTTCTTTTGTCTTTTTATTGCCTCTGTGATCTCCATCATTGTTATCTTCTCATTTAAAATATGTCGCATATTCTCTGGCACCTTTGGAAGATCAGCTCTAACTAAGTAATCTTTTATTGCTTCTTCAGAGACCACCTCTGCCTTATACAATGTCTCATAATAATCTTTAACAATTTTTTCCATCACATCATTGTGGCAATATATCTCGCCTTTTGAGTCTTGTAATTTACATATCATTCTCTTTTCTCTTTCTTTCTTCAATCTATATGAAAGCCATCTTCCCGGTTTATTAGCATTTTCAAAAAAAATTTGTTTGGATCGTTTAATCTGTTGTGCCATCATCTCCATCTCGGATAAATTTAATTTATGTTTTATCAATTCCATTTGTGTTTTTAATTCCTTCTTTTGTGGGTCAATTCGTAATTCCAATTCCAATTTTTTAATTTCTTCTTTCAGCCTCAACTGTACTTGCTTCTTTTCTTTGTTCTTTTTGGCAGTATACGTTATAGCCAAACCTCTAAAATATGCTTTCGCCGTATCCCATACATTTTGAAGAGAGGTTTCTTCTTTCTTATTTATTTAAAAAAAAAATTCCATTTCTTTTGTTGCTAATTGTAAAAATTCTTTCTCTTTCAATATAGATTTATTTAATGACCACCTTAATTGTTTCTTGGTTCCTTTCCAAATCATTTTAAGTGGATTATGATCTGCCCAAATATTTGGTTCTATTTCGACCTCTTGTATTATAGTCTTCAAATTTTGAGACATCCATATCATATCAATTCTTGACCATGATTTATGGCGATTCGAATAAAATGTATATTGTAACTTTTCCGGATTCATCTCTCTCCAAACATCTTGTAAAAGCAATTCCTCTTTCATTTAAAAAAAAGTCTTCGGTAGAACGTTTCCTCCTTTTTTCCCTTGTTTGGAACTTTTATAATCTTGTATTGCATCAGCTACTATATTAAAATCTCCTAATAAGCAAAGATTTTGGTAATTTAAATCCACTAATTTATCATGTAATTGTTGGTAAAACTGGTTTTGCTTCTCATTGGGTGCATATATTGCCACCATCAATATTTGTTTTTGATTCCATGTAATTTCTACTATTAGTAATCTCCCCCCTTCATCAGCATAAATTTGTTTTGGGTTCAACTTTTCTTTTATATACAAAGCTATACCTCTTTTCTTTTGAATTGCCAAAGAAGCATAAAGTTTACCCAATTTAGATTGTTCTAAAATTCTAAGATGTTGTCTCTTAATATGTGTCTCTTGAATACAAATTATATCCTTTTTTAGTTTTTGTAGTCTAGTAAATATTTTTCTCCTTTTTGAAGGAGAGTTCAGACCATTTATGTTTATTGAAAAGACTCCAATCTCTTCCATAATTTCAATTATTTCTAGCCCTCAATCTTCTAGGTGAGGTTATCTGTCTCTGATCTTTCGGTCTTACATCTTCCTCTGTTTGTGTCTTTTTAGGTTCATCCTCTTCCCTCTGTTTAAATGTTCCAGCCACGTTCATTTCCTCTTGTTTCTTAGGCTCCGCTTCGCCTCTTTCCAAAAACTCTCTATGATTATTGAAGAATTCCTCCGCTTGAAGTGGGGTGTTCAATCTGTATCTTTTCGTATCCCAAAAAATTAACACTCCTTCTGGAATCAACCATCTGAAGTTGATTCCCTTATTAAACAATTTCTTTGTTAAAAATTGATATTCTCTTCGGGCTTCTCTTATCCTTCTAGGAATTTGCTTAAGAACTACAAGTTCTTTTTCTTTATGTTTCAGCGGTTGATCTCTTATTGCTCTCAGAATGTCATCTCTTACTGATCTTTTAACAAATCTTACATGAATTTCCCTAGGAACTCTATTTTTTCTAGCGTAGCTTGAGTTAACTCTAAAAGCCTGATCTATCTCTTTTTTCATTTGATCCTTTTCTATTCCGAGCAGCTCCGCCAATAGCTCACTCATCAGCTCCAACAAATTCTCATCTTTCTCTTCTATGACATTTTGAAATCTTAAAAAAAATGATGACCGTTCCATCTCCGCCACGGCAAAGCTGTCTTCCAATTCTGCATTTACTTGCGCCAATCTCTGGTTCTCTCCTTGGAGGTATTCTAATTTCTGATCCACTTCCACCGACTTATCTTCTATTTTTTGCATCCTTTGTTGGTTATCTATGATCGCCTGTTGGAAGACTTTTTTTTAACAAGTTTTATTAATTTTCCATTTTTACAAAGCTTCAGGTATTAAGGAAGCAACTTGGTGGTTGGTTAATACATAGTCCAATAATACACTTTTCCATACATATGTCAGTTTATATCATGAAAAACTTCCTCTCTGTTTCCCTTAGTTATTATAACAGATTTCGAATGAACACATTGCTAGTTATAACTCAATCATTTGAAACATTTATCGACAACTTTTGATTTATATGCCTTCAAATCCTGTTTTTAACTTTTATCTGATTTCAATTACAGTATTCCAGTTGGCTTAATGTCCATAGTATTTAGATTTCGGATAACCCATGGTACCCTTAGTTCATTACAGAATAGTTATCATGTCTAAAATACACTTATTATTTATTCAAATAAATTCTTAGTTTATTTCACAATCATATTCAGCAGATTCTCCTTCTCCTTCTAATATCAATGCTTACTAATAAAATAACCTTTATCCTCTGAATCCATCTTCTATTTTATAATTCAAAACTATTATTCTAATAACTAATTTATTTCCCTTATAGGTATAAATCCTGAATATTGAATCAATTAATGTCTTTTAAAATCTCCTTATCCCATTAAGTGAGATTTAAGGCTCTTCCGTTAAAGGTCACATAAAGAAAACCATTTTTTAAGTCTAATTCTGGCCTTCCTTTTGTGCCAAACAGGCTTCCATAACAGGGCTTTTAAATCCTCGGGTGGGTCTCCCTTCATTCCTGCATATGTCATTTGAATCAAGGGAGACCATCCAGTCATCAGCCTATCAAGGAAGCTAGTCCCTTCATAGTCATTAAATTGTTGGCCTGATAGTTTGAATCTCCATATTTGGCTTAGTATATTTGTCATGAGTTCAGGCTGGTCTTCTTCTTCTTCTGATTTCAGCTGGTTTAGATGAAAAGTCGTATTCAATGTTGTAGTTGTTTTTTGGTCATCTGGGTTATCTGAATTGTCTGTGTATTGTGTATGTAAGTCTTCAGCACCTTCCGTCTTAGTGTTGTTTTCTTCAGTTTCTGTTGCTGTTGAAATTACAGATTATTTAGATGAAATAAAAGTTTGGGTATCAGAGTTCTGAGTAGATTGTAGCTGGCATTCTTTGAAATCCACTTTAGTGTTAATTCCTTCTTCTTCTGTTGCTTTTTGGGTTGTAAGTTCATCTATTGAAGTCAGGGCTGCGTTTTGCAGCTTTAAAGTGGCACGTATATCTTTCAGTCTGAAATTCATTAGCTCAGTAGCCTCTAAGATTTTTTCAAGTATAAATTTGAAGTTAAGCTGTGCGTGGTGTTCCTCCATTTCTGTGGTATTTGCAAATAGTCCTTTAGTGGAGGCTATTTTTAATAAAAGTCAATATAAAGAACTATTTTCACCACCCAGCTGTTTCAAGTTCTTATCTTTTTTGATAATGTCAAGGACAAAATTTACTCTCAGAAGTCTCCCAGTGGAAAAAAAAATTCACTTGCTGTACCACGTTTCGCCACAAGATGTCCCTAGTGGCATGCACAGTTAAGCTATTATCCGATTCAAAGAAGAAAGAAAGAAATATTCCTTTTTTTCCCCAGCTTAGCAAACAAACGAAACAATAAGTCTCTGTAAGAATAAAGAACTTTTTGGGAGCCCAGGTATCCAGGAGTTACAAGTCCAAATATTTAGTCGTTTAGTCTAGTTGTTCTATTTTTTTTTCTTTAGCTTTATATTCCCAAAGTAGGCAGGAGCCGCAGAATTGAGAAGGGGAAAAAAGGTATTTCCAAAGGCTTTTGCAGGAAAATAATTGGGAAGCAGCAAAGGTAAGGTAAGGTCTCACCCAACTCCTCCAGGTTGCTTTCGTCGTGCTTAGTAGTGCTTTGGGCTTTTGGCAGGAATGGCTTGGTGATCGGCCATGTTAATGGCCGATCTTTTCTTTGTTGGTCAAAGGAGCTGCCTCGGATCCAACAGAAGGGCTGCCACCCTTCCGTGGTCAGTCAAGGGTCCTCCTCAGCAGTGGTCGCCCCTCCAGAGTGACTTTAGACCCTTTGCAGGGTCTTCCGACAAACTGGATGGCGGAGAGAGCAGCTTCTCTGCATGCCCACCAGCATCGTGATCTTTCACCATCTCTTTTGACAGTCAAAAAAATTTTGAGGACTTTTTCTGAGTTTCTTTCTCTGCCTGTTATGCAGCTGTGGGTTGCCCCCCCCCAAACCATCTTATCTGATCCTTCCCTGCATCTCTTTCTCTGGTCCTGTGAACTCCTTCACACATATCATTATACTTCCTTAACAGATTGTGTGAATGCTGGTGGTATAACTTTTTTTTAGCAAAGAATTAACAAAATGCTTCACAATGTGATGAATTGGGATCTAGTTAATTGAGTGCTGGATGGTATGAGATAATTAAGTGGATACAACTGTCTCAAAAATTGTACTCAAATAAATATTAATATTACTGATTAAATTGGGGAGTTATGAAAAACAATTAGACCTTGGTGATTGTTTCTTCTATATTTTCATTAAAAAAGGAAGTAGATAAATTATGATTTTGTGATGGAAAAAATATAATAACGGACAAAGTTATTTTGGTCTCCTTTAAAAATTCCCAGCTTCTCTCAGGTCCCTATAGATCCCTGTCAGGATGCTGCCATCCTGATGGGAGGGGGGACCTTTGGAGCTCTCCTGTGATGTGTTTAGCTTTGCTTTGTTGACTCAGTTCCGCTGCCCGAGGTCATCTGTCTCACGTCACCAAGGAAGAGATGCCTGGGAACATCTTACCGCAGTTTCCATCTAGAGTTCTCACAACCTCTTTGCACCTCTGTGTTAGAAAGAGGTGCATGAATAAAATTCAATAGGAAACTAATTAATTGTTAGCATCCAGGATTGATACATGATTGTATAAATGTAATAAATGGCAGCTATAATCTGTATTAATATTTCATTTGTAGTTTATCTCACATTATTCTGTGCATAGAATGATTACTGATTATAATAAAGTAGTAGTGATATTTTAATGTTATGATAATAACCGTATTATTAATTTGTCGATAATGTCATTATTGATCCAGTAGAATGATACCAGGTCCTCTTGCAGGCACCACACTTGGAGAAGACACTGCACAAAATTTTCATCAGCTTTAGTCAAGGACAAAGAAGGGGAGGAAGAGATCAAAAGAGCTGCTTTAAGACTTATAATAATAATAATAATAAAGTTGGAAGGGACCTTGGAGGTCATCGAGTCCAACCCCCTGCTCAGGCAGGAAACCCTATACCATTTCAGACAAATGGCTGTCCAGTCTCTTCTTAAAACTTCCAGTGTTGGAGCATTACACCCGCTTCTGGAGCAGGTGTTCCACTGGTTAATTGTTCCTAACATGTCAGGAAGTTTCTGCTAAGTTTCCAGGTTGCTTCTTTCCTTGACTAGGTTGTCCATCCATTACATTCTTGTCATAGCCCTCAGGCGCCTTGGAGAATAGTGACTCCCTCTTCTTTGTTGGCAACCCGGAGATATTGGAATTAGCATCATGTCACCCTAGTCCTTCTTTCATAAACTAGACATACCCAATTCCAGCAAACGTTCTGATTGCTTAGCCTCAGTCCTAATTCATCTTAGTTGGCCATTCTCTGCACTCTTCTAGAGTCTCACACTTTTTTACATCATGGTGACCAGAAACTGGATGCAGTATTCAAGTGTGGCCTTACAAGGCATTGGAAAGTGGGATTACTACTTAACGTGATCTGTGATTTCTTATCCCTCTGTTTATGCAGCCCAGCACTGTGTTGGCTTTTTGGGCAGCTGCAGCACACTGTTGCTCATATTTAAGTGATTATGTCACTAGGACTCCGAGATCCTCTCACAGGTTACTTATATTGAAGCCAAGGTACCCCTATAATATACCTGTACATTGGTTTTTTTCTTGCCTAAATGTAGAACTCTTACTATATGTTTCTACCAGTGGAATTTCCTTTGTTAGATAGCGCCCAATGTTCAAGTCTGTCCAGGTCCTCCTGTATCTTAAGCCTGTCTTCTGGAGTGTTGGCTATTCCTGCCAGCTTGGTGTCATCCGCAAATTTGATGATTTCCCCATCTATCCCCTCGTCCAAATCGTTGATGAACTTGAGGAAAGACATCAAGCAGAAGAGCTGTGTTGGAATAGAATAGAATAGAGTAGATTAGAGTAGAGAGTAGAGTAGAGTAGAGTAGAGTAGAGTAGAGTAGAGTAGAGTAGAGTAGAGTAGAGTAGAGTAGAGTAGAGTAGAGTAGAGTAGAGTAGAGTAGAGTAGAGTAGTAGTAGAGTAGTCCTCCTGTATCTTAAGCCTGTCTTCTGGAGTGTTGGCTATTCCTGCCAGCTTGGTGTCATCCGCAAATTTGATGATTTCCCCATCTATCCCCTCGTCCAAATCGTTGATGAACTTGAGGAAAGACATCAAGCAGAAGAGCTGTGTTGGAATAGAATAGAATAGAGTAGATTAGAGTAGAGAGTAGAGTAGAGTAGAGTAGAGTAGAGTAGAGTAGAGTAGAGTAGAGTAGAGTAGAGTAGAGTAGAGTAGAGTAGAGTAGAGTAGAGTAGAGTAGAGTAGAGTAGAGTAGAGTAGAGTAGAGTAGAGTAGCGTAGAGTAGAGTAGAGTAGAGTAGAGCTGGAAGGGACCTTGGAAGTCTTCTACTCCAGCCCCCCACTCAAGCAGACAACCTATACCATCTCAGACAAGTGAGTGCCTAGTCTCTTCTTAAAAATCTCCAGGAATGGAGCGCCCACAATTTCGGAAGGCAAGCTGTTCCACTGGTTAATTGTCCTCACTGTTAGGAAGTTTCTCCTTAATTCCAGGTTGCTTCTCTCTTTGATCAGTTTCCAACCATTGTTTCTTGTCCTAGTTTACAAGAGCTTAAAATCAGAAAAAGTCTGTGAACTTTTTTTGAATATATAAAAGGTCTTGGTTGTTGAAGGGAGGATACAGCACTCTTCTGATAAGTAGGAGATGTTGTACAGAAGCTTAAGATCTTAAACAACCAAGCCCAGAGAGCACAAAAGACCCTGAAAAGGAATTTAGTTTGATGGATCCTTGTTGGGACCCCATACCTTCCACGGTTGCAGCTTTGGAGCCCCCAACCTCTCTTCACCCTTCTTCCTTCTCCTCTGAGATTGGGAAGCAGCACTTAAAGCATGGGCCAGAATCTTAATGACACTGTAGGTATAGCCATCATTTTTTACCCGCATCCTATTCTTTTTCTCTTGGGTCTCCACTGGTGCTTTCTGGGTGCATCTTCTCCGGCCTTTGACAGAAAAGGTGTGTTTTGAACCAGAACAGTGAAAATACTCAGCTTGAAATTCAGGTTCAACAAAGAAAGGTGATTTATAGGCATTATCGTTTTCCCAACTCTTTTTCCACTGAAAGGGAAAGCTCCAAATACTATGGACGTGCTTGAGACGCCAATCCTTTTTCACGAAATATACTCCAACTATTGTCATGATCCAGACTTTCCCTTCAATCGGTCCTGGCAAACCTTCAAGTGCTGAATGGAAGGGAAGAATTCTATCCCAAGGGTAACCAAATTCTATGAAGTGAACAAAGATGTTGACTTGTCTCCACTTAGAGAGGGCATCCCTGAGGAATGCGGTATGTCCAGTCGTTGAGAATCGTTGTGATATAACAACACAAATTCTATTCTTGACAAGCATAGGAGTAAAAGTTCTCATGAAATTCTCTCCCTTCTCTGTGTCTGGAGCAAAGAGATCAATCAGGGCCCATCCAAAATGGAGGAGAATTTGGACAATTCCTGGATACTGGATCCCTTCTTTGGGGAACATCGGATGGAAAAAAGGGAATTGACTTTTATCACTCAGAGCCTCTGAAACAATTCTATCACTGACCTAAAAAACAATGACGAATTCTGTGTTATATTTGGGGTCCTACCAAGTCCCAATTTTTAGCTTTTAATGAATCCAACTTTTTTCTCATGCACATTTCAGAACATTTCCTGTTGATTAGTCATTAGGCCATATCAATATACAGAATATAAAACACAGAACATTAACAACTGCATGTAAAAACAGAATTTAGAAAAATAAGTACAATAGAATAAGCATAAAGAATGAAAAGAGTATTTCTATAGCCCCAGAATTTACCACAATCAGACCATAATTGGGCTTTATTATATATAATTTTTGAATTCTGAGCACAGAGAAAATTCATTTTTTAAAATATTAGGATCCCAATAGATTGTTTCTCTAAAGTGCAATCCAAGATATTGATCTCCCTCTTTCTTAAATAATTGTCATTCAAAAGAATAGATGTATTACATCTTCCATTTCTGGAGCTCCACAAATACAAGTTTATTAATTGTAAGGAGTTTGGAAGATTTAACTCAATACTTGGAAGGTACATTTGTAGCAGCTGATGCCTTTCAGTGTGCCAGTCTTACTGAAGATGGCCCTACTTTTCTCTATTTTGACCATTTTGGATTCTTTGTGCAGCATTTTTTTAGGTTTTTCTCGAGTGGCAAAAAAGACAGGGAGATGACAGTTCCTAATATAAAATCAAGAATATTTTAAATGAAATTTGTTTGTTCTAATAGCATTTGGGGACTCTTATTAGTTCAATGAAGAGAAGGACGAGGGATGACATGATAGCAGTCTTCCAGTATCTCAGGGGCTGCCACAAAGAAGAGGGAGTCAAGCTATTCTCCAAAGCACCTGAAGGCAGGACAAGAAGCAATGGATGGAAAAGAACCAAAGAAAGAAGCAACCTAGAACTAAGGAGAAATTTCCTGACTGTTAGAACAATTAACCAGTGGAACAACCTGCCTCCAGAAGCTGCGAATGCTCCAACCCTAGAAGTTTTTAAGAAGAAACTGAACAGTCATTTGTCTGAAATGGTATAGGGTTTCCTGCCTGAGCAGGGGGTTGGACTAGATGACCTCCAAGGTCCTTCCAACTTTTACTATTATTGTTGTTGTTATTGTTATTGATCATCGCACAATCAGCCAGATGTTCAGACTGGATTTGGCATTTTTGTCTACCTATCGAGTCTTTACCAAGGACCTGGGATAGGCAGATGTGGATGTTTGATGGTATTACAGAGATCGTCACTGTCAAGGTTCCGACTAATGGAACACTTCAAAGAATTTCCAAGCATTGTTTATGCTAAAAGTCTTTAATCAGTGGACACAGTGTTGGCACGGCATGAATGGATGCCAATATCTGAATTTCCCTTTCTTTGCACATAACATTCCATTGCTATTCTCCTCCCCTATTTTGCCATCATAATTCACATTTTCCAATTAGACTGAAGGGCAAAGATTCACTTCCGTTCCTTATCCCGCTCATTCCTTATCTTTCTCCTCCCACCATCATCTGAATTAACTCTAAAAATACCAGACAGCTCTGCATATCTTGTCAAAGCAATAATGTCCCATATTAGCAGCATTGACATCCGGCCCCCCTTACAGAAAAGACAGATCCTGTAATGTAAACAAAAGCATATGTTAATGACTAGTTTTCGGTTTGTTGGGGTGTTTTGCATGAAACCTTTTGATGAGTCTGTCAGCTTTCACCTCACTGGATTTCACCCAGGTGGCTTCAGACAACGGGTATCCCTTCCATTGTACTAGGTACTGCAATTTCCCTTTAAAAATTCTAGAAACAAGAATACATTTCACTTCATAGTGGGTCTGTCCTGCAACTATGAGGGGCCCGGGTGCCTTCTTAGGGGGAGGTCTTAAAGTGGAGCCCCGATAAGGTTTCAACAAGCTCCAATGAAAGACAGGGTGAATTCTACCTAAAAGTCTAGGGAGTTTCAGTTTTTTGGTGATCAGATTGATGATCTTTACGATAGGAAAAGGCCCCAAGAATTTTGGTCCTAACTTTTTACTGGGTAATTTGAGGCGTAAATATTTAGTCGACAGATAAACCTTTTCCCCAACTTGGAATGTTCTTTGGGGAGCCCTCTTTTTATCAGCCTGCTTTTTATAGGTTTCCAAAGTCTTTTTTAAAGCAGTTTTCATGTTTCTCCAAACTTCTTCCCATCCCCTCACCCATTGGTCAAGTGTCTGGGAAGCGGTTGGCACCTGGGGATATTCAGGTATTGGACCAAACTCTTTTCCTGTGGCTACTCTGAAAGGTGTGTAGCCGGTGCTGCTGTGCCCAGAATTATTGTACGCCACCTCTGCAAAAGGGAGGAGGTCAGTCCAGTTTGTCTGTTGGTAGGAAACGTAGCATCTGAGATATTGCTCCACCATTTTGTTAGTGGATTCTGCAGCCCCATTGGTGGCCGGATGAAAAGCAGATGATAAGCCTTGAGATGATCCAATTAATTTAAGGAAACTTCTCCAAAACTTTGCTGTGAACTGCACCCCCGTGTCCGAAATTACTCGCTTAGGGGCGCCATGCAGCCGGTAGATATGTTTCAGGAACAATTTGGTCAGTCGTTGGGCAGATGGGAGTCCTTTGCAGGTGATGAAATGAGCCTGCTTCGAAAACAGGTCTATCACAGTCCAGATGACAGTATTTCCTCTACTTTCAGGTAGGTCTACGATAAAGTCCATAGCTATTTCTTCCCAGGGTTGAGAAGGGTCTGCCACCGGCTGCAGTAACCCAGGGGTTTTCCCTGGGATTCTTTTCATTGTGGCACATACGGTACAACTCTTTACATAGTTTTCCACATCCCGTTTCAGCCCCGGCCACCAAAATTGCCGGCGGGTGAGATGTAGAGTTTTTAGATATCCAAAGTGTCCAGCCTGTTTTACATCATGGCTGTGTTTGAGAGCATTAAGATGGAGGGCTTCAGGCAAATACAGTTTTCCCCCCTTGTAAGCCAAACCATCCCTGCATGTTAGGGAGGTTTAATTATCTTTGAACCATTGATAGGTGAGGAGCTCTTGTTTTATTTTCTTTACCCCAGGGTCATTGGGATTTGGGACCCTGCGAGGCGTGAGCTGAGCGGCAGTTTGTGGATTGGAGATAATTGCCTCATTAACCTCTTCGCGTTCGCTTTTGTACTGGGGCAATCTCGATAGCGCATCAGCTAGGAAGTTTTTCCTTCCTGGTATGTACTTTAGAGTGAAGTTGAAACTGTTAAAGTATTGTGCCCACCGTACTTGCTTTGGAGACAATTTGCGGGGAGTTTTCAGTGCCTCTATGTTTTTGTGATCTGTCCATACTTCAAATGGCACCTTGCTCCCTTCTAGATACTGTCGCCAGTTTAACAGCCCCCATCTAATTGCGAAAACCTCCTTCTCCCATATTGCCCATCTCCGTTCGCTTTCAGTAAATTTTTTAGAGGTGTAGGAGCAGGGTTGCAGGACTCCACTCTTGTTCTTTTGCAGTAATACAGCTCCGACTGCGACGTCGCTTGCGTCAGCTTGGATTACAAAGGGTTCCCCTGGGCAGGGGTGCTTTAGGACCGGTTCAGCAGCAAATAGTGTTTTTAAATTCTCAAAAGCTGTTTTACAGCCCATTGTCCATGCTAGTGGTTGGCCCGGTCGTGGCTTCCCTCCTCCTTTGCCTGTTTTGAGTAGTTCTGTAAGGGGTAGGGCACTCTCGGCAAAGGAGGGAATGAATTGATGATAAAAGTTGGCAAAACCTAGAAAGCTCTGGAGCTGTTTGCGAGTCTTTGGGGGCTGCCACTCGATTATAGCTTTCACCTTGGCTGGATCCATTTCAATGCCCTCGTTGGAGATTCTGTAGCCAAGATAATCTAATTGGGTCTGGTGGAATTCACATTTCGACAATTTGGCATAAAGCTTGGCATTTAATAATTTCTTTAACACTTCTCTCACCAGTTTTATGTGATCACTCATATTCGTGCTGTATATCAGGATATCATCAAGATACACCAGAACCCCTTTGTACAAGTGATCATGTAGGACCTCATTTATCAACTGCATGAATACGGCTGGGGCCCCCTGTAGTCCAAATGGCATGACTTTGAACTGATAGCTTCCCATAGGACAGTTGAAGGCAGTTTTCCACTCGTCTCCCTCCTTTATTCTCACCCGGTAATATGCCTCTCTCAGGTCTAATTTAGTGAAGACACTCCCCTTAGCCAGATGGGTTAATAAGTCCTTTAGGAGGGGGAGGGGGTATTTGTTCTCCACACTCACAGCGTTGAGACCCTTATAGTCTACGCAGAGACGAATAGACCCATCTTTTTTTTCTTTGAACAACACAGGAGCTCCCACAGTAGATTTGGCCCGTTCAATGAACCCCCTCGCTAGGTTTTTGTTCACATATTGCTGCATCTCCTCAATTTCGAGGGGGGACATAGCGTACATTCTTGGTCGTGGGAGTTTGGCTCCTGGCACCAGTTCGATAGAGCAGTCATTGGGTCTGTGAGGGGGCAGGGCATCGCATTCTTTTTCACTAAATGCCTCAGCTAGGTCCCGGTATTCATTGGGGATGAGTGGTTCGTCTGGTGGCGGTGAGGCAGCCATGTGCGCTCGCTCATTGGGTGGCCTAAAGTGTCCCGCAACGTCAATTGAATCAGTGGGAGGCTCAGGCCCTATAGGTAGTCTCACAGTTCTCATTCCTTTCTCCCACCAGATAAATGGCTTCCATTTTTCCAACCAGGCTAATCCTAGGATCACAGCCGCAGTCATTTTTGGGGCCACAAGGAAGCGAATAAACTCCCAGTGCGCACCTATTTCTAGGTGTAAGGGCTCAGTTAATTGTGTGACTAAAGTCCCTCCCATCAGGGAGCCATCAGCTTGCTTGAACCTCACAGGTTTGGAGAGCTGTTTTGCCCGTATGCCCATTTTCATGGCAAAGGGCAGGCTAATAATGCATCGGGTTCATCCAGAATCGATTAGCACGTTTAAGTCCATTTGTGCCCCCGACGTAGGGATTATAAGTTTGGCGGCCAGTGAAAAAGGCGGGATTTGTCGACTCACCATCGGGTCGTTCTCTCCTTCGTCGTCGCTGTCAAAGGAGGGTAGAGCAGGGGCAGGTCCACCCGGAATCCCGGCGTCCTCTTGTGTGTGGGGTGTAATCTGGGCAACAGGTTCTTGCATGACCCGGTTGGATTTTTCTCTCGTTAGCCGCTGGGCAGGTTTCCTTCTCGCTGCTGGTTCCGGTCTGCTCTGTAGTCGGGGGTAGGGGACTGGACAGTTTGCTGCTCGATGTCCCTACTGTCCGCACCGGAAACACTTAATTGACGGGCCTGCAGGTGGCTTGGGACTCTCAGTCATCACAGTAGTTGGAGGGTTTCGTGGGGGTGATTGTTGTTCGGGTTGCTCTGGCTGCTGTTCGGATTCAGGTGGGGGAGGCTTCTTATATCGGGCGAGCTGAACGTCTAGCTTCACCGCTGCCTGGTACCATTCTTGCAGCTGATCAGGTACTGCTCGATAGAAGCAGGCCTGAGAGAGGTGATTGTGTAATCCCTCAATGAAGTGATGGATTAGGGATTGCTCTGGCCACCCCTCTATTCGACCTGCTATCTTGCAAAACTCTCACACGTACTCCAGGGCAGGCCTGCCGGCTTGTTTTATTTTGTGGATTTGTTCTCTTGCTTTGAGGCCAAGGGATGGGTCCTCAAATCTTTCTCTCAGCCCTAGGAGGAAGAGGTGGGGGTCCTCCAATTCTGGGGCTTGCTCATTATATAAATTGTTCAGCCATTCGGATGCTTCTCCCTCTAGGCTGGACTCAATCACATCAACCATGGCCTCTGGGTCCAGGCAGAGATAGGCCCAACAATTCAAGTGAGAGTGCACTTGGTTGAGGAAAAAAATCAGCTTCTCTGGGTCCCCATCGAAGGTTGCTCTGAAAGGTGGAGCAATTATAGGCTGTTGGGGCCCCCACTGTCGCTGTTGCTGCTGGCCCCATCCTGGCTGCTGGTTTATGCCCAGGGGTTGCACGTTCGGGGGCTGGGGCCAATCTCCTTGCTGTGGTCATTCTCCTACCAGCTGCTGATCTCCTGGCTCCTGCACCACCCCAAGCTGATGCAAGGCCTCTATTAGCTGTGGTAAGCTCAGAGGATGTTTACCCTCTGCCGGCCGAGAATGCCACACTCCCCATTGTTGCAGAGGCCTCAGACTGGGATTCCCTCTCTCTTCAGGGCTGGAGTCCTTGACAGGGGAAGACAGGGTCTTGAAGGCTGTCTGATTTACAATGGAGGCGCTGCAGGCTTCTCTCTGCAGGAGTGGATTTCTGCCTCTCACCTCTGGGTTTTCAAATCTTTCCAGTGACTCACCCAGGCCTCGAGTGGCAGTTTGTCCATTATCCCACCACCGATTTGTGTTTGCCTGCCAGCCGTTTGTCTGCCAAAATTCATCTTCCCACAGCATGCCATCTGTTACTTCCCCCTCTGGGTTATCAGCAGCTGCCGGGTTGTATTCAAGCAAACTCCCGTTCTTCATGACAGATCTTCCTCCTGAAACTCTGTCAGTTTCACTCAAGCCTAGGAGGAAGAGGTGGGGGTAATGCACCCCCAGTTGTTTGAAAAGGATTTAGATCTTGGCATGTTGTCAAGTTTCCGACTAATGGAACACTTCAAAGAATTTCCAAGCATTGTTTATGCTAAAAGTCTTTAATCAGTGGACACAGCGTCGGCACGGCATGAATGGATGCCAAGATCTGAATTTCCCTTTCTTTGCACATAACATTCCATTGCTATTCTCCTCCCCTATTTTGCCCTCATAATTCACGTTTTCCAATTAGACTGAAGGGCAAAGATTCACTTCCGTTCCTTATCCTGCTCATTCCTTATCTATCTCCTCCCACCATCATCTGAATTAACTCTAAAAATACCAGACAGTTCTGCATATCTTGTCAAAGCAATAATATCCCATATTAGCAGCATTAACAGTCGCAGGATGGAAGCATTTCTAGTAAGGCCACCTTTTGCAATTGACTAATGGCGAATTTGTCAATGCCAGTGGTGTTCAGGTGGTGCTCCAGTTGTTTTGGGATTGCACCCAAGCACCTATTACTATTGGTATTACCCTTACTTGCCTTTGCCACAGTCTTTCTATTTCTATTTGTAGGTCTTTGTATTTTGTTATCTTCTCCAGTTCTTTCTCATCTATTCTGCTGTCTGCAGGCACTGCTACGTCCACTAACCAGACTTTTTTGTCTTTCTTATCGACAATTGTTATGTCCGGGGTGTTATGTTGCAGGTGCTTGTCTGTTTCAATTGTGAAATCCCAGACCAATTTAACTTTATCATTTTCTATGACTTTCTCTATTTTATGATCCCACCAGTTCTTGCTTACAGGCAAATGATATTTCTTGCAGATCTTCCAATGCACCATTGTTGCTACTTTGTCATGCCCCTGCTTGTAGTCAGTCTGTGCGATCTTCTTGCAGCAGCTTACCAGGTGGTCCACTGTTTCTTCAGCTTCTTTGCATAGGCGGCACTTACTGTCTGTTGCTGTCTTCTCAATTTTGACTTTGTATGCATTTGTCCTTAAGGCTTGGTCTTGTGCAGCCAGAATTAGTCCCTCGGTCTCTTTCTTCAATTTTCCTGCGCTTAGCCGTTGCCAGGTCTTGTTATTAACTGCTTTCCCAGCTATTTTTTTAATGTACTGGCCATGTAGTGCTTTGTCTTCCCATGCCTCTATTCTGTTCTTTATTTGGTCTTTCTTGTAGGCCAGTTTGGTCTCTCCAGTAGTCAGTAAGCCTTCCTCATATACTAATTTCAGTGCATCTTCATCATTGTCCTTCAGATATTCTTCCAAAGCCATTTCCTCTTCTTCAACCATCTGATGTACTTGCAGCATTCCACGCCCACCTATTTGCCTTGGTAGGTAGAGTCTGTCAATGTCACTGCGTGGATGAAGGGCATGATTCATTGTCATTATTTTTCTGGTCTTCCTATCCATTGCTTTTAGTTCTGCTTGAGTCCAGTCCACTATTCCAGCTGTGTATCTAATGACTGGAATTGTCCAGGTGTTGATTGCCTTCATGGTATTTCCTCCATTGAGTTTGGACTTTAAGATCTTCTTCATTCTCTTGATGTATTCACCTCTAATCTTTTTCTTGACTTCAGTGTGCTTGATGTTGTCAGCTTGAAGGATACCCAAGTATTTGTAGTAATCTTCCACATCCAGACTCTTAATGTTATTTTCGTGGGGCATCTTGATTCCTTCAGTTTTCACTATTTTTCCTTGTTCGATAGTAAGTGTGGCACATTTGTCCAAGCCAAACTCCATTGCAATATCTTGGCTATATATACAGACAGTGTTGAGCAGCGATTCTATTTCAGTTGATGTTTTTCCATACAGCTTCAGATCATCCATGTAAAGGAGGTGGGATAGTCTGGCAGATGTTTTTGATGTTTGATAGCCATGTCCTGCGTTATTCAGTATTGTTGACAGAGGAAACAGTGCAATAACAAATAGTAGTGGTGATAATGAATCTCCTTGAAATATTCCTCTCTTGATATTACCTCTCCCAGTCTCTCACCATTGACCTGCAACTCTGTCTTCCATTGTGCCATCGATCTCTGCACAAATTTTCTGATATTTCTACTGACTCCTGTTATTTCTAGGCACTTGATTATCCAGTCATGTGGCAGAGAGTCAAATGCCTTTTTATAGTCAATCCATATCACATTTATGTTGGTCTTCCTTTTCTTGCAGTTTACCAAGATCATTTTGTCTATTAGGAATTGATCTTTTGTTCCTCTGTGATTGGGGTGGTTTCCTTTCTGCTCAGGTGGAAAGAGATTGTTTTCAACTAGATGCTGTTGTACTGCATCAGCTACCACATGAGTTAGCAATTTGAAAGTTGTTGGTAAGCAGGTAATTGGCCTGTAGTTGCCTGGTATTGCCCCTTTTGCTGGATTTTTCATTATTAGGTATGTTTTCCCAGTTGTTAGCCACTTTTCAATTTCTCCTCCTTGTAGTATATTGTTGAACTGCTTGGCAATGAGTGGGTATATAACAGTTAGATGTTTCAACCAAAACCCATGCAGTTCATCTTCACCTGGTGCTGACCAATTTTTTTTTCTTCCTTGCTCTTTTTTCTACCATTTTTGTTGTTATTACTAGTTCTTTCATTTCAACTTCTGTTTTATTTGCATCCACCTCTTTTAACCAAGCCGCATCCTTGTTGTATTTCTTTGGGTTATCCCATATCTGCTTCCAGAACTGCACTGTTTCTTCCTTATCAGGTACTGGCTGATTCATTGCAGTTTCTCCATTGATGGATTGGTAGAAACGTTTCTGATTGGATTGAAATTGGAGGTTCTGCCTATAATTTGCAATTCGAGCTTCGTATCTGCTGATTTTCCTGGCTATAGCTGTTATTTGCTGCTTTATTATTTCCAGTGCATCCTAGATCTTCCTTGTTTCTATCCCTCTGTTAATGCAGCCAAGCGCTGTGTTGGCTTTTTTGGCAGCTGCAGTGCACTGCTGGCTCATATTTAAGTGATTGTCCACTAGGACTCTGAGATCCCTCTCACAGTTACTACTATTGAGCAAGGTACCCCCTATACTATACCTGTACATTTGGTTTTTCTTGCCTAAATGTAGAACCTTACTTTTTTCACCATTGAATTTCATTTTGTTAGATAGTGCCCAATGTTCAAGTCTGTCCAGGCCCTCCTGTATCTTAAGCCTGTCTTCTGGAGTGTTGGCTATTCCTGCCAGCTTGTCATCCGCAAATTTGATGAGTTCCCCATCTATCCCCTTGTCCAAATCGTTGATGAAGATGTTGAAGAGCATTGGGCCCAGAACAGAGCCCTGGGACACCCCACTACACACTTCCCTCCATATAGATGCGGTTCCATTGAGGACCACACGCTGAGTATGGCTGGTCAGCCAGGTACGAATTCATCTGGTGGTGATGCTGTCTAACCCACATTTTTCTATCTTATCAAGTAGTAGGTTGTGATCTACTTTATCAAATGCCTTACTGAAGTCCAAGTAAATTATATCCACAGCATTCCTCTGATCCACTAATTTTGTCACTTGGTCAAAGAATGCAATAAGGTTTGTCTGGCATGATCTGTTTTTGACAAACCCATGTTGGCTTTTATTAGTGATTTTGTTTGTCTCTAGGTGTTTGCTGATTCGTTGTTTGATTATCTTTTCCAGAATCTTCCCAGGTATTGAGGTCAGGCTGATAGGTCTGTAATTTCCTGGATCCATTTTTTTTTCCTTTTTTGAAGATGGGAACTACATCAGCTCTTTTCCAGTCCTCTGGTAGTTCCCCAGTGCTCCGGGATCTTTGAAAAATATAGTTCAGTGATTCTTAGATCACATCTGCCAGCTCCTTGAGAACCTTGGGGTGTAATCCATCTGGTCCTGGTGATTTGAACTCGTCTAGGCTGGACAGGTGCTCACTTACCATTTTCTTGCCTATCTTAACTTGTGTTTCTATTCTGTTTTTTATGGCACTATTTTTAATAGGTTGGTCTGTTTTTTCCCTTTGTGTAAAGACAGATGCAAAAAATGAGTTAAATAGTTCTAGATGCTCAATTATTCTTTGTATCAATTCTTTTATTTCTTTAGTTAGAGGGTTTTGTTCTTCCTGAGGAAGAGGTGCCTGGTTTCCAAATGAGAACAGTTGTATATCTCTGCTGGATTCCTTCACTGCCAACTCCCCCTGGTTTGCCTCTACATTCTGAATTACTTTTGGCAAGGCTTTGATTTCTTTGCCTTGGGTAAACCTTTGCAGTTCGTCCAATTCTGTTTCTGTGAATACTTTATTTCGTATTATAAATCGGCGTTGATCTGCTAGTCTCTGTTCTGTTATTTCTGATTCTGGATGTTGTTCTTTCCAGAACTGTTGCATTTGTTTTAGATATCCTCTTCTTGTTGGACTTGATCTGTAATAACAGATCATTATTTCTTTATTTTCAATCACTGTGTATTTGCGACAGGTAAACACCTTTTCTTCCAGTAGTTCTGCACCTGCTGGCCTGGTTGCTCAGCCAACAGTCCTGAGTCCTGTAGCCCATTTTTCACCAGATATCCAGGAACTTCAACATCTAGCATGGACCTTGTTAACCGGGTGACATCCGAGCCGGTATGGCTTTCTGTAATTTATATCTCACCATATTTTTTATGGGAGAGACACTCTTTGTCTGACTCCTCTGATGAGTCCTGTCCAATATGGTTGAACCTCTGGCATAGCTCCCATCTTCCTCAGAGTACACAAGCCCCACAACCACGTCAAGGTAGTGCCTCACAGGAGAAATGGGAGGGGAGTAGTGAAGGAACGAGGAGAGGAAGAAGAGGGAAGTAGGGAAGAAAGAGAAGAAATGGAGAAAGAAGGTAGAGAAGAAAGAGTAGGAGGTGGATACAGTGAAAGGGGAAATGGATGAGCAACACCAAAATTTATGTGTATGTATTTACTTTATTTTATTAAGAGTATCTGATAGATAAGAATGTAAAAAGAATGTATGTTAACATGTGATAAATATCGCGGTATATTTGCGGATATGTATGGAAAAAATAAAAAAGTTCTTCGGGGGAAAAAAAGGTAGTCCCTCACTGGTGGATTATTATTATTATTATTATTATTATTATTATTATTATTATTATTATTATTATTATTATTATTATTATTATTATTATTATTATTATTATTATTATTATTATTATTATTATTATTTTCCATACCATTACTTTTATTAAAAATAATTATATGCCCCAATTTTATAAATTGTATAAATTCCCAATTCTGCTCTAAGGGCAGTAGCTGAAGTCCTTTTATCCACCCTCAACATGCTTCTCACATGATGTTATCGGATTTGTTCTAGTGGTGATATAAATTAAATCCCAAAGTTCAGCTCAATATAAGTGCATAATGGTAACGTTGGTATTTTGTATTTAATAATTCAGTCTAAGGAAGCCACTTACCTATTATTTTTTTAAAAAATAGTGCCTTCACTTGTGCCTTCAAATATGAGCTCCTTTGATGTTGAGGGAGCCCAGATCCAGTCACAGAGAAAAGTTCCCCCAGGTAAGGAAAGGTGTGAACTTGTTCTGTTGCCTCCTCATCAATTATCCCTATATGGCAATGCTGTCATTTTGCAAAAACCACAACTTTTGACTTTGACTTATCCATAATCAGATAATTATTATGAGAATAGGAGCCAAGTCCTCTTAACAGCACATGCAACCCACATGTCATATTGGCAACACCTTTGTCTTACTTTTTGGTACATATCAATCCTACTTCTCATGGCTCCATTGAGCCCCAAACACACTCTCAGACAAATGATATCTGGGTAGTTGAAGTCTCCCATTACTCTTTTGGTGTGCTTCCTGCATGCATTTGTTAGTTGGCTGGCAAAGAGTTCATCTATTTCATCTGGTTGGTTGGGTGGTCTGTAGTAAACACCTATGGCAATGTCACTTTTGTTGTCTTTTATATTGACCCATATACATTCTGGAGAGATTTTGTCTTGGGTCATGTGCATTTCTGCAGATATGTAGTGTTCTCTTACGTATAGTGCAACTCCCCCTTCTCTTTTTATAGACCTGTTTCTTTTGAACAATTTGTATCCATCCATCTGTCCATTCCATTCATGGGTTTCATCTCACCAAGCTTCTGTTATGCCAACTATGTCATACCCTCCCTCATGTACTTTTGCTTCTAGTTCGCCCTGTTTGTTCCCCAAGCTTTGAGCATTTGTGTATAAGCATTTAAGATTTTTATGCCTGTCCATGAGGGTGTTTCCTGTGTTTCCTAGTGGTTGTTTGAATTCTTTTTTTTCATCTCTGCTTACCTCATTGTTGGATTTGCTTTCTTGAGATTTGTGATTGGTTTTGGGTTCTAGAGTTTCGAGAGATTGGTTGCCCTCCCTCCTCAGAAACTCCTATTATGAGAATAGGAGCCAAGTCCTCTTAACAGCACATGCAACCCAAATGTCATATTGGCAACACCTTTGTCTTACCTTTTGTTACATATCAATCCTAATTCTCATGGCTCCATTGAGCCCCAAATCACACTCTCAAACAAATGAACAAAAATGGGATGGAAGGGACCATGGAGGTTTTCTAGTCCAAACCCCTGCCCATAGCAAAAGATCCAATACCAATCCAGACAAAAGGAATGTCCAGCCTCTTTTTGAAAATCAGCATTAATGGAGCACCAACAACTTCACGAGGCAAGACGTTCCACTGATTAATTGTTCTCACTGTCACTGCTTGTAGAAAGGGCTTTGAGCAGGGTCAACATCCTGAGCTCCATTTGAAGGGCAGTCAATTTCTTCCATAATATTTCTTTGTTTACTGTGTCAAATGCTATAAAGGCAGCAAATCATTATTTCCTCTGACTGATATTTTTATAGTTAGATGGTTCAAGACAAAAGAACTGTCAATACTGGATCACATCTGCCTAAAGACGGCTGGTTCTTCTACAAGGAATCCACTTTTCGTCCATCTACTATCAGTTCTTTTCAAGTGGAAGTTTGCATATATTTTAGTCACAATATCTGTTAGGGAAATGGGCCTGGAATTGCTAGAGTCCTTTTTATTCCCTTTTTAATATATAGGAATTATAATTGCCATCTTTGACCCAAATGGGTATGGCGGATATTATTTATATGTGTAAATGTATCTGTCAATGGACGGTCCCACCAGTTGGGATATTTCTTGAATTGTTCAGCTGCTAGAAATTCCTCTCCAGAGGCCATATTGCTCTTCAAACCTTTTATGATGAATTTGATCATGAGAATTTTAGGGCAAAATTAGTTGATACGTTGCCTAACATATTTGTAGATTTTTAATAAAATGGTTGGTTAATGTTAGTGGCCCCTAAAGGTTCATAATACATATGTTTTATCATCAGTAGGAAAGGTAATCCTGTAGGAGTCTGTTTAAAAATCTGAGATTTGGTCATGATTAAGGATATCATTATTTTGGCTAATACCATGTAAACAAATGTGAGTTTTCATCAGTACTGCACATTCCTATTATATAGAAGATCCTTTGATTGAACACAGAGCCTCTCCTCGCCTTCACAAGTGTGAGCAATTCACAACTCTGAGCAATTGGGATGATGTCATCAAAAGACAGGTCTCTTTTGATCCTTGCTTCCTCCCGACTGTATATCCCAATCCTTATTTATAACACTTACAAATGCCATGGTGAAAAGATTATTTGCAGCAGAACCATTTCTTAAACACCCTGATCCTGAGGAACCTTTCATCATCCAAGCTGATGCTAGTGATGTTACGGTGGGCACAGTCCTCCTACAAAAAAACCTTAGGGGGGATCTGCAGCCCTGCGCCTACACTTCACGAAAGCTTTCAGAAAGAGAGAGGAGATGGACTGTTTGGGAGAAAGAGGCTTTTGCGGTGAGATGGCCATTATTAACTTGGCGTCATTTCTTGGAAGGGAGTAAAATGACTTTTGAAGTATAGACTGATCATTATTATTATTAAAAATAATCTTGAATTCCATAGAGAAGACACGGTTGGATCTATCGCTTACACACCAACACCCCACTCACTTTACAGAAAGGGAAGGACAAACACAAACCTGTGGGACTTTGTAGGTGCCTGCTAATGTAGACATCTGGATGGATCTGTCTGTGTCAGCTCCATCAATAAGAGCCAAAAGCTTGTCCTTCCTTCCACAGCTGTAGTTGGGAACATTGGCTTCTCCATTAGAGAGCATGTCCAGCAAGGCATCTGAAGTGCCGAGGGTGTTATCATAGTTGTCATGGATATTGTAGCCAAGTGTGAGATTGTGCAGGAGCTGGGGATTCTCCTTCAGCAGTTTAATATTGCAAATCATGGGTAGTATTTCTAGCTTTCCATAGGATGAACTAGTGTAAAACCATGATCATGTTAATATTAGCATCATCAACAGCAACAGCAACAACAATACTTTTTTTCCATTTCATAATCTTTTTTCTCTACAAACTAGCTGAAACATAAGCCAATATTGATCCAAAACTAGAGGCAAATGATAGTCACCCATCACCCTTTAATATTCTTAGTGTTGAGGATGGGGATAGTCCTCAAAAAGGTTTAACAAATCAGAAACATACAATTATTTTTAGCAATACTAATATTCACAGCCCAGAATAATTCAGTCATTAAAGAAGAACCACCATTAAAGGAAGGAGATTTTTGATAAGTGACCCAGAGAAGCTGTTCTAAAAACAAGTCATCTTCTATTCCTTTAAACATCAGACATTGCATATCACTTGGTTATAAAAATATGGAAATGGTTGGGCAGAGGAAATTAGAACCATTTCAATCATTACTTTCAACCAAAGTCAATATTCCAGTCATGAATTTAGGATTGAATAGAGAGAGAAAAATAATGTGGACTTCTTTCAGGTTTCATTTGCCTCATGTTTCTACTCAGAAAATAAGGCAAAAGGGACAGGATGTGTTAATCAAAAGGATTCAAAAAATTTGTCAGATTCTGCAATATAAGAGTAAGTAAAACAAGAAGAAAAAAAGAAGAGTGTTAGAACTGCAGATGGAAGGAATGAAACTCCATTGCATGACTTACAGCTGAATCTGACTAGAAGGAGCCATGTTGAAAGGTAATGTTGCAGGTGTTATTTCTGATGCAGAGATGACTATACCAATGAGAAGATCTCCTGGCCTATAATAGCCCCATGGCTTTTCTCCATCCTGGTGGTCCAAATTCAGTGGGCACTTCATTCTCAGCTTCCCAGAGAGTGGCTGGGATACCAGCAGCATCAGAAGCAGAAGCAGAAGCAGGAGATCCATAATTCATTGGGTGGAATCAATCTCCTTCCTCTTTCTAAAAAACAATTAGAATTCAAAGCACTCTGATAGGGTGGAATATCCAGTGGCTTTCCTGATTCAAACAGAAAAACCAAGATTCACCTGAAAGAGAGAGAAAATATATTCAAGAGCACAGCTCCTGTCTGTCCTGTATTGTGAGCAACAAAAAGCATAGCCTGTGATATTTATTCTTTTCTGATGCAAGATCCCTTCCATGTTGCTTCAGTCTCATGTTTACATGAAAGGCAGTCACTGGAGACATAGGAGAAGAGGTCTCAGAGACAGGGATGGTGATGATTGCAGTGAGAAGGAGCTTCTGCTCTTGGGACCCTGAACTTCTTCCATGTAAGGAGGGGTAGCTGGAGAAAAGCACATTAGAGAAAAGTCACAGATACACCCCTTGGGGCAGTGTTCTGTAGTGGTCTTAGTCCTTCCTGTTAGGATACGTCCAGAAAGTCATGCTGGAGCGAGATACTTCAAGAGCCAGAAAAGTGACTTCTGCTGTCCTTCAATGGGGTCTCTTGCCTACAGAGGCTGCTAGGGAAGGTCACCCAGAGTTATGGAGTTTGGGGCCATTCTAGGTTGGTGACACTTAACTCTAGTGCTGCCTGTGCTTTATCTCCATGGAAGCACTCAGTATCCTTGAACCCAGCCTACTGATAAGAGTTTGGGATTTTCTTTTCAATATGATTTCCATGTATCAATCCTAATTTGGAGTTGATTTTATAATTCCTTGTTGTCATGGTTCCGATAGAAGAAACCAGTAAAAGAACTTCAAGGCAAGAATTCTTCCTTAAAGAACATTTTATTTAGGAAACAAAGTATCGGCACTTACATAGTTGAACCCAAGAATCAGATTCCCTCCTCCTAGATACAAAGTAACAAATTGCAATTCCCACCCCACAAAAGCTATCATAAATCACATTCCCAAATTAGCACAAAACGCGGGCTTTTCTCTCCAGCCCCTCAGCTCGCCAAAACCTTATCAGAACACATCTTTGAGTTCCCACACTTCTACATTGTTATGGCTAGCTAAACCCTCAGGCATTTACCCCATCCCCCCTTATACATCTGAACTCTAAAAGAATAGAAAGGCACATTAACAGCAAAAGTAAAAATGGCTGCTGGTTCTCAGTTGTCAGACATCCATTGTCACAGCATTGACACTTATAACTGAAGTGAAATTTCATTTGCCATCTGTTCTAGAAACATCATTTTTTGCATGAGAGCTGGCTAAGAGGCAGGATAGCACCATTGGCACAGACAGAGAAAATTGTAGAGTGGGTAGAAGTTTTAGTTTTCTTGACACTTTCTGTGTTGTCTTTCCATACTGATACAATGAGAGCCATTAAATTTTGATGTTTCTTGGTTTAAATAAAACAATTGTGCTGTTAGGTCTGCAGTTGAGATGCAGTGCATTGGATGGTGTGACCTGATTCCTTGCCACAACCACCCGGAAGTTGGTTTAGGGGGACCTGGTGGCAGTTCCTCTGGTTGCGTAGATGCACTTGGTGTTTTGTAACTCCTGTGACATTCCCATCTCTGAGGGTTTTTTTGTCCCCCCTAGAAGACTTCCATGTGTTTATAGTTTGGATGCCCTGTGTTCTGGTTTATCTTGGTTGATTGTTGATTATTTTTCTTACTTGGAGGGGGGATGTTAATATATACAGCTCGGGGGCTTCCGGTTTGCGATCGCGGCGCTGGCGGACATGCCGGGAGAGCGCTCTCTCCACCGTCCGGTTTCCCTCCATAGGAAGACCCTAGAAAGGGTCGAAAGTCGCCCTGGAGGGACGACCACCGCTGAGGAGGACCCTCGACAGATTGTAGAACATGGCCGATCACCAAGCCGTTCCAGCCGAAAGCCGAAAGCACTACTAAGCACAATGAAAGCAATGTGGAGGAATTGGGTGAGACCTTACCTTACCTTTCTTGCTTCCCAACTACTCTCCTGTAAAAGCCTTTGGAAATTCTTTTTTTTCCCCTCTTAATTCTGCGGCTTCTGCCTACTCTGGGAATATAAAGCTAAAGAAAAAAAATTGAACAACTAAACTAAATGACTAAATATTTGGACTTGTAATTTTTGGATACCTGGGGTCCCAAAAGGTTTCTATTCCTAAAGAGACTTATTATTTTACCTATCTGCTAAGCTGGAAAAAAAAGAATATTTCTTTCTTCCTTTTTTAAACTGGATAAAAGCCCAACTTGAGTTTGGGAAAAGATTTTACATGTTACTGGGGACATCTTGTGGTGAAATCTGGTAGAGCAAGTGATTTTTTTCTGACTGGGAGACTTGTGAGACTAAGATTTGTCCTTGACATTATCAAAAAAGATAAGAATTTGAAACAGCTGGGTAGTGAAAATAACTCTATAGTGGAGGTGGACATTTATTGACTTTGATCAAAAATAGCCTCCACTAAAGGACTATCTGTAAACACCACAGAAATGGAGGAATACCACCCACAACTTAACTACAAACTTATACTGCAAAAAACCCTACAGGCTACTGAGCTAATAAATTCCAGACTGAAAGATAAAGGCGCCACTTTAAAGCTACAAAATGCAGCCCAGACTTCAACTGATGAACTTACAACTCAAAAGGCAACAGAAGAAGAAGGAATTAACACTAAAGTGGACTTTAAAGAATACCAGCTACAACCTACTCAGAACCCTGATAACCAAACCTTGATTTCAACCAAAAAAGCTGCAATTCTAACAGCAACAGAAACTGAAGAAAGCAACACTAAGACGGAAGGTGCTGAAGACCTACATACACAGTACATTGAGAATTTAGATAACCCAGATAACCAAACAACAACCACAACATTGAATATGACTTTTTATTTAAATCAGCTGAAACCGGAAGAAGAAGAAGAAGACCAGCCTGAACTCACGACAAATATATTAAGCCAAATATGGAGAGTCAAATTATTAGGCCAACAATCTAATGACTATGAAGGGACTAGCTTCCTTGAAAAGTTGATAACTGGATGGTCTCCCTTGATTCAAATGACATGTGCAGGAATGAAGGGAGATCCACCCGAGGATTTAAAGGCACTGCTATGGAAGCCTGCTTGGCACAAAAGGAAGGCTAGAGTTAGACTTAAAAATGGGTTTTTTTATGTGACCTTTAATGGAAGAGCCTAAAATTTCACTTAATGGGCTAAGGAGATTTTAAAAGACATTAATTGATTTAATATTTAGGATTTAGACCTATAAGGGAAATAAAAATTAGTTATTAGAATAATAGTTTTGAATTATAATATAGAAGATGGATTGAGACGATAAAGGTTATTTTATTAGTAAGTGATGATATTAGGATGAGAAATAGAATATGATTGTGAAATAAAGTAAGAATTTATCTGAATAAATAATAAGCGTATTTTAGATATGATAACTATTTTGTAATGAACTAAGGGAACTGTGGGCTATCCGAAACCTAAATACTATGAACATTAAGCTAACTGGAATACTGTAACTGAAATTAGATAAAAGTTAAAAACAGGATATGGAGGGGTATAAGTCAAAAGATATTGATAAATGTTTCAACTGACTGAGTTATAACTAGCAATGTATTAATTTGAATGTGATATAATAATCAAGGGAAACAGAGAGGAAATTTTTGATGATGTAACCTGACATATGTATGAAAGAGCTTGTTATTGGACTATGGATACCCAATCACCATGTTTCTTCCTTAATACCTGGAGCTTTGTAAAATTGGAAAATTAATAAAACTTGTTTTAAATATACATGTGTGTGTGTGTGTTTTCCTAGATTTTCATGGGTACAGGTATGCAGGTCTTGGCGTACTCGGGTCTTTTCCTGTGTAAGATTGAGAGTATCTTGGCGACGTTTCGACGAGGTCCCACTCGCCATCTTCAGGCTGGTGTCTTCGGCTTCGTGCTTGTGCGAGCAAAGCATGATCGGAGCTGCCGTCCTTCTATAAATATTGGAGGGGTGTGTGGCGTGTTGGCTTTGTTGCTGTAAGCGGGTTGGTTGGCTGTGTTGTTACATCTTGATTGGAAGATGGAATTGATGTAAGCAAATTAGTCAGTTGTTTGGTAACATCCTGTGTGGCTGAGGTGCTGGCTGTGTGCCCATTGTTCTTTTGTACCTGGGTAATGGGCTGTGTGGTAACATTCTGAGCTCTATTGTAGTGATATCCTGAGTCCTGTGCTGCCACATCATGGGAGGTAGGCTGCGTTGTAACATACTGAGCCTTTGCGATGTAACCTCCTGAGTTCTGTGATGTAATGTCCTGAGTAGATGGCTGTGATGTAACATCACGGGCTTTGGTTTGGCTCCGAGTTTGCGGTCTGGCCATCTGTTCATGGCGTGTGTCAGTTTGCTTTGTGTGGGGGTCGGCGGGGGGTGCAGCAGTTGGTGATGCCGCCGTGGTGTGGATTCTGGATGATGGTTGCATTTTGTCTATGGGATGGGTTTGGGTTTGAGTCTGGTGAGGGTGATTGGTGGTGGTGTCCTGTGTTGTTTTGGGTCTGGTGTCGGTTTTTGTGGCTGGGACTCGTTTGTTGACTAGGGCTAGTTTCCAGATGTCTGGTAGGCGGGAGGTATCGTCGCATTTATTCATGTTGTGGGGGTGTTTCTCTATTTCGATGGCTTCCATAAGGTACCAAATTAATCTCCAAAACTGAACACTTCAACGAGAATAATTACCAGACATCTGGAAAAAAACTATTTTGTGTGAATGCGGCCCTTAGAAGAAGATAAGGGCCATACCCAGGTTCAACCTCCAGAAATAAACCACGGTTAAAAGTTGCAAGTGTGAATGCAGCCATTGGTGAAGTGAGCAGGTTAAGTGGGTTGTATGTAGTGGTGGGATTCAAATATGTGAACAACTGGTTCTTTGTGTGGATTCCGCTTCCGGAAGTCCATTCTGGGCCTGGGCAACAAAAAATTAGCTACCGGTTCTGCCGAACTGATGCAAACTGGCTGAATCCCACCACTGGTTGTATGGCTATGATCAAAGGTAGTCTGGTGTAGTGGTCAAGGCATCAGACTAGTAACCAGGAATGACTGAGATGCTATAGGATGCCTGTGGGCCTTCCTGGCAAGGGCAGGGAGGGCGCTCTGGAAGAGAGAAGGGAAGGCAGAGCCCCCAACCCCAATCCAGTCAGGGCAGCCTTGGGTGTGCTCAGAAACCTCTCTTCTGAGGGAGGGGCCCTCTTCATATATGGGGGGGCTGTTGAGCATCACTAACATCACAGTCAGCATTGTCAACACAGAGCAAAAAGTTTCTTTGCTTGCTTGCTTCCTTCCTTCTCTCTACTCTTTGACTCTTTGGTGTCAGTAATTTGTAGATTTTGAACCCACCTAGAACTAAGGAGAAATTTCCTGACAAAACAATTAATCAGTGGAACAACTTGCCTCCACAATCTGTGGCTGCTCCAACACTGAAGGTTTTCAAGAAGAGACTGGACAGCCACTTGTCTGAAAAAGGGATTAGGCTAGAAGATCTCCAATGTCCCTTCCAACTCAGGAATGCAGTATATTTAGCAAATTAAGTTGTTAAAGGGGGTAGAGACTTGAGGGCAGAGGTGGTTAGGTAATTTTTCTTTCGGTGTGTGTGTGAAAGATGAACAAATTTGTCTCTAAAAAGCTTTTTTGTGTTCTTTATTGAAGAAATGTGGGTTTTGGAAGGAGGGGGAGGGTCAAAACCAGGGAAAGATTTTAGGAAGCTCATCTGAAGCTGCCCCATCGTCATGCAGTGTCTGGTTTCCCAAGCCTAGGAAGAGCCAGGAGAGATTTGCAGTCTCCCAACAGCCTGAGGATCAGGGTGGAAAGCTTCAAAAGCAGCCGCCATTTCTACAAGGACTTGTTGGAGTATTGGAAATGGTGGCCACTTCTGGCAGGCCTGAGGATCAGGCCCAAGCACTGCAGAGTCCCGTTGAGGCAGGATCGAAGCGGAAGAGGCTTCCAGCCAGAGGGAAAGATGTTACCCAGCCACATCTGGAAGACCGGAGGACCCCCAACACTTCTATACGTTAAAGAGGGGCTTAGTGGGGGCATAAGGGAGTCAAGGAGAAGCTGAAGAAAGAGCTCACATTTGGGGAAAGGAGCTGGCAAGAGGGGCTCTTGTTTGGGGGGGTGACCCCAGCAGGCAGGAACATGGCTGCATTGGAATTCAGCTCTTATTTTCCCCAGGGTTTCCCACACTTTGATGTGAAGGAAGACAGACAGCCCTGATCTTGAGTGGGGAGGAAAGTCCCAAGTTTGAAATCTTCCAGTGACGCTTTTTGCCTAAAGCCAAGTTCTCCTCCAGGAAAGATTTCCATTTTGGGCCTCCTGGGTCAGAGAGAGAAGCAAACTGCAGCTGATTCCATCTGTCTCTGCCCAAAGTCTCCCCTGGAGGATTCGGCCAAAGAGCAGAGCTGAAACTTTGAGAATAATAATAATAATTCTCACTCTCACCAGAGATCCCCGGCTAATTCAACTAGTTCTTGGACTCAAAGTGTGTTGGGCACTTCTCTGGAGAGAAATGAAAGGGGAATCATCCCCACAGGATTCAAAATGATAGGGCAGAGCTAGAATTAAATCAGTCAGCAGGAATTGAGAGGTTGGAAAGCTCCATGCTTGAAATTGGCCCCAGAGGGATACACGGCACCTGTGGCTGAATAAAAAGAAATCTGATATTTGTTGGCAAAGCAGTTAAAGAGAAAACCCTGGGGACTACTTAATGCCTGAACATGTCGCAGAACTGGAATAGCTTCCTACTGAGTTAAAACCAAATTTTACTTTATTTTGAAAGTTAATGTTGAAGGGCAGCAATATAAAAAGACTGATGCAATAGTGTGACCAGGATAAAATAAAATAAAAAAAATCTACTAGTTAAAAACTAGTCATCAGGACTTGACATAGTTTTAAAAAAATCACACCCATGTATAGAGAATGAGAGAGAGAAATGAGAGAAATAAAGGATGCCTTTCACCCCACGTAGGGAAGAAAGGGAAGGGAAGGACCCATGTTCCACTGCCACTCCCTTCCACACATTGGGCACTGAGGGGGAAAAGCAAAGTCCAGACTTATCACGTTGCCCATAGAAAAGGCTCAGGAAGGAGGAGGGGAACTGGGGGAACCCTTCACACACCCCATTCTGGGAAGAGACTAACGTGGATTATGGGCTTTGGAGTTGCATTTCAGGGGGAGATGCAGCCAAGGGGGGTTTGTGAAGCTCTGGTTCCTCTTCGTGTGTTTCCAGGAAAGGCTCCTGTCGGGGAGAAGCCATGCAGGGCCTTTGTCTCCAAAGGGGGATCCTGCTTTGCTGGGGAGGGAAAGGTGAGGGGGGTCTCCCTGGAGGGACCCTCTGGGACTCTGAGGAAGGGGCATCCTGGGAGGCCCTTGTGGCCTCCAAAGTCCCTCCGCCCAGGCTTTCCTGGGCAGCCGCTGCCCCCCACTTGCCCAAGCCCCCCCAGAGGAGAAGCTCTTCATTGCAGCCATTTCTGGGTGGGGGGGAAGGCCCTTCCAGGACTTCGGCCTCCCCTCCCTCTGCATTTCTGGCAGTTTTTGCCTCTTTCTCATCACACAAAAAACTTTCTAATTTTATATCCTTATTGGATATTTTCCTCCCCCCCCCTTTGTCTTTGCTCATTCAAACTCTTCTCCATGAGTCTGATTGGTGGCTGAGTTCCCAGGCAACCATTGTCTCTTCCCTCCTGCTTGATTGGCTGCTGCTGGGTTGCCACAATGACAGGGGCAGGCCAGTACTAGAGGCAGCCAGGAGGGAGACAGAGGGGTGGGGCTTTTGTCTATGGCTGATGTTCTGTTCTTTGCATTGGTAAGGCATTGAATAGACCAAGCATTAAACAAGTGCTTCTTTATTAGTTTCAAACAAAACAGAACAGAGCTCACTGGCTCCACCCCTTTTATACAAGGAGCCCAGGGATTTGTAAACCAATGGCTGCACGTCTCTTTTCCCACGCAGAACATTCTTCCCGGGCTTTCAGACACCAAGTCTAGCTAGCAGGCCATGTGGTCTGCTAGCATCTTTGGTGCAATGCCTTGCACCTGCTGTCTCAACAAAGCTCAGTACATTACACCCCTCCCCCCTGGTTTGGAAGTATAATGTACCCATTAAAATAATAATTACTGCCTCCAGTGGAGACTTCCAAAACACTCAAACATCCTAGGGCCTAATAACAACACCCTAGGACCTCTCTAGGACGTGGCGATGCCGCATGTAGTGCAGGACATTGTAATCCTTACAAGGACATTCTTTAGAGTGTGTTCTGAATTCTAGGTTTTTGCTGACAGAACCCTCACGTAGTCCTGCAAGAATTTTGGGGGCCCTCTGGCCCACTCCGATCTTCTCGGAGGTGCAGCGAGTACCCGGCCTGCAAGCTTGCCCACCGGGCTTGGCAGACCGGGGCTTAGGGACCCACCTAATGTGGTTGGAATTGGAGCGTGCAGGCTGGCCAGTTGGCTCAACTCTGCGTGCCGGTTTGGGGTGGAATTCCCCGGAGGGGTGGTATTCACCTGATCGGCATTCTGCCACGTGGTGGAATTCCCCGGAGGGGTGGTATTCCCTTGAGGGGTGGTATTCCCCTGATTGGCATAAGTAGCCGGTTGGGAGCGATGTCCCGTAGGTGTGAAACCCACCATTGGAGTGGCTTGGAAAGCCGATTGCGAGCAATGTCCCATGGACGTGGTGCCCAAGTCAGGAGCCGCCTCGATGGCAAACCCCTCTTTAGATAATTGCAGTGATCTGCTGTCACAGCGTGGTTGATCTTCCCGATCAGGATCGAGCGCTTCCTCCCCCCTGAGAGCAGAGCAAGGAGCGGAAGAGTGGCTTGGCAGCCTCCAACGAAGCTGGTCAATGTGCCATCTCAGCACGTGACCATCCTCCAATGCCACTTCGTATGAACCCTGCAAACCACAGCTACCACCCACAGAGGGCCTTGACCGTAGTTTTGGGTCCAAACTGGATCACCTACATTCAATCCCCTCGGTGCCCACGGCTGTGACACCTGTGATGCAACCCGGTCTGGGTGCAATCTATGAAGCTTGGTAATAAGGCGGCGACCCCATCGGAGCTCGGCAGGGCTCTTGCCCGTAGAGGTGCACGGAGTGGTGCAGTGGCAGAGAAGAAAATCTGCCAACCGGTGATGCCAGTTGCCATGCGTGATTCTTTTTAAGGAGTCTTTTGTTGTCCGCACCATACGTTCCACTTGGCCATTTGAAGCGGGGTGGAACGGTGCCGATGTAGCATGTCGAATTAAATTCGCCCGAAGGATTGGAATTCCGACGAAGTAAATTGAGCTCCGTTGTCAGAGACAATTACATCTGGAAGGCCGTGAGTGGCAAAAATGCCGCGAAGCACCCTGATGGTAATAGTGGTGGTCGCAGCGGACACTGGAACTACTTCCAGACAGTTAGAGTGACTGTCCACTGCAATGAGGAAGAGCTGCCCCTAAAAGGGACCAGCGTAGTCGATATGGATCCTCGACCAAAGAGCATGTGTTGTTTCCCACCTGTGGGCGGGAGCTTGGGGCATTTCTGGCCTGGACTGCTGGCAAATATTTGGACCTGGGCTTCGATGTCTTTATCGAGCCCTGGCCACCAAAGGTAGCTGCACACAAGCACCTTCATGCGGACTATTCCTGGATGTCCCTCATGCAGAGAAACAAGGACTCTAGTCCTCAGTGAGGTCGGGATTACTATACTCCCCCACAGTATACAACCCTTAAAGGTGGATAGCTCATGCTTCTGTTTCCAGAAACTCTGGAATTCCATGCCAGGACACGTGTCCGGCCATCCCGTGAGCACCCAGCTCAACATGTGTGTTAGCATGTTGTCGTTAGCTGTTTCTGCAGCTACATCCCCTGCATGGAGAGGGGACTCCGGCAAATCTTGAATAGACAGGATGTGGTTGGCTGGTGCAGGATCAGGCTCTATTTGTTTTAAAGGCAATCTACTAAGGCCGTCTGCGTGGCCCATTTCTTTGCCCGGTTTGTGAATCAGGCAATAGTCATAAGCAGAAAGGAATATTGACTATCTCAACATTCTAGGAGAGATGATTTGGGGTGTCTGCTTCTTCGTGGTGAACAACCCCAGAAGCCGCTTGTGATCAGTGAAGACCATAAAATGGTGGCTATACAAGAAGTCGTGGAACTTCTTGATGCCAGCCACGATTGCCAACGCTTCCTTATCTATTTGAGCATAGTTTCGCTCAGCAGCAGACAAAGTCCTTGAATAGTACGCTATAGGGACTTGTGTCCCATCAGCCCTAAGGTGACTTAGGACAGCCCCAATCCCATACGGGGATCCGTCACAAGCTATGCTAATTGGCAATTGCTTGTTAAAATGAGCCAACACTGCATTGGAAGATAGCAAAGCTTTGACCTCTGCAACACTCTTTTCGTGGACCCTTGTCCACTTCCAAGGGGCCTGTTTGTCCAAGAGCCGGTGTAACGGCTCTGCCACTGTGGCCTTGTGGGGAAGGAAGGCATGGTAGAAATTTAGAAGTCCCAGGAAGGCTTGCAGCTCTCCCTTTGTTTTGGGACTGGGCGCCTGCTGAATGGCTTTCAGCTTTGATTCAGCCGGATGGATGCCTTCGGCATCAATTCTAAACCCTAAGAATTCAGTGGAAGTGACTCCAGTCTTGCACTTCTCTTGTTTGAGCTTCAGCCCCGCTTCGCGGAAATGCCGCAAAATGGCCTGAAGCTTGTCAGCTAAGTTTTTGACTGACTCCCCTGCAATGAGGACATCATTGAAGTATGGGCAGACCCCTGGAATGTTACAGAGCGTGCATTCCATCACGCTCTGAAATATGCCAGGGGCTACATTCACTCCAAACTGTAACCTTCGAACCTTGAAGGCTCCCCGGTGAGTTAGCGTTTGACCTTTGCAGGAGCACGATCCCACCTTTGTCGCCAATGTTCTGTTCTTTGCGTTGGTAAGGCATTGAATAGACCAAGCATTAAACAAGTGCTTCTTTATTAGTTTCAAACAAAACAGAACAGAGCTCACTGGCTCCACCCCTTTTATACAAGGAGCCTAGGGATTTGTAAACCAGTGGCTGCACGTCTCTTTTCCTGCGCAGGACATTCTTCCCGGGCTTTCAGACACCAAGTCTAGCTAGCAGGCCATGTGGTCTGCTAGCTTCTTTGGTGCAATGCCTTGCACCTGCTGTCTCAACAAAGCTCAGTACATTACAGCTGAGATGTGCCCAGCTTGCTAAAAATAATGCAGAAATGCCTGCAAAAACCTGGATGGCCTAAACATGAGCTGTGAACTTCACCGGTTAATTCAGTTGATGACTCCACCCAGCTCAGGAAAGAGGGTTTCTCCCCAATCCAGGTTAAGGAGAGCACACGCTTCCATGATGGTCAGTGGAGTTTGGTATATATAGGGTTTCCTGCCTGAGCAGGGGGCTGGACTAGATGACCTCCAAAGTCCCTTCCAGCTATCTTCTATTCTATCCAATTTTACTGCATCTTCCTCCGTTTTATATGTTTATAGTTTCCATTTCATAGACATTTTCATTTCACAAAAGGAAAGCTTTCACATTTGTTCAAAAATGAATTGTAAAATATAATGCCAAAATTAATCTTAATACAAAGTGTTTTCTATTTCAGCTTTCTAATTTCTATAAGCTCTTTATCCACACTATATCCTTTAATGTCAGGGGTTAATCTCAGAGGTTGCCACAAAGAAGAGGGGGTCAAGCTATTCTCCACAGAATCTGGAAGGACAAGAAGCAATGGATGGAAACTAATCAAAGAGAGAAGCAACCTGGAACCAAGGAGAAATTCCCTGTTAGAACAATTAACCAGTGGAACAACCTGCCTCCAGAAGCTGTGAATGCTCCAACACTGGAAGTTCTTAAGAAGAGATTGTACAACCACTTGTCTGAAATGGTATATAAACCAAGGATGACCACAGCCCCTACTCCACTTCTCTGGGCTCACAGCTGAGGGAAACCCACAAAGTAAATGGCCACATTTGGAACTGAGGAGAGGTTAAATGCCCTCAGGGCACAACTGGGCTTCAGTGAGACATGGCAGGTAACAGCAGAAACAAAAGAAGCCATGTTACACATCCCCTTGGCATTCAAAAACAACAGCCGGTACCTGGAGCCACCAAAGATCTGGTAACCAGGCATTGAGAGCGAAAAGTGAAGACCTTACAGTGGGACAACTTTCAGCTAATGGAGTTAGGACACGGGTCGGCAACCCGCGGCTCCGGAGCCGCATGCGGCTCTTTGATGCCTTACCTGCGGCTCCGGAGCCTCCTCCGCCATTTTGGCGCGCGCGCGCGCATGCGCGGGCGGGTGCGGGGGGTGCGCGTGCGCAGGTGCGCATGCGCGAACGGCGCGCACGCATGCGCGAACGATGCGCGCGCATGCGCGAACGGCGCGCGCGCATGCGTGGGTGCGCGGGTGCGCATGCGCGGGTTCGCGGGCGCGCCCGCATGCGTGAACGGCCGCGCGCATGCGCGGGTGCGCGCGCATGCGCGAACGCGCGGCTCCCAGCGTTTTTTTTTTTTAAGCTAAATGGGTCCGTGCGGCTCATCCGAAGTTTCGGATGGCCGACCCATGAGTTAGGATATTGGTCATCCTATGCTCCTCATTGTAAGGATGGACCTGCCCATCCCATCAGCTCCCCCTGTCACTCAAACCCCCAGTTCTCCCTTCTAGGCCAAACTGTCCATAATAACATCCCCCCTCCAGATGAGAAACATAATCCATCAACAATCGACCAAGATAAACCAGAACACAGAGACTCTGAACTGTACATCTGAAGCACTTGGATGTCTTCTGGGGTGGAGTTTCAAGCAAAACCTCAGAGATGGGAATGTCACAGGTGTCGCACCACACCAAGTGCATCTACACAACCAGAGGAACTGCCACAGGGTCCCCCTAAACCAACTTCTGGGTGGTTGTGACAAGAAACCAGGTCACACCATCCACCGCTGCCACCATCTCAGCTGCAGACCACACAGCACAATTTTATTACTTAAACCAAGAAAATTTAATGGCTCTCATAGTATCAGTATGGAAAGACAACACCGAAAGTGTCAAGGAAACTAAAACAAAAACTTCTATCCACTCTACAATTTTCTCTCTCTTAGCCAATGATGTGATCCATGTGCTGTCACTTTCCTGCTTCTTAGTCAGCTCTCATGCAAAAATTGATATTCCTAGAACAGATGGCAAATAAAATTTAACTTCAGTTATCAGGAATTATAAAATCAGCTCCAATTTAATATTAATATATGGAGATCTCATTAAAAATGAGGAGGACATGTTACTCTCTACAAAGCACCAGAGGGCAACACAAGAAACAATGGCTGGAAACTGATCAAAGAGAGAAGCAACCTGGAATTAAGGAGAAACTTCCTGACAGTGAGGACTATTAACCTGTGGAACAGCTTGCCTCCAGAAATCATGGGTGCTCCATCACTGGAGATTTTTAAGGCTAGACAGTCACTTGTCTGAGATGGTATAGGTTCTCCTGCTTGAGCAGGGGGCTGGATTAGAAGACCTCCTAGGTCCCTTCCAGCTCTATTCTATTGTATTCTTATTCTAAAAGAAAATCCCAGAGAGGCCCTACTCTTAATATTAGGCTGGGTTCAAGGATACTGAGTGCTTCCATGGTGTTAGAGCACAGGCATCACTATGGTTAAGTGTCACCAACCTAGAGTGGCACCAAACTCCATAACTCTGGGTGACCTTCCCTAGCAGCCTCTGGAGGCAAGAGACCCCATTGAAGGACAGCAGAAGTCACTTTCCTGGCTGTTGTACTATCTCCATCCAGCATGACTTTCTGGACGTGTCCTAACAGGAAGGACTAAGACCACTAGAGAACACTGCCCCAAGGGGTGTATCTGTGACTTTTCTCTAACATGCTTTTCTGCAGCTCCCCCTCTTTACATGGAAGAGGTTTAGGGTCCCAAGAGCAGAAGCTCCTTTTCACTGCAATCATCACCATCCCTGTCTCTGAGGCCTCTTCTCCTATGTCTCCAGTGACTGCCTTTCATGTAAACATCAGACTGAAGCAACATGGAAGGGATCTTGCATCAGAAAAGGATAAATATCACAGGTTATGCTTTTTGTTGCTCATATTACAGGACAGACAGCAGCTGTGCTCTTGAATATATTTTCTCTCTCTCTCAGGTGAATCTTGGTTTCTTTGTCTGAATCAGGAAAGCCACTGGATATTCCACCCTATCAGAGTGCTTTGAATTCTAATTCTATTTTTAGAAAGAGAAAGGAGATTGATCCTCCCCCATGAATTATGGACCTCCTGATTCTGCTTCTGCGTCTGATGCTGCTGCTTGCCCAGCCACTCTCTGGAAAGCTGAGAATGAAGTGCCCACTGAATTTGGACCACCAGGATGGAGAAAAGCCATGGAGCTATTATAGGCCAGGAGATCTTCTCATTGGTATAGTCATCTCTCCATCAAAAATAGCACCTGCAACATTACCTTTCAACATGGCTCCTTCTAGTCAGATTCGGTTGTAAGTCATGCGATGGAGTTTCATTCCCTCCATTTGCAGTTCTAACACTCTTCTTTTTTTCTTCTTGTTTTACTTACTCTTAGATTGCAGGATCTGACAAATTTTTTGAATCATTTTGATTAACACAGCCTCTCTCTTTTCCTTGTTTTCTGAGAATAGAAACATGAGGCAAATGAAACTTGAAAGAAGTCCACATTATTTTCCTCTCTCTGTTCAATCCTAAATTCATGACTGGAATACTGACTTTGGTTGAAAGTAATGATTGAAATGGTTCTAATTTCCTCTGCCCAACCATTTCCATATTTTTATAATTGACTGATATGCAATGTCTGCTTTTAAAGGAATAGAAGATGACTTGTTTTTAGAACAGCTTCTCTGTGTCACTTATCAAAAATCTACTTCCTTTAATGGTGGTTCTTCTTTAAAGACTGCATTATTCTGGGCTATGAATATTAGTACAAAATAATCATATGTTTCTTTTTGAGGACTATCCCCATCCTCAACACTAACATTATTAAAGGGTGATGGGTGACTATCATTTGCCTGTAGTTTTGGATCACTATTGTTTCAGCTAGTTTGTAGAGAAAAAAGATGATTAAATGGAGAAAAAGTATTGTTGTTGTTGTTGCTCTTGATGATGCAAATATTAACATGATCATGGTTTTACACTAGTTTATCCTATGGAAAGCTAGTATTACTACCCATGATTTGCAATATTGAACTGCTGAAGGAGAATCTCCAGCTCCTGAACAATCTCACACTTGGCTACAACATCCATGACAACTATGATAACATCCTCGGCACTTCAGATGCCTTGCTGGACATACTCTCTACTGGAGAAGCCAATGTTCCAAACTACAGCTGTGGAAGGAAGGAGAAGCTTTTGGCTCTTGTTGATGGAACTGACAGAGACAGCTCCATCCAGATGTCAACATTAGCAGGCACCTACAAAGTCCCACAGGTTTGTGTTTGTCCTTCCCTTTCTGTAAAGTGAGTGGGGTGTTGGTGTGTAAGCGATAGATCCAACCGTGTCTTCTCTAGGTAATTCAAGATTATTTTGAATAATAATAATGATCAGTCTATACTTTAAAAGACACTTTACTCCCTTCCAAGAAATGGTGCCAAGTTAATAATGCAAATCTCACCGCAAAAGCCTCTTTCTCCCAAACAGTCCATCTCCTCTCTGTTTCCGAAAGCTTTCATGAAGTGTAGGCGCAGGGCTGCAGATCCCCCCTAAGGTTTTTTTGTAGGAGGACTGTGCCCACTGCAACATCACTACCATCAGCTTGGATGATGAAAGGTTCCTCAGGATCAGGGTGTTTAAGAACTGGTTCTTCTGCAAATAATCTTTATACCCTGGCATTTGTAAGTGTTATAAATAAGGATTGGGATATACAGTCGGGAGGAAGCAAGGATCAAAAGAGACCTGTCTTTTCATGACATCATCCCAATTGCTTAGAGGCTTCTGCTGCACACTTGTGAAGGCGAGGAGAGGCTCTGTGTCCAATCAAAGGATCTTCTGTACAACAGGAATGTGCAGTACTGATCGAAAACTCACATTTTTTTACATGGTCTTAGCCAAAATAATGATATTCTCAATCATGAACAAATCTCAGATTTTTAACCAGAGTCCTATGGGATTACCTTTCTTACTGATGATAAAACATATATATGTATTATGAAACTTTAGGGGCCACTAACATTCACCAACCAATTTATTAAAAATCTACAAATATGTTAGGCAACGTATCAACTATTTTTTGCCCTAAAATTCTCATGATCAAATTCATCGTAAAAGCTTTGAAGAGCAATATGGCCTCTGGAGAGCATTTTCTACCAGCTGAACAATTCAAGAAATATCCCAACTGGTGGGAACCTCCATTTAAAGATACATTTACACATATAAATAATATCCGCCATACCCATTTGGATCAAAGATGGCAATTGTAACTCCTATATATAAAAAAGGGAATAAAAAGGACCCTAGCAATTCCAATTCTCTAACAGATATTGTGACTAAAATATATGCAAACTTCCACTTGAAAAGAATTCATAGTAGGTGGATGAAAAGTGCATTCCTTGTAGAAGAACCAGCAGTCTTTAGGCAGATGTGATCCACTCTTGACAATTCTTTTGTTTTGAACCATCTAACTATAAAAATATCAATCAGAGGAAATAATGGTTTGCTACCTTTATAGCATTTGACACAGTAAGCAAAGAAATATTATGGAAGAAATTGACTGCCCTTACAATGGAGCTCAGAATGTTGACCCTGCTCAAAGCCCTTTCTACAAGCACAATTAATGAGTGGAACGGCTTGCCTCATGAAGTTGTGGGTGCTCCATTAATGGAGATCTTCAAAAAGAGGCTGGACATTCATTTTGTCTGGATTGGTATAGGATATCTTGCTATGGGCAGGGGGTCAGACTAGAAAACCTCCATGGTCCCTTCCATCCCATTTTTGTTCATTTGTTTGAGTGTGTGTTTGGGGCTCAATGGAGCCATGAGAAGTAGGGTTGATACGTACCAAAAGGTAAGACAAAGGTGTTGCCAATATGACATTTGGGTTGCATGTGCTGTTAAGAGGACTTGGCTCCTATTCTCATAATAATTATCTGATTATGGATGAGACGAAGTCAAAACTTACGGTCTTTGGAAAATGACAGCATTGCCATATCGATGAGGAGGCAACAGAGCAAGTTCACACCTTTCCTTACCTGGGGGAACTTTTCTCTGTGACTGGATTTGGCCTCCCTCAACAACAGACGAGCTTATTTAGAAGGCACAAGTGAATGCACTGTTAATTTTTTTAAAAAAAATCATAGGTATACAGCTTCCTTAGACTGAATTATTACATACAAAATACCACCATTACCATTATGCACTTAAAATGAGCTGAACTTTGGGATTCAATTTATATCACTACTAGAACAAATCCAATCACATCATCTGAGAACTATCTTGAGGGTGGATAAAAGGACTTCAGCTGCTGCCCTCAGAGCAGAATTGGGAATTTATACAATTTATAAAATTGGGGCATATAATTATTTTTAATAAAATTAATGTTATGGAAACTGATAAGAGTCTCCAAATGCTATTAGAACAAACAAATTTCATTTAAAACATTCTTGTATTTTTATATTAGGAACTGTCATCTCCCTGTCCTTTTTGCTACTCGAGAAAAACCTAAAGAAAATGGTGCACAAAGAATCCAAGATGGTCAAAATAGCGAAAAGTAGGGCCATCTTCAGTGAGGTTGGCACACTGAAAGGCATCAGCTGCTACAAATGTACCTTCCAAGTATTGAGTTAAATCTTCCAAACTCATTACAATGAATATACATGTATTTGTGGAGCTCCAGAAACAGAAGATATAATACATCTATTATTTTGAATGACAATTATTTAAGAAAGAGGGAGATCAATATCTTGGATTGCACTTTAGAGAAACAATCTATTGGGATCCTAATATTTAAAAAATGTATTTCCTCTGTGTTCAAAATTCAAAAATTATATATAATAAAGCCCTTTTCAGAAGGAAATTATGGTCTGAGTGTGGTAAATTCTGGGGTTATAAAAATACCATTTTCATTCTTTCTGCTTTTTCTAATGTACTTATTTTTCTAAATTCTATTTTTATATGCAGTCTTGTTAATGTTCTGTGGTTTATAATTCTGTATCTTGAGATGGCCTAATGACTAATCAACAGGAAATGTTCTAATATGTGCATGAGAAAAATATTGAATTTATTAAAAGCTAAAAATTGGGACTTGGTAGGACCCCAAATATAACACAGAATTCTTCATTGTTTTTTAGGTCAGTGATATAATTACTTCAGAGGCTCTGAGTGATAAAAGTCAATTCCCTTTTTTCCATCCGATGCTCCCCAAAGAAGGGATACAGTATCCAGCAATTGTCCAACTGCTCCTTCATTTTGAATGGAGCCTGATTGGTCTCTTTGCTCCAGACACAGAGAAGGGAGAGAATTTCATGAGAACTTTTACTCCAATGCTTCTCAGGAATAGAATTTGTGTTGTTATATCACAACGATTCTTAACGACTGGACGTACCGCATTCCTCAGGAATGCCCTCTCTAAGTGGAAACAAGTCAACGTCTTTGTTCACTTCATAGAATATGATTCCCCTTGGGACAGTATTCTTCCCTTCCATTCAACACTTGAAGGTTTGCCAGGACCCATTGAAGGAAAAGTCTGGATCTTGACAATGACTGGAGTATTTTCAATTAAAAAGGATAGGCGTCTCAAGCACATCCATAGTATTTGGTGCTTTCCCTTTCAGCCGAAAAAGAGTTGGAAAAATGATAATGCCTTTAAAAGATATTTCTTTGTGGAACCTGAATTTCAAGCTGAGTATTTTCACTGTACTGTTTCAAAACACACCTTTTCTGTCAAAGGCCGGAGAAGATGCACCCAGAAAGCACCAATGGAGACCCAAGAGAAAAAGAATAGGATGCAGATCGGAAATACAGGCATTACTTACAGTGTCATTAAGATTCTGGCCCACGCCTTAAGTGCTGCATCCCAACCCCAGAGGAGAAGGAAGAAGGGAGAAGAGAGGTTTGGGGCTCCAAGGCTGCAGCCGTGGAAGGTATGGGGTCCCAAAAAGGATCCATCAAACTAAGGTCCTTTTCAGGGTCTTTTGTGCTCTTTGGGCTTTGTTGTTTAAGATCTTAAGCTTCTGTACAACATCTCCTCCTTATCAGAAGAGTGCTGCATCCTCCCTTCAACAACCAAGACCTTTTATATATTCGAAAAAAAGTTCCCAGACTTTTTCTGATTTTAAGCTCCTGTAAATTATGACAAGAAACAATGGTTGAAAACTGATCAAAGAGAGAAGCAACCTAGAATTAAGGAGGACAATTAACTAGTGGAACAGCTTGCCTTCAGAAATTGTGGGGGCTCCATTACTGGAGATTTTTAAGAAGAGACTAAACAGTCACTTGTCTGAGATGGTATAGGTTCTCCTGCTTGAGCAGGGGACTGGACTAGAAGATCTCCAAGATCCCTTCCAGTTCTATTCTATTCTATTCTATTCTATTCTATTCTATTCTATTCTATTCTATTCTATTCTATTCTATTCTATTCTATTCTATTCTATTCCATTCCATTCCATTCCATTCCATTCCATTCCATTCCATTCCATTCCATTCCATTCTATTCCAACATGGCTCTTCTGCTTGATGTCTTTCCTCAAGGCTTAAAGCAGCTCCTTTGATCTCATCTTCCCCTTCTTTGTCCTTGACAAAAGCTGGTGAAAATTTTGTGCAGTGTCTTCTCCAAGTGTGGTGCCTGCAAGAGGACCTTGTATCATTCCACTGAATCATTAATGACATTATTGACAAATTAATAATGCAGTTATTATCATAACATTAAATATTACTACTACTTTATTTTAATCAGTACCCATTCTACGCATAGAATAATATGAGAAAAACTACAAATGAAATATTAATACAGATTATAGCTGCCATTCATAACATTCATACAATCATTTATCAAGTTCAGGTTGCTAACAATTAGTTAGTTTCCTATTGGATTTTACTCATGCACCTCTCTCTAACACAAAATCAGATTTTTATTTTCTGGAAGCTGTAAGGCCCTGCCTCAGCTGAATCTCTCAAGAAAGCAGAACTCTTGAAACCGGCATCATTTCAAAAGGAACTTTTATTGAGAGTCAGTGACAGCAAGAGAAGGCAGGCAGAATCTGACGTTCCCGGGTGAAATTGTTAAGCTAAACCCATTGTTCAAAATCCCTCCCAACTGCCCAGTCCATAGGAGCCAATCCAGAGGTACAAAGAGGTTGTGAGAACTCCAGATGGAAACTGCGGTAAGAGGTTCCCAGGCATCTCTTCCTTGGTGAGGTGAGGCAGATGACCTCGGGCAGTGGGACCGAGTCAACAAAGCAAAGCTAAACACATCACAGGAGAGCTCCAAAGGTCCCCCCTCCCATCAGGATGGCAGCATCCTGACAGGGATCTATAGGGACCTGAGAGAAGCTGGGAATTTTTAAAGGAGACCAAAATCATGATTTATCTACTTCCTTTATTAAAGAAAATATAGAAAAAATGATGACTAAGGTCTAATTGTTTTTCGTAACTCCCCAATTTTATCAGTAATATTAATATTTACTTGAGTACAATTTTTGAGACAGTTATATCCACTTATCTCATACCATCCATCACTTAATTAACTAGATCCCCATTCATCACATCATGAAGCATTTTGTTAATTCTTTGCTAAAGTCAAGTTATACTACCAGCATTCACACAATCTGTTAAGGAAGTATAACGATAGGTGTGAATGAGTTCGGAGGATCAGAAAAAGAGATGCAGGGAAGGATCGGATAAGATGGGTTTTTTTTGGGGGGGGGAACCCACAGCTGCGTAAGAGGCAGAGAAAGAAACTCAGAAAAAGTCCTCCCTACATTTTTTGACTGTCAAAAGAGATGGTGAAAGATTAGTACTTTCACTCTGCAAGATTTTGTTAATATAGCCTTACAATAAATTAGAATTACTTCATCTGGTCATTTTTCCTATCTCCTCTACCTGAATGAAGATTAGCCTTGCAACTTCCTTCTTAACAAATCCTTGCTTTCAGGTAATCACCCTATTGTTTGCAAGGAGTTTATGAATACTCTAGTTATTTGTGTATTTTGTTTACTTGATTGGAGACCTTTGCTAGATTGTTATATGTGACTGATAATTTTTGTCAATTACATTTTGTCAATATACATTCTATCAGTATACTACATGATTTAGAAATATTGCTGAATCTTTGTACTTCAGTTTTGAAGATAATGTAACACTTGTTTTCCCAACTCACAATATTTGCAAGTTAAACAACCATAGAAGAAAGATTCAAATGTAAAAAGAGATAAGAGATAAGAAACCAAGATTTCTGCTTTTAAATTCCTGGATGTTTCCATTCTAGTTCCATCCATTTCTAAAGAAGAGGGAATTGTACAACCTTTCCCTGCTGAAAGTGTACTTGGATCAGAATGGAGACGTAGGAGCAGATGTGGATATTATTAGTATGGTAGTTCTCCCCAAGAAGCTTCCCATCGACAAGCAATTGGGGAGTTTTGAAAGACAAAGACTTACAATCAACCAAAATACTATGTCACAGTTAAAGTTGCTCAACAAGGTGGGGAAAATATTGGTATCTTTTCTCTTTTTTCCAAAGCCATTTCAAGTGGGCTAAATCCAGTCAAAAAAGTGGGTAACCTTCCCTGAGAATTGAATGTGTGGAGTAAAACCTCTATAATTTTCTTGGGCAGATAAGCATGCTTCAGTTCTATTGACCAAGGTTTCCCTTCTGATGCTGTCATGCTGAATCCTGTTGTAAGCTGATCCAAAATGAGATATGGGATGATTATTATTTAGGACAAAAATCATTGCCATTTAGTGTCTCTTCGGCAGTTTAGTACCACCATAAAACAGGGCTTAATACGCTGGAGATTTTGGTGTTAATAGCTTCAGATTCGCTAGTTTTTTGTCTTCAAATATGAAAGGTGAAGGCAATTCTGTTGACCAGTCCCCGAGTTCAGATATGGACTGAATCCAATGAAATGGAATCAAGACTGGATGGAGGTCCTGTTGGTCCAATAGTTAAATAAGCTTCATCTTGCCTTGACTGGAGTCAGGGATCTCCCAAAATTGCAGGCTCATGGTCTGGGATGTTTTTAATCAACTGAGAACATGCTTATAGCTGCCTCTCTCTAACCTCACTGGGATAGTGGAATTTAGGAAGGAGGTCCAAGGCTTTCAGTTCACATGAAATAATAATGACTGGTCTTATGTGAGCACATTTATGGATTGATTGATTAAATTTATTTGCTGCCCATCTCACCATGATAATGGCTTGAAAACTGAAGTACCGAAGCATCGCTGATATCAGAAATAATAAGGGACAATTTCAAGGGAAATATTACTTAGATTTGGGCATTGGCTTGTAAGAGTGCACTTCATCTGAAAATCCTTTGAATTCAACTGTTTCTCTTCATTGTTAGCTGCCTTAGTACACACTGAGAGGCTACAAATCAAATTAATAATAAATATGAGTGTGTATTTCCCTGTCAGATTGTGTCACCTAATTGTATTCTTTCAACAGAAAGGACCTTGTGTTGGATACCTTGTGTTGAATATCCCTTTCACACATAAGACTCACACTCATGACCCATGTGGTGCATCAAAAAATGCCTGACTCACCCTTTTTAAGGGACACGTTCTCATGACCTCACCTTCATCTCACCTCAGTATAGTTTTAGAAACTAGTCAGCCAGTTTTAGTTTTAGTTCACCAGGATGGCAGCCATATAAATGAATGAAGAATATCTTTAAGGTTGACAGCCCTTCTCTGTAAGGAGATTTCAGTTTTTATCTTAATTGGGAGATAATTTTGGACTGCTTTCAAAGGGAAGCAGCTTTGCAATATTTTATGTACTCCAGAAGAAACCTTTCCAGATCCTACTAGTTAAAAGTTTCTTTCTTCATCACAGTTTTATTCTAGTTTAATAAATCCAATGAAATGAAAAATTAATATATATTTTACAATAAAGTTCACTCTAACATTTAGTATTTGTCGATATTTTAAAATCAAGCATTTATGAAGAATGGAGTAATGCACGTTAATTCCACAATGAGGAAGAACCCACCGGTTGCCACTTAATGCTTAAATCTTTTCTCAGTTTCATCCCTCCAGACTTTGTTAAGTAGAAAGCTACTTTTTAAAAATCTTATAAATCAGAAGAAAAAGGGAGGAACTCAATGAGGCATCTGCCTGCAATTGTATCTCCTGCAACCATTTGGAAGGGGTCAGAGATTTCATATTTGCCTACATGAAGCCCAGAGATGACTTGGCTAATAATGTTCATGTCTACCTCCATCATACATGGATGGTGAGTCCTAACATATTTTCTTTGGCATTTCTTCCTTTTTCTGTTTAGTCTTTGCCTCCGTCTAAATGTGTGGAAAAATGCCATCCTGGATTTGTCAAGCAGGCTCGAGAAGGAGAGCCAGTTTGCTGCTACGACTGCATTCCTTGTCCAGAGGGGACCATTTCCACTCAGGAAGGTGGGTGACACCATAGGGAAACTTTGATCAATATGCCTCTTAAAGACACATGTAAGTTTGATTGTTTTGTTCTTAATTTTCATGGTGTCCAATTTCTTCCCTAATGGGAGGGAAAGGAAAAAGATCTTGCAGGATGAGGTAGGATTGGATAGGAAATGTTATAGGACTTCCTGCCTGAGCAGGGGGGTGGACTAGATCAGGGCTTTTCAACTGGTGATACGCGTACCACCCGTGGTACATTAGCAGGTGGCAGGTGGTACGCAGCCCTGCCCAGCCAAGTGTAGTGAGGGAGGGAACGAGCCAGTGCAGGCAAGGAGTTACTGTGAGAGAATCCTCCGGAGCTGTGGAGTGGGTGGGGAAAGGAAAAGGCCCCAGGCTCACTTCAGGCTCACCCCCCTATGAGAAAGGAGGAGGAGGGGGTGGAGACAGGAGAGGCGGGAGAGCAGTTTGGGTGGGGGAGGGAGGTAGAAAAAAGCAGCAGCCTTGGGAGGAGGCAGAGTCAGCTCTAGCTGCACCAAAGGGAAAGAAGGAGGAGGAGAAGGAGGGTGGGGGGGAGAGGAGAGGAAATCAAGCAGGCCAGCCATGAGCTGATCTACAACTGCTGTGGCATCCACCTGTTCTGGCAGCAACAAACAGGGAAGAAATGCAGTGGGGAGGGGTTGCCCTCCAGGAGGAATGAAAAAAGGCAGCAATGAAGAAAGGCAGCAGCGGCTGGAGGTGAGGCATCTACAACTGCTGTGGCATCCACCTGTTCTGGCAGCAACAAACAGGGAAGAAATGCAGTAGGGAGGGGTTGCCCTCCAGGAGGAATGAAAAAAGGCAGCAATGAAGAAAGGCAGCATCGGCTGGAGGTGAGGCACGGAGGAGGGAGGGAGGGAGATGGAAGGATTCTTATGTGCTTTTGTGACTTTGAAGTTCTGGGATTTGTGCAATGTGGGCTTTGTGTTCTTAAGGAGTGTTTGCAATTTCTATTTGACGGATGGCTGATGTCTCATGTTATCTTCTATTGCTCTGCTATTGTTAGCTGTAAAGTTTTGCTGCAAGGGATTTTGAAGTATTTTTTCTGTAGATGGATTTTCCCTGTAGCATTCCTTTACTTATGAATGGAGCCATTTGGGGAGGCTGCCTTAGCTGGCAGCCAGTACTTATTTACATTTTTTCTTCTTCCTTAAGTCCCGGCTGTGCTCCTTAACTTTCATTTCTAGCCAGTAGCTCCGTGGTGGCGAACCTATGACAGGTGGCACGTAGATCCCTCTCTGTGGGCACGCGGGCCATCGCCCCAGCCCTAGGCCTTCAGCTGGGTTTTATAAAACCTTTTCGCTTTAGGCCTCCGCTGCCATGTGCAAAAAAAAAAGGTTCAATCAATCAATTTCAACTTCTCGCAGGGGAAAAAAAGATCTTGCAAAGTTAGAATTGATTGATTGAACTTTTTAGTCCCACCCAGTCTCCCGTTACCACTGCAGCCATGCCCACCCAATGGGCCACGCCCTCCCAATTGGCCACACCCACCCAATTGGCCATGCCCACCCGGCACCCGAGGATACATAAGTGGGTTTTGGATTGCAGTTTGGGCACTCAGTCTCTAAAAGGTTCGCCATCACGGCGTAGCTAATTCTTAAAGGGAAATGTCCCCTTTTAAGCTAGTTCACTCAGCAGATTGTATTTTCTGTCTCTGGAGGCTTTTCCTTGTTTGATAAATATATGGAAGAGAGAAAATATGGGGGGGGGGTCAGATTCTTCCTTCAGAAGGAAATGGGAATGAGAAAGAGGGAGGGAGGGAGGGAGGGAGGGAGGGAAGGAAGTCCCGCCTTAGTACTTGGCCACCAGCAGCCCTGCCATTGACTTTGCTTGTCAAAAGGTTGCAAAAGGGGATCATATGAACCTGGGAAACTGTGACCATCATAACTATGAATCAGTTGCCAACCATCCAAATATAAATCACATGACCCTGGGCATGCTGCAATGGTCATAAGTGTGAAAAATGGTCATAAGTCATTTCAGTGCAATTGCAACTTTGAACAGGTTGTTTTTTTGTTTTGGTCATCAAATTTTTGACACCTTGCTAGGTGGTACTCGAATATTGCCATATCCTAAAAGTGGTACAATCGGTCAATAGGTTGAAAAGCCCTGGACTAGATGACCTCCAAGGTCCCTTCCAACTTTATTATTATTGCTATTGTTGTTGTTGTTGTTGTTGTTATTATTATTATTATTATTATTAATCTCTCTTTCATTTGCCAGTGCGGATGTTTCTGTCCATTTTTTACTTTCTTAGAAATATCTGTATTCTTTGTAACTTGATGAATGATTTTAGATCAATGGGATTTGCATACCTAAATCAACTTTACATTACAGGCCAAAAGAAACATCAATCAATTCTTCAATTAATCAGTTAATTTTTATCAAGATCATAAATCTTTATAAGCTGAAATATCTAATTGGGAAGAACAATGGAGGGAGAGAAGTAATTGTGTTTAACCCTTTTTTGATAAACATATCTCCATCATCTGACAAAAAATAAAAAAATAAAGAAATAATTAAGAAAGGAAAAAACAAAATGCTCAGATGGCAGACCTATATTTTTCTGCTTTTTTGTTGTCCGAAAATGGGTAAGCCTGGCACACAGCCAATCAGAGCCAGTAATAAGTTTAGTAATAAACTTTTATTGAAGCGCTCCAGTACCAACCCCTAAGGGGGTTGAGACCCTGAAAAATAGCAAAGCATGATGGTTTATATGGTTGTTTTGAAGAAATAGGGAAGTAAAATTTCACAGAACCTTTATCTTTTTGGGAATTCTACCTTGCTTTTAGTATATGTGTGTATTCATCTGTGAAGTTCTATCATTTTCTCCATAGAATTGTTTTGCACAAACCTCTACATGTCCTTTATCTCTATTTGCGGTTATGGTTGCTTATTTTTTGTAATTTAATTCCTGGCAGTATTATTACATTTCCTTTATTTCAAACTAATGTATGTAGTACAGTTTCTTTATTCTTTCCTACGATGGGTGTCTATTGATTCTTAATAGATGAGCCATCAGGTGGGTCAATCATCTGTAACAGAATTGCAACATTCTTGTGATAAACATATACCCATCATCTGAAATAAATAAATAAGAAATATTAAATAAATAAGAAAACAAAAAAGTTACAGACTTGGTGGAGCACTAGGTCTTTTTCTGCCATCAGTTTTCTGTTTCTATGTTTTTATCCCATACTCATGGGGTTGCTTTTGAAAAACACCTTGAATTTACAGATGGTCCAGAATGCAAAGCCATCCACAATGTTGGGTTTTTTATGTTCTTCCACAGGACACCTTTATTGTGCTGGCTGCACAGGCTCCCAGTTTCTTTCCAAATGCAATTAAATTCACCTTTCAAACTGTACATGAGACAGAACAAGGGTATCTACAGGGCTTCCTCTCCTTTAGGATATCTGCTTGTCCCACCAGAGCAGATATAATTGGCATGCAAAAGATCTGTTCCCTAAAACATTGCAACTTTTTGATCCTCACAAGCCTGCCTTTTCTGGTGCAGTTCCTGCCCTATTGAACCCACTTCCCCTTGAAATCCAATAGGATCCCATCTGCTTAAACTTCTGGAGAGTTGCTACTTCTCCCAGATATTTGGGATAAGGTAAGGTCAGTGCAACATAAGAATCTGATGGATTACCTCAGAGAAGGTAAGTTGTGGCATAAGATATTTTTTCTTTTAATTTTATTATGTTGTTTTTGTTTTTATTAGTTTTTATATTGGGGAATTTTTTTGCTGGACTATAAGAATATACAATGTACTGAGGCTTTCCTGTCTCTCAGTATCACACATCATCCAAAGGTTTTTTTGAAATTTGAAAGACTATAAAAGAAATGTTACTTTGTTTTCACAGATATCAAAAAATGCACCAAGTGCCCAGATGATCAATATTCAACCAAGAACCGAGTCGAATGTATTCCAAAAAAAATAATCTTCCTGTCCTATGAAGAATATCTGGGCATCATCCTCATTTCCTTTGCTCTACTCTTGTTCCTAACCACAGGCCTTGTTTTAATCATATTCCTTAAATACCTAGAAACTCCCATTGTCAAAGCCAACAACCGGGACCTCTCCTTTATCCTCCTGGTCTCCCTCCTGCTTTGTTTTTTGTCTCCCTTTCTCTTCATTGGACAACCAAGGAAAGCCACCTGTCTTCTCCGACAAACAATGTTCAGTATTGTCTTCTCAGTAGCTGTGTCTTCTGTGTTGTCCAAAACAATCATGGTAGTGCTGGCCTTCCTGGCCTCAAAACCAGGGAACAGGATGAGAAGATGGTTAGGGAAGAGCTTGGCCAACTCCATCATCCTTTCTTGTTCAGGTGTCCAAATTTTTATCTGTGTCATGTGGCTGGGAGTTTCTCCACCATTCGCTGACTCTGACCTGCACTCCCAGCCTGGAGAGATCATTCTTCAATGCAACGAAGGCTCTGTCACTATGTTTTATATTGTCCTGGGCTACATAGGTTTCCTGGCTACCATTTGCTTCATGGTGGCTTTCCTGGCCAGAAAACTGCCTGGGGCCTTCAATGAAGCAAAACTGATCACCTTCAGCATGCTGGTATTCTGCAGTGTCTGGGTCTCCTTCCTGCCCACCTACCTGAGCAGCAAAGGAAAGTCTATGGTGGCCGTGCAGGTTTTCTCCATCTTGTCTTCTGGTGCTGGGCTGTTGGGTTGCATCTTCTTCCCCAAGTGCTACATTATCATCGTGAGGCCAGATCTAAATATTAAGGAACATCTAATGGTAACAGTAGGGACCTGATAATGAAATGGTTTCTTACGATCATAACATTTGATTATTGATTGCAATTGTTGTTGGTTTATGTTTCATTTTCCTCTAGTTGACTGTTTGGTTATTTAAAATCCAAGAAAATAAAAATAGTTAGATTAAGAAAATTAAAATCTAACATAATCGTCAAATAATAAAAATAATTAATAATTAATATTTGTGGTTTTTAAACTGTTGATAATCCTCCTTTTCCTCACCATACAGGTTAGCTAATATTTAATAACAACAATAATAATAATAATAACAACAATAACAACAACAATACTACTACTACTACTACTACTACTACTACTACTACTACTACTAATAATAATAATAATAATAATAATAATAATAATAATAATAAAAATAATAATAATAATAATAATAATAATAATAATAATAATAATAATAATAATAATAATAATAATAATAATAATAATAATAATGTTGGAAGGGACCTTGGAGGTCATCCAGTACAACCCCTTGCTCAGGCAGAAAACCCTATACCATTTCAGACAAATGGCTGTCCAGTCTCTTCTTAAAAACTTCCAGTGTTGGAGCATTCACAGCTTCTGGAGGCAGATTGTTCCACTGATTATTTGTTCTAACTGTCAGGAAAATTCTCCTTAGTTCTAGGTTGCTTCTCTCTCTGGTTAGTTTCCATACATTGATTCTTGTCCTGCCTTCAGGTGCTTTAGAGAGAATAGCTTGATTCCCTCTTCTATGTGGCAGCCCCTGAGATATTGGAACACTGCTATCATGTCATCCCTCATCCTTCTCTTCATTAAACTAGACATACCCAATTCCAGCAACCGTTCCTTATATGTTTTAGCCTCCAGTCCCCTAATCATCTTTCTTGCTCTTCTCTGTACTCTTTCTAGAGTCTCAACAACTTTTTTACATCGTGGTGACCAAAACTGCATGCAGTATTCCAAGTGTGGCCTTACTAAGGCATTGTAAAGTGGTATTAACACTTCGTGTGATCTTGATTCTATCCCTCGGTTAATGCAGCCTAGTACTGTATTGGCTTTTTTGGCAGCTGCAGCACACTGCTGGCTCATATTTAAGTGATTGTCCACTAGGACACTGAGATCCCTCTCACAGTTACTACTATTGAGCAAGGTACCACCTATACTATACCTGTACATTTGGTTTTTCTTGCCTAAATGTAGAACCTTACTTTTTTCACCATTGAATTTCATTTTGTTAGATAGCGCCCAGTGTTCAAGTCTGTCAAGATCCTTCTGTATTTTAAGCCTGTCTTCTGGAGTGTTGGCTATTCCTGCCAGCTTGGTGTCATCTGCAAACTTGGTGAGTTCCCCATCTATCCCTGCATCCAAATCATTGATGAAGATGTTGAAGACCACTGGGCCTAGAACAGAGCCCCGGGGCACCCCACTATACACTTCCCTCCATGTAGATGCAGTTCCATTGAGGACCACAGGCTGAGTATGGCCGGTCAGCCAGCTACGAATCCATCTGGTGGTGATGCTGTCTAACCCACATTTTTCTATCTTGTAAAGAAGTAGGATGTGGTCTACTTTATTAAATGCCTTACTGAAGTCCAAGTAAATTATATCCACAGCCATCCTCTGGTCCACTAATTTTGTCAGCTTGTCAAAGAATGCAATAAGATTTGTCTGGCATGATCTGTTTTTGACAAACCCATGTTGGTTTTTGATAATGACTTTGTTTGCCTCTAGGTGTTCGCTAATTCGTTGCTTGATTATCTTTTCTAGAATCTGTGAGTTAAGAAGGAGGAGGGTGGAGGAGGAAAGTAGCTGAGCCCCTGCTTATTGGACCTCCATTGCATTTAAACTGCCCAGAGGTTGTTGGGAAAGCTACAATCTGTGAGTTAAGAAGGAGGAGGGTGGAGGAGGAAAGTATAAATGAAAATCAAAAACAGCAGCAGTACATTCAGGGCAAGTGCGTCTGAGATTCCTTTTATCTCAGGATGTCTGGCTTAGTTCAGTGCAACACTTGTTTTGCAGCTGTCTTTCGCAGTACTCTTTTCAAACTTGGAAACTATCCTATCTGTAAACAAATCACTAGTCTACAAGGACAGATTATTTATCTAGGGTCTGTAATCTGTGCTCTTCAGGCAGAAATTAGGTGTCCAGTTCAGCCCTTCTACTCTATTGAGCCTCCGTGCTATCAGCCCCCTCTACCATAAAGATCCTGCAGGAGAAGGGCAGTGTGGACAACCATGGGATCTGGCAGGGTGAGAGCTGTGAACCATAAACACAAAGCTTTTGCTGTGTCCCTGCATAACAGATACAGTGCCCTTGCTGACCTTAATAGGGACATTAAGAAGACAGGTCAAGGTAGTTGTGATGATAACTCAAATAAGCAGGGGATCATGGTCCGAGATGAAGAGCTTGTTTTTGATAGGGAGAAGTGCGAATCAGGTATTACACATCAGTCATGCAAGAAGACAAAGGCATCCAAAAAGAGAAGCCACCTTCTGGTTGGTGATTCAATTATAAGGGATGTAAATTTAGGAAAGCACACAGAGGTTTCGAAAGAGATCAGGTGTCTTCCAAGTGCTACTGCCAGTAGGGACAAGAAGCGTATTTTTAAAATAGTCAGGAATGCCAGCAAGGACTGTGATGTGGAGGCTATTGTACATCTTGGCACTAATGATCTGTCCCAAAAAGATGTACTCTCTGTGCAGAATGATTTCCAGAGCTTGGGGCAGGAACTCAGCAGGATAGGCTGTAGGCTTACTTTTTCAGAGGTTTTACCAGTGTATAAGGAGCAAAATGGAAAAGGTCAGCGTATAGCAGAATTCAATATGTGGCTAAAGGAGTGGTGTAAGGGGAAGGCTTTGGTTATATTAGTCACGATGTCTGTAGCTGGTCCAATGAAAAATCTACAAAAGAGATGGTTTGCATCCATCAATGTAAAAAAGATGTTGAGACTCTAGAAAGAGTACAGAGAAGAGCAACAAAGATGATTAGGGGACTGGAGGCTAAAACATATAAGGAACGGTTGCTGGAATTGGGTATGTCTAGTTTAATGAAGAGAAGGACGAGGGGGGACATGATAGCAGTGTTCCAATATCTCAGGGGCTCCAAAGCGCCTGAAGGCAGGACAAGAAGCAACGGATGGAAACTAATCAAGGAGAGAAGCAATCTAGAACTAAGGAGAACCTTCCTGACAGTTGGAACAATTAATCAGTGGAACAACCTGCCTCCAGAAGTGGTGAATGCTCCAACACTGGAAGTTTTTAAGAAGAGACTAGATGATCTCCAAGGTCCCTTCCAACTTTATTATTCTTATTATCTTCCCAGGTATTGAGGTCAGGCTGATAGGTCTGTAATTTCCTGGATCCATTTTTTTTCCTTTTTTGAAGATGGGAACTACATCAGTTTTTTTCCAGTCCTCTGGTAGTTCCCCAGTGCTCCAGGATCTTTGACAGATATAGTTCAGTGATTCTGAGGTCACATCTGCCAGTTCCTTCAGAACCTTGGGGTGTAATCCATCTGGTCCTGGTGATTTGAACTCATCTAGGGTGGACAGGTGCTCACTTACCATTTTCTTACCTATCTTAACTTTTGTTTCTAATCTGTTTTTTACGGTACTGTTTTTGATAGGTTGGACTGTTTTTTCCCTTTGTGTAAAGAACTATACAAGAATGAGCTTAGCATCCCTGATAACCACGATGGCGTGGTCACTGACCTCGAGCCAGACATCCTAGAATGTGAAGTGAAATGGGCCTTAGGAAAGCTGAGCAACAACAAAGCTAGTGGAGGTGACAGTATTCCAGCTGAGCTATTCAAAATCTTAAAAGACGATGCAGTAAAAGTGCTACACTCAATTTGCCAGCAAATTTGGAAAACTCAACAGTGGCCACAGGATTGGAAAAGGTCAGTTTACATTCCAATTCCAAAGAAAGGCAATGCCAAAGAATGTTCAAACTATCGCACCATTGCATTCATTTTACATGCAAGTAAAGTTATGCTTAAAATCCTACAAGCTAGACTCCAGCAGTATGTGGATCGAGGACTTCCAGAAATACAGACAGGATTTCGAAGAGGCAGAGGAACTAGAGATCAAATTGCCAACATACGCTGGATTATGGAGAAAGCTAGGGAGTTCCAGAAAAACATCTACTTCTGCTTCATTGACTATGCTAAAGCTTTGATTGTGTTGATCACAACAAATTGTGGCAAGTTCTTAAAGAGATGGGAGTACCAGACCATCTTATTTGTCTCTTGAAAAACCTATATGCGGGTCAAGAAGCAACAGTGAGAACTGGACACGGAACCACTGATTGGTTCAACATTGGGAAAGGAGTCCGGCAAGGCTGTATTCTGTCACCCTGCCTATTTAACTTATATGCAGAGCACATCATGAGAAAGGCAGGGCTAGATGAATCAAAAGTTGGAATTAAGATTGCCGGGAGAAATATCAACAACCTAAGATATGCAGATGATACCACTGTAATGGCAGAAAGTGAAGAGGAACTAAAGAGCCTCTTGATGCGGGTAAAGAAGGAGAGTGCAAAAGTTGGCTTGAAACTCAACATTAAGAAAACCAAAATCATAGCATCCGGCCCTCTCAATTCCTGGCAAATAGATGCGGAAGACATGGAGGTAGTGACAGATTTTATCTTCCTGGGCTCTAAGATCACCACAGATGGGGACTGCAGCCAAGAAATTAAAAGACGCTTGCTCCTGGGGAGGAAAGCTATGGCAAATTTAGACAGCATACTAAAAAGCAGAGACATCACCTGCCAACAAAAGTACGTATAGTCAAGGCCATGGTTTCACCCAGTGGCAATGTATGGCTGTGAAAGTTGGACCATAAGAAAGGCTGAACGCAAAGAATTGAGGCCTTTGAACTATGGTGCTTGGAGAAGACTCCTGCGAGTCCCTTGGACTGCAAGGCGATCAAACCGGTCAGTTCTAGAGGAGATCAACCCTGACTGCTCCTTAGAAGGCCAGATACTGAAGTTGAAACTCAAGTACTTTGGCCACCAAATGAGAAGGAAGGACTCACTGGAGAAGAGCCTAATGCTGGGAAAGATTGAGGGCAATAGAAGAAGGGGACGACAGAAAATGAGGTGGCTGGATGGAGTCACTGAAGCAGTAGGCGTGAGCTTAAATGGACTCCAGAAGATGGTAGAGGACAGGAAGGCCTGGAGGAACATTGTCCATGGCGTCGCGATGGGTCGGACACGACTTCGCAACTAACAACAACAACAACAAAGACGGATGCAAAAAATGAGTTAAGTAGTTCTGCTTTTTCCCTTTTGCTTGTCACCTTCTTGCCACTTTCTCCCACTAATGGACCAATCATTTCAACTTTTTTCTTGTTTTTTACATGTTGAAAGAAGCTTTTTTTTTTGTTATTTTTGACTTTTGTCGCAAGCCTTAGTTCATTTCAAGCCTTAGCTTTCCTCACTTCATCTTTGCAGGCTTGGGCTATTTGCTGATATTCTGCTTTAGTTATGTGCCCCTCTTTCTACTTTTTATCCTTGTCCTTTTTGTCTTTCAATTTATCAGAGAGTTCTTTATGCAGCCATGCTGGTTTCTTTTGAGAACTGTTATTTTTCTTCTTCGTTGGTATTGTGCTACACTGGGCTTTTATAATCGCACTTTTCAAAATTTCCCAAGCTTCTTGAGTTGTTTTCCCCTTGAGGATTCTCATCCATGGAATCCTTCCCAATCTCTAAGTTTATTGAAATTAGCTCCCTTAAAGATTTGGAAATAAACCTCTGTTTGGTTATCAATGACAGACACTCGCAGATACAGAACTTTTCTTATGCACATTAGAAAATTACAATATTACGTTCCGGTTTTGATGTCGCGGTAAAATGGATGCAGGAAGACCGGGCTCTGTCTTTCATTTTTGGTTTTGCCCTGCTGGGGACCCTGGGAAGGGTCAAAAGTCACGCCTTAGAGGCGACAAGCAAGGAGGGGAACCTCATTGATCGTGGGAGGGTGGCAGCCCTTTCGTTTGATCTGAGGAAGCCCTCCAAACCAGCAGGAGAAAGACTGGCTACATTCATGTAGCCAGTCAGAAGCTGCTAACAACGGAAGCACTAACAAGCAACTTTACAGCAATGTGGATGTAACTGGGTGAGACCCTATCTTCTCTTTAAAACTTTAAGACCTCTTCCTGGAAAAAATGCCCAAAGCACCCTCCCCGATGAGGAGGGAAGGGGAATTTCCACCCCATTCCCTTAGGAAAAGAAAAGCAGTGAATTAATTACTTGGGAGAACCTGAGAAAATCACAAGATTAATTTGGAATTAATATACATTTATGGCTTTAAATTTGGGGACTAAAAGTGTTTTTGAGATTTTTTTTTAAAGAGATTTGAAAATCTTACATTATAAGTTGAGATTTAAAAAGCTGGAAAACGGCGCTAATGACATCTAGTGGTGAATTACAGCACTACAATTTGTTATGCCTAAAGGAACACTTGGCTTGAAGCCCAGATTCAGATAAGACTCTTACTGTCCTTGGAAACTTTCACTTTTGAAGACTGCAGCTGGGAAAAGGGGAGAAAAAAACTCTTGGGCTGCTTATCTGTGTGGCAGAGATAATAAACTACTTTGAAACCGGCCTGCCTGAACTATGAATATAAATATTAACTGACTTTCAGAGCTGTGTTGTGGAACTATTTCCCTGCAGGAGAAACACACATCATTACTTGAGATGATGGAATATTTTGGATTATAAATCTTTGATTGATGAACAACTTTTACTATAAAGACCACCTACAAAAAATAAAATGAATGTCCCATACTCAGCTTTAAATGGTAAAAAACCATACCACCAAGAAAATACTGATGAAGCTCAGAAAGAAATTATCTCCATGTTGAAATCAATGCAAGAGACAATTGCCTTAGCCCGTGATGAGACCAGAAATAACACAAAGGAGATAAAAGAACAATTTTCTAATCTAAATTTACAAACCCAGAAAATGACTACAAAGAAGGAACTAGCAACCCAGAAAATAGAAAGAAAACTTGAGGAAGCAGATTCAAAGATGGAGGACCTAAAGGAAGGAACTAACAGACAGACTCAGACAATTGAAGAACTAGAAGATGTAGTGATAATATCGGAAATGGAAAAGAAATCTTACCAATCAAGATCTCAGAACACATTTGAGGAAAAGAAGAAGAATCGATTGAATGGAAGATAGAGCTGTTAGGAGAACTGTGAGGAGCTGGAGAAGAAGGGAGGCCCAAAGAATGGATTACATTGAGAAATAAACGACTTCTTTACTTAGAGGGACATGATTTACAATTGGGTTGGCATGCGTTCTTATGGTATGAGAAAAACAAAGTACATAAATATTTTCAAAGCCATGCCATAAGGAATGCTTTGTTCTCAGAGTGGGAGAAAATCAAACATAAAATTTATATGAAAATACCAGAGTGGCTTTCAACAATGGAAGCATTTGCGTATCCAAATTTAATTAACTATGATAAACTTGTTACGTACGTATAAAGACATTTTGGATAAAGATGGAAAACTTAAAGACAGACTAGCTCTTTATCAACAAGGCATTGACTTGACATGGTGGTCCTATCTGCAAATTCAAACAAGATATGAAAAAGATGTAAAAGTAAGGGATTTTTATAAAGAACAGACACTATTTGACAAAATACTTTTGAAAACAGATGAAAATTTGATTAAGAAACTTTATAAATTTCTACTAAATTGGAAGATGGAAGAAGAGCAAGTAAAAGAAACAATGATAGTGTGGGCAAAAAACTTTGGGTATTCCATAGATTTAGAAGATTGGGAAAAGCTTTGGGAGAGAAATATTAAACTTACTAAAGCAGTTTCATATAAAGAGAATTTATATAAAATGTTTTATAGATGGCATATGACACCAGTTAGATTAGCGAAAATGTTTAAAAATGTATCGAATATTTGTTGGAAATGTAAAGAAAAACCAGGTACTTGTTATCATATTTGGTGGATATGTCCTAAAGCTAAGAAATTTTGGTTTACAATTCATAAATGGCTAGAAAAGATGACTAAAATACAAATAGAATATAAACCAGAATTATTTTTGCTAGGAATACTAGGATCTAATTATGGTAAAGAGAATGAATATTTAATATTACATGTATTGACAGCAGAGAGAACTGTATTTGCCCAATTTTGGAAAAATGAAAATTTACCACACCATCAGATTATAATTATGAAAATTTTAGAATGTGCAGAAATGGATAGATTGACGTTGGAGATTAAAGAGAAAGAGGATTCAGTGTATTTTAGGACATGGGGAAAATGTTATCAATGGTTAGCATTACGCTAGAGCTAAATTATATTTAATTAGTAAGCTTTAACTTTATGACTATTTTTAGCAGAATTATTTTTGCTAGGAATACTAGGACTTAATTATGGTAAAGAGAATGAATATTTAATATTGCGTGTATTGACAGCAGCGAGAATTGTATTTGCCCAATTTTGGAAAAATGAAAATTTACCACACGATCAGATTATAATTACGAAAATTTTAGAATGTGCAGAAATGGATAGATTGACATTGGAGATTAAAGAGAAAGAGGATTCAGTGTATTTTAGGACATGAGAAAAATTTTATGAATGGTTAGCATTACGCTAGAGCTAAAATATACTTAATTAGTAAGCTTTAACTTTATGACTACTTTCAGTATTAATGATTATAATTGTTTAGTATTGTATTAATTACTGTTATTTAATATGTGTACCCAGACGAGAGTCTGCTTGTTTAAGCTTTGGATTTTTTGTGTGGGGGTAAACCCACTACTGTACCTATTCCTATCCCTATTCACATCCCTATCCTAATTCCATTTCCTAACCCCATCCTTTACCCATACTATCCCTATGCTTCCCATACCCATATAAAATCTAATAAAATATTTTTAAAAAAAAGAAGAAGAAGAAGGGAGGCTGTTTAATGAATATCAATGGGCTGAGCGTTCTTCCAAAAATACTTTAAACAAATGGTTTTTCTTATTCCAAACAATATACACAAAAATAGAGGAAGAATTATTTGATGACTCAAATGCATTGACTTGGAAAGTTAGTTGGCAAAGGAAGAAAGTTAGAGTAAGACAGAAGAAAATAGAGGCTTTGACCGATTAGACTGGATATTATATTATTAATTAGATGTTTGAATATGGTGGAGAATAGATAACTGTTAGAAATAGAAATATTATCATAACTAGAAAGACAAGATTTGTAATTAGAATATTAGATTTTGGTATGAGAAGGGAAACAAGAAAATGCTAAGAAGTTTGAACAAGGGAAGCTTTTGGTTACCCAAATATAACTTACTTTGAAATTATAAACAATAGAGACATTTTGAACATCGATGGGAAATTAAAAATTTTAAAAAAGCAAAAACAGGATACTGATTGAATATATGGATATTTAACTGCAAGTGCAATTAAGATATGTGTTGGTTAGAAAAGATATCTTAAACTGACATTATTGATATTATTAGAAAAAAATAACAAAAACATTCAATTGTATATCTATTAATAATAAGAATTAGATTTGCCTCGTGTGGGAAAACAGATATCACCAGAAGAAGAGAGGAAACATTAGATGGTGCAATATTGGATCTAGACTGAAGAAATTAATATATACCACTGAATTACTAATGGACCCAGACAACGTTTATTAAGTATTTGATTGTAAAACTAGAAAATTAATAAAATATTTATATATAAAAAGGAATATCAATAAATAACAATAATAAATGAATACATTTTGTAGGTCTGAGAGCACAGAATATATCAGGGGCAGATCTTTCTCAGGGAGAATGCTAATAAATGAAACGAAAGGGGGGGGTCCATGCATCGCCTCCCCCATGGAACTCCCTGTCCCGCCCTCACCTCTCTGGCCAATCACAGAAGCGCTGAGGCCCATCTTGTAGTTGTTGCGGCAGAAGGAATCCACTCCGATCTTCAGGTACTGCAGGAAGCGCTGATCTCTGTTGAAAGCCTCGGCCTCGGGCTGCCCCAGCACCATGACGGCTGTGGGTGCTGTCGAAGCAGAGGATCTCCCGCCGGTCATAGATGTAGCGCTGCAAGTATCGCACCCACCACGTCCTATTTAGGAAGCGGCACTCGAGCTTCCCCGGGAACAGGAAATGGGCTGGGAGGAGGAGGAGGAGGAGGAGGAGGGCCATCAGCAGGGACTCCAGGGCCCATGGTTCCCAGCCTCTCCTAGCCATGCTTGTCAGAGGAGAGGCAGGAAACCTGCCGCAAGAGGCTGCCGGAAGGTGCCCCATGGAGGACGGATGGGAAATTGTCGGTCCCAGCGGGATTCCCCCTTTTTGGGGATCTGGAGGGGGGAGGAAAATGAGGGAGTGGAGGAGCTTCCTGAGGGACCTCCTCCTTCTCCCGAGGGTGGAAAAACACAGGTAGAAGTTCAGCTGGTCTATCACTTGGCCTAAGTCTCTGCAGGGAATGCTGGATCCTGGTGGGGCCTCTTTGCACCCCAAAACTGGCAGGAAATATGGGGGGAGGGAAGAGACCCCCTCTCCCTCTTTTGGGGGCATAAGGGAGGGGGTCACAATAAGGATACCCACACCCATGCTCCTGGGCTCTTCCCGCCCTTCAAGCCCCACCTTCCCTTTTCCTCTTCCCCCCCTCCCCCCATCTTCAGCCCTACAAGATGCCTTTGGATGCTTCTCGAGGCTTCTTTCCTGTTCCCCTCCCAAATAGATCCCATGTAGCCCCCCAAGACCATCTCAAAGGGAGGGGGTTCAGCCCCCTTCACTAAAGGGAGAGGTTGGAGGAGCAACTCCAACCTCCCCTCCCAATATCCCTCCCAATAGAAGCAGAGAAGGTGACGGAGGGGAAGATTTTCAGTCTTGGGGGCTGCAGCTTCATGGGGGTGTGTGGACTTCCTTTTGTGCCCCCCCCAGGACTCTCAGCCTCCCTTTCTCTGTGTGCCTGGAAGGGTGGACTAGATGCCCCTTTAAGCTCTCTTAAGGTCTCCCATGGGGAGTCCAGGCTGGGTCAGTGGAGATTTCGGAAGGGCCGAGGGGAGCCGGGGGTCTCTCCGGAGAGTCTCCCTCCTCCAGGTCTCGCTTGGCCCAAAGCGGCTTTTCCAAAAGGCAGCTGGACTTTCCTAGTTTTTCCCTTGAAGACGTTTCGCTTCTCATCCCAGAAGCTTCTTCAGTTCTGACTGAATTGTGGAGGGTAGAAGGATTGACATTCCTTGCGATCATTTGATCATTTTGAAAGTCGGTGACTAGTTCTCAGAGGGTCCTTGAAGACCCCCAGTGTCTTCAGGGTCCCCTGAATCGGGGGGGGGCAAAGGGGTGGGGAGCCTTCCTGGGGCTGCTAAAAGGACCCTGTTGTAGGTAGGAGATGGGCCTTTACCTCCCCCCCTGCCCCGTTCAGGGAGGGCTGGTCAATTTTGACCTACAGGGCTTGGGGTCTGGGGATCATGGGGAGAAGGGAACCCCCAGATTCCCTAGTTACCCCCCAAATTGTCTTCCCCACCAACTTCACTCCTACTAGCTGCCCTTGTGTAATTTGGGGCTTCAGCCCTCTTTCCTGTCCCCCTGCAACACTTCCAAGACTATCTCACAGGGAGGGTCTCCAGCCCACCCCCACAAAAGGGATAGTTTGGGGGAGTCAATTTAGGGGAGCAATTCAGAATTCCCAATATCCTTGACAGAACTTGCTGAGATGCACAAATTGACTTCTTTTATTAGAGAAAAGACAATATACATTACCGGTGACTGAAACATCCTTAGTGTGTTTTTGTATTAAAAAGTCCACAAAAATCAACTTGCAATTTATTGTTTTAATGATTGGACAAGATAGATTATAGAAAGAAGAAAGTTACAAAGTAACTTGAGAGAGAGAGGTTAAAATATAATTGTACTTATAATTGCTGTGAACAATATTGCAAGGTGCTTCTTTATATCCCTATAGCTTTATTTATACCATTCTTTTTTTCCCCCTATTTTCTTGTTACACTTTTAGCTGTTATCTATTATTTTTCTCTTTCTGTTTGGTTCTCTCTATTCTAATTAATTTATATTAGCTTTTACTAGGAGAGCATCCACCCACTGCTGCAAAGACCTCTACTCCTTTTCTGCCATCCAAGAGATCAATCAGCGTTTCCAGATCTTTTCAAATGTGTTGGGATGCTGTGATGGACCTGCTCTCTACTGGGGAGGCCCATGTTCCTAACTAACTGTAGAAGGCAAAATGAGCTTTTCATTGTCCTTGAAGCGACTTGAGACCGTCATTTCCTCTGAGATTGTTGCCCTGTTTGCCACCTACAAAATCCCACAGGTATGTCCATAATGTTCTGTAGTCTACTTCACACACTGTAGGGATCAGTAGGAAGAGATGCAATGACTAAGCAGAATGAGCAGTTAAGCACTCCCAGTGCCTACATTTCTAGCTGCAAGAGGAGAAATCACTTGCTTCTTCATAATAACCACCATCTTTATAATAATTTTATAATAATTTATAATAGCCATAGTGACACAGTGGTTATAATGCAGTATTATGTTGATGATGCTGAGATCTTGGCTCCAATATGATAAAGAACCTGAATTACAGGTAAATTATCATATATCTAAACAGGGGTTTTTTTCTCATAGAACACCCAGAACGGAGTTCCGGCACCTTTTTTGGATGGAACCTTGTAGGGTAGGCAAGGCGGGTTGTATGATGTGTGTGAGTCCCGGCACCTTTTTGTTTTACAAAAAAAGCACTGTATCTAGAATAGCATTTTACAGTTCCACTATAATTATACAAATATTTCGGCCATATCAACAAGATTCCCATTGTACAAATGTTATGTTTAAAATACCTTGGTGGAACATTTCAGAGCTGAGCTAAGGGCACAGGATAGATATGATAACTCAACTACTCAAAAGAGCTAAATGGCCCTCTTGCACTTTGCTGGACAAGGATGGAGGACACTATTGTCTGACTGCCTTTTAATTTTTCCAAGCAAAATCATTGGCCCATTCATGTATGGAGAACATCTTGCACCATATTCAAGGTTGGACGTGTGGAAATTTTTGAGAGTCAAAATTCTTCCGTTTCAGATTTCTACATTTTTTCTGGTCATAATCTGCTTCTTTGTATTCAAGTCTGGCCTCAGAATGATAATGTAGCACTTGGGGATGAAGATGCAGCCCAGCAGACCAGCACTGGAGGCCAAGATGGAGAAGACCTGAACAGCCACCATGTATTTCCCTTTGGTGCTCAGGTAGGTGGGCACAAAAGTCACCCAGACACTGCAGAAGACCAGCATGTTGAAGGTTATCAGTTTGGTTTCATTGAAGGCCCCAGGCAAATTCCTGGCCAGGAAAGCCACTGTGAAGCAGACGGCAGCCAGGAAGAACAGGTAGCAGAGGGTGATGTAAAACATGACCACAGACCCTTCATTGCATTGCAAGACTATCACTCCAGACTGGGAGTGCAGGTCAGAGTCAGGGAATGGGGGAGCAGCTCCAAGCCAGATGGAGCCAATGATAATTTGGAGAGCAGCAGAACAAAGGATAATGGAGTTGGACCAGCTCTTCCTCATCCATCTCTTCACTTGATTTCCTGGTTTTGTGGTCAAGAAAGCAAGCACGACCGTGATTGTTTTGGCCAAAAGAGAAGAAATAGCAACTGAGAAGATGATGCTGAAAACCACTTGTCGGAGAAGGCAGGTGGCTTTCCTTGGTTGACCAATAAAAAGAAGAGGAGTCAAGAAGCAAAGCAGGAGGGAGACCAGGAGGATGTAAGAGAGATCCCGGTTGTTGGCTTTGACAATGGGAGTTTCTTGATATTTAATGAATATGATTAAAACAAGGCCTGTGGTTAGCAATAAGACTAGGGCAAAAGAGACAAGGATGAAGCCCACGTGGTCTTCATAAGATAGGAAGGTTTTAGGTTTGAGGATACATTGGACTCGGTCCTCATTTGGATATTTCTCATCTGGACACTTGATGCATTTTTCTGTATCTGAGAAAATCAAAAGGTCATACTTCTTTAAATTTCAAGGAATACCTAAAACAGCTGATGCCAGAAGCATTTTTCAAGATGTGTTTCTTAATATCTCCTCAGAAAGAAGACAGGAAGAACATTGTTTTCTAAACCATATAGGGCTAAGGTCTATGAAATTGGAGAAAATCCAAGGACCAATATGCTTTCCCGTGTTATCTGCAGAATTTTCATAGTTACCCAGATTATTAGAAGTAAATAATGAATCAGTTCATCTTACAAGCCACACTTTGGGGGTCCTTCCAGATGGTACTTGCTCAGAGCCATACTGGACTCAGAGGATGCCTGAAATCTAGTTGGCTGGCAGAGAAATCTAGTCCTGCAAATAGTCTGGAATTACTACTGGGACCAGTGGTAACATCAGTATAATGAGATGCACCAATAATTGTCCACAACATCTCATTGTGGACCATTGATACCTTCCAGTGATCCAAAAGGGGAGGCCCATTTAGAGAGCATTGCAAGAATCCTTCCAGGATATGTACCTAAGACAATTCTCCAAGTTTCAAAAAACGCAAACGTTCCTAGAAAGATAAATGTGGAAGGACAGGTGCAAACTAAAAAGCAGAAGAGATATTTTCTCTGGCAGTAGCAAAACTTGCCCAATATGCCATACTCTCCAATCCCTATCAAGGTCTTTTAGCTATTCTTCTATTTTGGAAAAAAAAATGTGCAGTTTGAAAATAATAAAAAAAATCAGTAAGATTCATTTAACTTTCACTTTAATGAAAAGGCTCTGGATGAACCCACTTCCACAAGAGCTGCCTTTTTCTTTGGTGTCACCCACCTTCCTGAGTGGAGATGGTCCCTTCTGGACAAGGAACACAGTCATAGCAACAAACTGGTTCTCCTTCTTGCTTCTGCTTGACAAATCCAGGATGACATGTTTCCACGCATTTGGACTGAGGAAGAGGCTAAGTAGAAAAACAAGGCATTCTAAAGAAAATATGTTAGCACTAACCAGCCTAGCGTGCTGACCTATTCTTAAAATAAGAGTAAAAGAACTGTAGTGATATGAGATAGAGGTGAGGTCATGAGAACATGTCCCTCAAAAAGTGTACGTCAGGAATCTTTTACTGCAGCAAATGGGACATATCCGGAAATGAATCTTTTGCTGCCACACATATGAGGTCTGTGTGGAAATTTCTAAGGCCCAGCTAGGTATCCAAGACAAGGTTCTCTCTGCTGAAGAATTACAATTAGGTACTGTAACAACAACTGGCATGGAAGAACAAACCCATATTTATTGTTAGTTAAATTTGGAGCCTCCTTTCTTTCCCAGAGTGACTTAAGGTAACTAACAATCAAACCGAGCAATTGCATTTAAGGGCTTTTTTTAGATGAAGTGTCCTCTAATACACGCCGATCAGGAACAGGAAAGCCAAAGTCATGTTTCAGTGCTTCAGTTTTCTGGGTCAGGGCATTATCTCATATCAGAACAGTCATTGTGATTCCATGTGAACTGAAAGCTTTTGGACCTCCTTCTTAGGAGCAGAATTATCCCATGGGGTGAAAGATTGGAATGGATAACTATGGGTTGTTTAAAAACAACTTGACCTGCCCTTGCATTATCCCATGGGGTGAAAGATTGGAATGGATAACTATGGGTTGTTTAAAAACAACTTGACCTGCCCTTTCAATGGACAATATCCCCAACCAGACTCAACCATGAATCCTAGTTCCAAATCTTATTTCCCCCTAAAACCAAAAGGACCTCCATCCAATCTTGATTCAATTGCATCAAATTCAGTCCAAACCTGAACTCACACTGGTCAACAAATTTGCCTTCTTGTTTTTTTTTTATTTCAGGACAAGGAAGAAGTGAACCACAATCCCTCACACTTGAGGGCCTCTCTTGCCATTTTCATGCAGCTTCTCCATTTCAACACTGAGCCATGGTGCACAGGCTTAGCCCAATGAAATGGGTCAGAAGCCTTTGGAAAATAGAGGGGGGAAAAGTCCAATAATTCTCCTACCCTGTTGTGCGACTTTGGCCATGACAAAGGATCTTGATTGATAATAAGTCTCTGTCTGTCAAAAGTCACCAGATGCTTTTTGATGAGATTGTTCTTGGGGAGAAACACCCAGCTAAAGATACTCAGATCAGCCTTTAAATCTCCATTTTGGTCCCAGTACAGTTTGTATTCAGAAAGATTGCAAAACTCATTCTTCTCCAGAAAAGGATGAAACTAGAAAGGGAACATCCAGAAATTTCAAAAGTAGTGAACTTGGTAACATATCCCTTTTTGTCTGTTCTAATTTGAATGTTTCTTTTACTGAGGTCTAACTTGCAAATCGGTCAGTCCTAGAGGAGATCAACCCTGACTGCTCTTTAGAAGGCCGGATCCTGAAGTTGGAACTCAAGTACTTTGGCCACCTAATGAGAAGGAAGGACTCACTGGAGAAGAACCTAATGCTGGGAAAGATTGAGGGCAATAGAAGAAGGGGACAACAGAGAATGAGGTGGCTGGATGGAGTCACTGAAGCAGTAGGCATGAGCTTAAATGGACTACAGAAGATGGTAGAGGACAGGAAGGCCTGCAGGAACATTGTCCATGGGGTCGCGATGGGTCGGACACGACTTCGCAACTAACAACAACAAAACTTGCAAATATTCTTAGTTGGGGAAACAGGTTTTACCATTATTTTCAAAAATGAAAAAGAAAAGTTCAGCAAAATTTGTCAATCATATATTGATGATATATGTTTTGAAAACAACTATCTATCTATCTATCTATCTATCTATCTATCTATCTATCTATCTATCTATCTATATCATCTATCTATATATATTTATCTATCTATCTATCTATCATCTATCTTTCATCATTATCATCGTCGTTGTCATCATCATCATCAAATTTATACGCTGTCCATCTTGTGATGCAAGGACACTGTGCATGTCTGAATGTACTAATGTCTCCCCAATTCTTTTTACAATCTGAGATGTTAGCAAGGATCATCTCTGAGTTTGTCTCTCTGCCCATTATGTAGTTGGACCCCCCTCCCTTTTCTGATTACCCATTTTTAACAGATTGTGGGAATGCTGGTGATGTAACTTGATTTCAGTGAAGCATTTATGAACGAATTCCTGATGTGATGTTTAGGCACCCAGTTAAATGAGTCTGGATAGTATAATTAGTTAAGTGAATAAAACTGACTTTAAAATTGTATTATTTTCAAAAAGATGATGCTTCCAGAAAAACATTGATGATTTCCTGATAGAGGAAAAGTACACAAGTAAAATCCAGTAGAAAAATATCTTATTTTAGCAACTAGGAATTGGCTAACTATGGTATCTCACACAAGAACAAAGCTGTAGATAGCAGCAGCAATGTTGACCTTTCATTAAGATTTCATTTATATTTTTCTCATTATATAATGTATATATACTAGTCACTCATTAAAATAAATTAGAAATAGTAGTACTATTTTGATTTGATTTGATAATAATCATATAATTAATTTCATTATAATATCATTAATGATTTTGATGAAAGGAAATTGAATGGCTACCAAATGGTAGCTGATATTAAATTTAGTGTCTAAATGTATAATTTAAAAAAAAGATATACAATTGATGTTTTATCAAAATGGGCTGAAAAAAAACCTAAATGCAATTTAATAGAGTAAGAAGTACAATGTCTCTCACAGTAAAAAAAAAAATGAAATATAGAGCAAGGATGAAGGATATCAAACTTGATAAGCATATTTGTGAAAATTATCTAAAAAAGAGCCATGTTGGTCTGCTGAAGCAGAAAATTAGAAGGAATTTGGGAACATCTTTTCCAACTAACAAAAGCTCTTAAAGGGAGAATAACTGAAAGATGTTATGCTAATGCTTAAGATCTGTTCAGTGTTATTTCAAAGTGTGGGACTCTGAACACAGTTGCAAGAGAAAACATTCTGGCTGAAGAAGAGGAAAAATATTGTGAAAGGAGAAACAGTTTTAGTTCTGAGACAGAGAACCAGTGAAGTTCAGTCTCCTCTTCACTGATTGTCTTAATGCAAAGACCGAACAGACATCGGTCAGAAAACCTTTAACTGGGATTCCTGCAGAGAAGACAGGTTGGACCACATGATCTAAGGGGTCCCTTCAAATTTGTGAAGGTAAAATTCTATGATACGTACCACAAACCCTTACCTACAGAAATTTATTTAAAAATGCTTATGTCATTTTAAAATTAGCAGTGTTTAATATCAAAATATCTATCATAGTTCCCATTCTGGTGAACATTCTTGCTTAAACAAATAGATTAGCCAAACTTGTAGTCTTGTTAACACAAGTAGGTTGAGAAGGTTCCCTTCCTTCTGCTTTGAATTCCTTCTCAAAAGGAACTAAATTTGATGGACCCTTGTCTGGACCCCATACCTGCCACGGCTGCAGCCTTGGAGCCCCCAAACTCCCTTTGCCCTCCTTCCTTCTCCTCCTGGATCTGGAGGAATATGCAGCATTCAAGGCATGGTCCAGAGTCTTAATGACACTATAAAAATGGTGGAAATTCATGGTCCACTTTGTGTTCCTTTTCTCTTGGGTCTCCAGTAGTGATTTCTCAGTGCATCTTTTCCGGCCTTTGACAGAAAATACATCCTTTGAAAAAGAACAGAGAAATGAGTGGTCTTCAAAGGGTGGTTCTACAAAAAAAATGGGTATAAAGGCATCCTTTATTGGCCCCTTTTTTCTCTCAAAATCAATAGTCCAGATGCTATTCACATATTTCAGAGCTCTGTGCTCTCTCAGTGGGTATAATTTAGTAAGTGTTGTGATCCAGACTTTCCCTTCAATGGGTCCTGGCAAGCGCCTAAGGATAAAATGAAAAGGAAGAATCCTGTCCAAACCAGCACCATGTTCTATATAGTGAATATAGACATTGACTTGTCTCCACTTAAATAGGGCATCGCTGTGGGGTGCTGTAAGTCGAGTTGTTGAGAATTGTTGTGATATAATAACACAAATCCCATTCCCGACAAGCAAAGGAATAAAAGTCCTCATGAAATTCTCTCCATTTTCTGTGTCTGGAGCAAAGAGTCCAATCAAGGTCCATCTGAAATGAAGGAGTACTTGGATAATCCCTGGGTAGAGGACCCCTTTTCTGGGGAAAAGCCAGTGATAAAAGGGCAATTGACTTTTATCATGCAGAGAATCTGAAAATAGTTCAAAATTGATCTGAAAAAGCAATGAAGAATACTATGTTATATATGGGGGTCAGATCAATTCCAAAATATTAGCTTTAAAGAAATCAAATTTAGTGCTCATGAACTTATTAGAATAGTTTATTATTGATTAGTCAATAACAGAAGACCCTTTGATTGAACACAGAGCCTCTCATCACATTTCCAAGTGTGCAGTAGAAGACCCAAAGCAATGATGATAATGTCATGAGAGGATATCCCTGCTTTGAACCTTGCCTCCTAAACATTGTAGGTAGGTCCTACAATACAGGTATGGAAATAAGAAGAAAAGAATGAGAATTGCAAATAGAGTGAATGCAACTCTATCACAGTGAATGACTTACAACTCAAACTGACAACGAGGTGCCATGTTGAAAGGCAGCATTGCTGAGCGCAATATTTTTGTTCCAGTGTTGATGATACTAATGATATGGTCTCCTGGCCTGTAATAGCCCCATGGTTTTTTTTCATCCTGCTGCTCAAAATTCAGCGGGCACTTCATTCTAAGCTTTCCAGAGATTGGCTGGGACACCAGCAGCAACAGAAGCACAAGCAGAAGGTCCATAATTCATTGGTCTGAATCAATTCCCTTCCTGTTTCCAAGAAAGAACATTAAGAGTTAGATGAATTGAAAACACCTTTATATTGTGGAAATTCTAGTGACTTTCCTGATTCAGACAGAGATAAAGCAAGCTTCACCTAGAAAGGACAGAAAGTACATTCAAGGACACAATCCCTACCTGTCCCAAAACCAGTGCCACATTGTGTGTGACTGAGGCAAAGGATGCAAGATCCCTTCCATGTTGTTTCAGTCTGATGTTTACCTCAAAGACAGTCATTGGAGAAGTAGCAGAAGAGGTCCCAGAGACCAGAATTTTAAAAATTACAGTAAGAAGTAACTTCTCCTCTGGGGACCTCAAATTTCTTCAGGACTCCATTTCCAGAGGAGTAGCTGGAGAAGAGCATCTTAGAGAAAAATCACAGATCCACCCTTGGGGGCATTGTTGTGTAGTGGCTGTGGTCTTTTCCTGTCAGGTCTTGTCCACAAAGTGATGCTGGACGAAGATAGTTCAACACCCAGGGAATTAACTTCAGTGTGATAACTTGTCTCCAGAAAACTTTGGGGAAGACCATGCAGAGTGATGTAGTTTGTTGACATTCTGTATTGGTGGCACTAAACTCAAGTGCTGCCTGTCTTCTAATAGCAAGGAAGTAAACAATATCCTTAAACCCTGTCTAATGGTAAAAGTTGGGCCTGTTTGCAAGTCCAGTTGCCTCGTGAAAAAGCATCTTTGGGTCTCAGGCAGGATATTGTTTTAAGGGGGAGGTGCTATGACAGGGAAGAGCTGTTCCCAAGGTCCTCAGTTTTCAGAATTTGGGAGAGGGACATAAATAGCAGAAATAAAATAGGAATTTAAAAATGTATAGTCTTCTACATGAGGCACCTTCAAGAATCCTAGTGGATAACATTCCTCCCACTTGGGTTTGGAAAGGGCCTAAGTAGGAAGATGAAAAACATGAGTTCAAATGGCAAAAAAAGCAGATTGATAAATTTTGATATCAATTTGAAGCAACCCAAGAACATCTATGGCACCGGATCAGAAGTTGAACATGTTCAATGGAAACAAGGTGAATAAGAGACCTGCTAATCCTGATTTGCTCCTGGATCCTTATTGGTTTTCCTTTTCCAGATTTTGAGCAAAAACCTCATCTTTTCTCCTATGCAAATTGCATGAATGCTGAAGTATAATCCTCTCTAAAGAAGAGAAATAGAATATCTAATAACAATTCTTGGGGGGGTGGATTTCCAGAGAATAAAACATAACCTTGGGTTTCTTCAGTTAAGACCCTGAATATGGAAACAGATTGATGAGAACTGATCCCAGTACCCCTCTAAATTAAATTTGTGTTGTTTTCCCACACAGAATTTCAATTAAGAGGACTAATTTCATCTAGGTTTCTGATCATTTCCACAAATGAGATCATCATTTAGTGTCATTAGTGTCATTAGTGTCATTTAGTGTCATTAATTACTTCACAGAGGGCATGATTCAGTTCTCAGTCCATATGCTTGTTTGAAATTATTTGGTAGAGATTCTCTAAGTAAGACCAAAAATGGAGAATTTGGTGCATAGACATTTAGCCATGTCATTCTTTGGAGGATGGAGGACATGCAGCACTTTCAGCCCCTCCACTTTCTTAAAAATCCTCTGTCTGTAGCTCCTGTACAGCCTCCACCTCACTGCTGGGTGTTCAGAAAGAAGGGGACAGAGTGGGGGATGAGGAGGACTATTGGTGATGTCATATCACCTTCTCTCTTCTGGCATCAGAGCTTCGAGCCAGTAAATAGGTCTGCTGGCTTTGACTCCCCTCCCGGGATGGAGATTTTAACCAGGACAGTCTCACCAGCCTAATTTGGCTGCCCATGTTAGTCTTGGTGAATGGGGTTTTCTGACCTGCCCCACCCCAGAAAATATTTTACCCCCCAAAAAGAAGGGAAAGTTATGTGGAGTACAGGGGGAGGAGAAACAGTCTGCCACCCCCCCACCCCCCCGGTGCTCAGCTCTCCATTGAGTTGTGCCAATTTACTCTTTCTGGGATGGAGTCTTTGATGGAAATAGCAGCATTTGGAAGAGACAGTTAAGGCATCTCTGCTTGTGACAGGAACAGGGAAGAATCGGGAAAGAGTTTCTGAGGGAAGAAATTGGAAGTGTTTTTAAGGAGGGAAGTTGAAGGTGTTTGTGAGGAATGTTTTTCAGGGAAGGAAGAAATTCCATGGAGGGCAATGGATGCCAGTGATTCAGAAAGGGAGGAAGAGGGCACAGAGCGATTCCTGTCTCCTCCCTACTAATTTTATTTTTGTAGCAATTTTAGCATTGAAAACACTCCCTTGTTGGAGCAACGAGGCTGTGCATGTGAGGATGAACTGCTAAGTTAGGAATTTTTTTTTAATAGTGCTGCTACAAAGCAAGGATGTTTTTCCTGGAAGTTGAATTAAAACATTGAAACCACCCCCACCTGGGGAGAGGGGAAAAATCAGCACCTTCTAAGTAACGCCCTCTCTCTTCCACAAAAAGTAAAAAAGGATTGCAGTTGTTGGGTAAAAGTGAAGGTTATGGACTACTGGAGAAATCCGAACTCGTAGCAGTGGAAGAGGTTGCTGTAGCTCTCTCCCTTCTTTCTCCCATTCCTTCTTTTCTTCCCTGATGGGAGGATGCTGGAGGTTCTTCGGCTGCTGATGACACCCAGGCATGTGCAAACTTCACCATGTCTTGGTTAAATTTCTTTGGACAAACCACAAAATAAATCTGAGTAAAGGCTGAGATTACCCAAGTTCCCTCCAAAGTCCTGTGTTTCTATGTCTCCCTGTTTAAAGCAGAAAAAGAATTGCCACTTTTTTGACAGTTAGAACAAAAGCTCATGAAGCTCCCTCCTTGTCCTCCTTCTCACAAGCAGACGGCAGGCAGGGCTGGGGAGACCAGATCTGAGAGAATCTGAAGAAGGGAAGCTTTCAGCATGGGCAAGGCTGGGGCAGGTAGAGGGACAGCCTCACCCAGGCATCAAGCAATGGGGATGACATGCCAGAGAGCCAGCAGAGTCCTCTCAGTCACTGGAAGCTTGTGATTGTTGTATGGGGGGACAGTAATGTGAATCTGAGCAGATTCCAGTTACTTAGAGTCCTGGATTCCTTGTTCATGTGGTATCCCATGGCCGGGAGGCTATTGGCCTAATGTAGGTTCAAATCATAGTCACAAGCCCAGGCGAGTGTGCAAGAACATGAACCTCATTGGGGGCTCCCCACTTGACAATAGTTGGGATGACCATATAGGGCAATCAAACAGAGAAATGCTTTATGGGCTTGCTAGCTCTATAATTGGCTAAACAGCCCTAGCAGCCCATTTCTATGTCAGTATTAGAAAACTGACTTGTTTAATACTAAAAAGTATAAGCCAAACAGGGCAGGACAAGAAGCAACGGATGGAAACTAATCAAGGAGAGAAGAAACCTAGAACTGAGGAGAAACTTCCTGACAGTTAGAACAATTAACCAGTGGAACAACCTGCCTCCAGAAGCGGTGAATGCTCCAACACTGGAAGTTTTTAAGAAGAGACTGGACAGCCATTAATAGTAATAATAATAATAATAATAATAATAATAATAATAATAATAATAATAATAATAATAATAATAATAATAATAATAATAATAATAATAATAATAATAATAATAATAATAATAATAATAAAGTTGGAAGTGACCTTGGAGGTCATCTAGTCCAACCCCATGCTCAGGCAGCAAACCCTATACCATTTCGGACAAATGGCTGTCCAGTCTCTTCTTAAAAACTTCCAGTGTTGGAGCATTCACCGCTTCTGGAGGCAAATTGTTCCACTGGTTAATTGTTCTAACTGTCAGGAAGTTTCTCCTTAGTTCTAGGTTGCTTCTCTCCTTGATTATTTTCCATCCGTTGCTTCTTGTCCTGCCTTCAGGCGCTTTGGAGAATAGCTTGACTCCCTCTTCTTTGTGGCAGCCGCTGAGATATTGGAACACTGCTATCATGTCCCCCCTCGTCCTTCTCTTCATTAAACTAGACATACCCAATTCCAGCAGCTGTTCCTTATATGCTTTAGCCTCCAGTCCCCTAATCATCTTTGTTGCTCTTCTCTGTATTCTTTCTAGAGTCTCGACATCGTTTTTACATCGTGGTGACCAAAACTGGATGCAGTATTCCAAGTGTGGCCTTAGCAAGGCATTGTAAAGTGGTATTAACAGTTCTCGTGATCTTGATTCTATCCCTCTGTTAATGCAGCCTAGCACTGTGTTGGCCTTTTTGGCAGCTGCAGCACACTGCTGGCTCATATTTAAGTGATTGTCCACTAGGACTCCGAGGTCCCTCTCACAGTTACTACTATTGAGCAAGGTACTCCCTATACTATACCTGTACATTTGGTTTTTCTTACCTAAATGTAGAACCTTGCTTTTTTCACCATTGAATTTCATTTTGTAAGATAGTGCCCAGTGTTCAAGTCTGTCCAGATCCTTCTGTATCTTAAGCCTGTCTTCTGGAGTGTTGGCTATTCCTGCCAGCTTGGTGTCCTCTGCAAATTTGATGAGTTCCCCATCTATCCCCTCATCCAAATCATTGATGAAGATGTTGAAGAGCACTGGGCCCAGAACAGAGCCCTGGGGCACCCCACTACACACTTCCCTCCATGTAGATGCGGTTCCATTGAGGACCACACGCTGAGTATGGCCAGTGAGCCAGCTACGGATCCATCTGGTGGTGATGCTGTCTACCCCACATTTTTCTATCTTGTCAAGTAGTAGGTTGTGATCTACTTTATCGAATGCCTTACTGAAGTCCAAGTAAATTATATCCACAGCATTCCTCTGATCCACTAATTTTGTCACTTGGTCAAAGAATGCAATAAGATTTGTCTGGCATGATCTGTTTTTGACAAACCCATGTTGGCTTTTAGTAATGACATTGTTTGCCTCTAGGTGTTCGATGATTCGTTGTTTGATTATCTTTTCCAGAATCTTCCCAGGTATTGAAGTCAGGCTGATAGGTCTGTAATTTCCTGGGTCCATTTTTTTTCCTTTTTGAGATGGGAATACATCAGCTCTTTTCAGTCATTGGTAGTCCCCAGTGCTCAGGATCTTTGAAAAAAATATAGTTCAATGTTCTGAGATCACATCTGCAGTCCTTGAGAACCTGGGTGTAATCCATTGGTCCTGGTGATTTGAAACTGTCTAGAGGGACAGGTGCTCACTTACCCATGTTCTTGCTATCTTAATTGTGTTTCTATTCTGTTTTTTATGGCACTATTTTTGATAGGTTGATCTGTTTTTTCCCTTTGTGTAAAGGCAGATGCAAAAAGTTAAATAGTTCTGCTTTCTCACTATTGCTTGTCACCTTCTTGCCACTTTCACCCACTAATGGACCAATCATTTCCTTCACTTTTTTCTTATTTTTTACATGTTGAAAGAAGCTTTTTTTGTTATTTGTTATAAGCTGTTATAAGCTGTAGTTCATTATGAGCCTTAGCTTTCCTCACTTCATCTTTGCAGGCTCGGGCTATTTGCTGATATTCTGACTTTGTTATGTGCCCCTCTTTCCACTTTCTATACTTGTCCTTTTTATCTTTCAATTTATCAGAGAGTTCTTTATGCAGCCATGTTGGTTTCTTTTGAGAGCTGTTATTTTTCCTCTTTGTTGGTATTGTGCTAGACTGGGCTTTTATTATCTCGCTTTTCAAAATTTCCCAAGCTTCTTGAGTTGTTTTCCCCTTGAGGATTCTCATCCATGAAATCCTTCCCAAGCCCTCTCTAAGTTTATTGAAATTAGCTCTCTTGAAGTCCAAGACTCTAGTTTGACTATGTTCTATTGCTTGTGCTTCCATAATGTTGAATTCCAATATTACATGATCACTACCTCCCAAGGTTCCTGTGGCTTCAACACCTTCTATCATTTCATCTCTGTTAGTGAGAATTAGATCCAGAATGGCTAATCCCCTAGTTCCCTTCTCTACTTTTTGGGAGACAAAGTTGTCTGCTAGGTTTGTCAGGAATCTGTTTGATCTTCCACTTGGTGCAGAGTTTGTCTCCCAGTTGATGTCAGGGTAGTTAAAGTCCCACATTACTATTGTGATGTGCTTCCTACATACCTTAGTTAGCTGACTAGCAAAAAGTTCGTCTATTTCCTCTGTTTGGTTGGGTGGCCTATAGTATACACCTATGGCAATGTCATTTTTTCTCCCTTTTATATTGACCCAAATGCATTCAAGACAGTTTTCATCATTGTGCTCTATTTCTGTAGAGATGTAGTTATTTCTTATATAGAGAGCAACTCCACCTCCTCTTTTATTTGGTCTGTTTCTTTTAAATAATTTAAATCCCTCTAGCTGTGTATTCCATTTGTGGGTTTCATCCCACCATGTTTCCGTAATGGCAACAATATCATATCTGCCCTCATTAACCTGAATTTCTAGTTCACCCTGTTTGCTGTTCATACTCTGTGCATTGGTGTAGAGACATTTGAGTCCTTTATGACTGACCCTGTGTTTACTTTCTACTTAGCTGTGTGGTGCCTGAGTTCCCCTATTGTCCTACCTCCTATTTGGTTAGTGCACTTTGTGTGGCACTCGCTATTGAAAGCTTGATTTTGCTTGACAGCTAGGTCGATATTCTTGTCCACACACACATCTATGTTACATGCACTGATAGCCCTATAGTTTTTAGATTGCCGGGGACAGGGATGTTCTGTATCAATTAACTCACTGTCCCCACTGTTTAGTTTAACTATTCCTCCAGATAATCTGTGAATTTATAGCCGAGTAACTCAGTTCCTTTCTTTGATGGATGCAAACCATCTCTTTTGTACATTTTTTTTAAAAAAATACATTTTATTGGATTTTTATAGGTATAAAAGGGTTACATAAAGTGTTTAGGAAACACCGTGGAGATGGGTATATCAAACATCCAAAAAAAATCACAAGTATATAGCTTAGATTAATTCATTTAAAATTCCCTCTCTAATTCCCTCATAATCTTGTATATTCAAATTAATATATTTATACATAAACTTCAAACAATCCTATCAAATATCACTTATATTTCAATTATAAAGATCCAAGTCCTGTTTTTAAGCTTTACTAACTTACAATCACCATATTTTAATAAGCTTTAAATAGACATAATATTAACACTTCGGGTGTCCTCTTTTTTTTTTAACATAATGATTATATCTAATATATTATTCCCACCGTAATATTCTTAAATTTTCTTCATTAATGCCATTTCTTCTCTTGTTGCCAGTCCCTCTTATTCTTCTTCTGTTGCAGAATAATCTTATTTAAAATAAAAATGTCAAACCAACAAATAGATTTCTATCTATCTTAAGTATATATTGTATCAATTCATCTATGTCTATAAAAAATCTTTTTAACCCAGTAAATAAAGTTTACCTGCCCAGTAATTGTCATATCTAAGACAAAATATTATTACAAAGGATATCCTCTTACAAAATTCACGTATTCCGTTAATTGTGAAATCAATCAAAAAGTCAAAGCCTTTTTAAACCCATTGAATAAAACTTTAAAATACATTTTTAAATCTAACTCTAGGTTTCTTTCTGTGCCATATTGGTTTCCATAATAAAATTCCTGCGTCATCAAACCACAATATTAGAAAGTCAGTATTCTTCAATGCTTCAAATTTGTCAAAGTTCTCTTTCCTTTCTTCTAGTAGCCTTTGAATGGTATAAGCCATTTTATTCCATGTTATGTTTACCAGTTGTTTATCCACATTGTCACAATTTTCAATGACTTGTATTTGAGTAACAGTCTCTATTGATGTTGATGCTTCAGACATCTCAGTTAAAATTATTTTTGATCGTCAAGCTTCTCCATAGTTTGCATTTGAGATTGTATAGAGTTAATTTGTTCTTTAATTTCCACCGTTTCTCTCAACGTAATTTCAAAGTTGAGTTGTTGACGTGGTTCCTCTTTAGATTGTACATGTTGCTCACTGATCTCTTTAGCGCCAGTCTGTTTCTTCTCCACTGATTTTCGGTCTATTATTTGATCCGTCAAAGTTTGAAAGTAAGAGCTCATATCCTCTGTAGCTTCCAGAATTTTTTCCAATATAAGCTCATAGTCTAGCTGTGTGTTAGGTTCCATATCCGTTGTAGAAAATATTTTAATCTTTTAGTGAAGGCTCTATTTCATAGAAATCAAAAAAATATTCACCTCCAGTTTTACATAGACCAAATCACCACACAGCTGTTTCAGTTATCTTATACTCTTATCATCTTTTGAAGGTCAGAGCCATCTTAGCCATGAAAAAATTTCAGTTGCAGTAACACTTTCCATCACTAGATGTCCTCAGCAAACTATAAGGTCTTTCTTTCTTTCCAAATTAGTCAGTTTTTTATTTTTCACATTAAAAAAGGTGAAGAAAGCCCTCTCAAAATACTAGACGCGTAATTATAGCCATAATAACCAAAAATAAAAATGTTTTCAGGCCCCCTCAGTATTCCAAAGATTAAATAGTCAATAAAAATTAACTGGTTTATTTTTTCTTCCAAGCTGTTTTTCCCAAGTGCTCAAACGCTGCTCCTTCATAGCAGGGAAGTAATAGTACAAAAGCTTTTGACAGGAGAGTAATTAGGGAAAGAAGGGATAGGCAAGGTCTCACCCGGATTCTCCACGGGGGTTCTTTACGCTTAGATGTTCTTCTGGCTTTCGGCTGGTGCGGCGTAGTGATCGTCCATTTTGCTGGGCAATCTTTTCTCCGATGGCCCTAAGGAGCTAGCTCGAACTGAGGAAGGAGCTGCCACCCTTCCCCAGTCAAGCGGAGGCCTCCTCAAATGGTGGTCACCTCTACGGGGCGACTTTCGACCCGATTAAGGGTCTACCGGCGGAGGGAAAGCAGCCGGTGGGAGAGACGGATCTCCCCGTGCGACTGCGTGTGTCGCGATCCGGAACCGGAAGCCTCTTTTGTACATTTTTTCATTGGACCAGCTACTGGCATCGTGACTAATATATCCAAAGCCTTCCCCTTTACACCACTCCTTTAGCCACATATTGAATTGTGCTATACGCTGGCCTTTTCCATTTTGCTCCTTGTACACTGGTAAAACCTCTGAAAAAGTAAGCCTACAGCCTATCCTGCTGAGTTCCTGCCCCAAGCTCTGGAAATCATTCTGCACAGAGAGTACATCTTTTTGGGACAGATCGTTAGTGCCAAGATGTACAATAGCCTCCACATCACAGTCCTTGCTGGCATTCTTGATTATTTTAGAAATACGCTTCTTGTCCCTACTGGCAGTAGCACCTGGGAGACACCTGACCTCTTTTGAAACCTCTGTGTCCTTTCCTAAATTTACATCCCTTATAATTGAATCACCAACCAGAAAGTGGCTTCTCTTTTTGGGTGCCTTTCTGTTCTTGCATGATTGATGTGTAATACCTGATTCGCACTTCTCCCTGTCGAAAACAAGTTCTTCATCTCGGTCCACGATCCCCTGTTTATTTGAGTTATCATCACTAATACCTTTACCTGTCTCCTTAATGTCCCTATTAAGGTCATCAAGGGCACTGTATCTGTTGTGCAGGGACACATCGAAAGCTTTGTGTTTATAGTTCACAGCTCTCACCCTGCCAGATCCCACAGTTGTCCACATTGCCCTTCTCCTGCAGGATCTTTGTGGTAGAGGGGGCTGATAGCGCGGAGGCTCAATAGAGCAGAAGGGCTGAACTGGACACCTAATTTCTGCCTGAAGAGCACAGATTACAGAACCTAGATAAATAATCTGTCCTTGTAGACTAGTGATTTGTTTAGAGATAGGACAGTTTCCAAGTTTAAAGAGGGTACTGCAAAAGACAGCTGCAAAACAAGTGTTGCACTGAACTAAACCAGACATACTTAGATACAAGGAATCTCAGACGCACTTGCCCTGAGTGTACTGCTGCTATTTATGATTTTTTAGTTATATGATTTGCGCACCGTTAGGCACGCGGGCCGCTCCTTTTGTCCTCCCACCTTCTCCTTTCCAACTCACCAATTCCCAGCAAGCAGTTGGAAGCAAGCTCTGAGCAGTTTAAATGTAGCTTAAATGCAATGAAGTATCCAATCAGCAAGGCCTTAGCTCCTTTGGTCCTCCCACCTTCTCCTTTCCAACTCACCAATTCCCAGCAAGCAGTTGGAAGCAAGCTCTGAGCAGTTTAAATGTAGCTTAAATGCATTGAAGTATCCAATCAGCAAGGCCTTAGCTCCTTTGGTCCTCCCACCTTCTCCTTTCCAACTCACCAATTCCCAGCAAGCAGTTGGAAGCAAGCTCTGAGCAGTTTAAATGTAACTTAAATGCAATGAAGTAACCAATCAGCAAGGCCTTAGATCCTTTGGTCCTCCCACCTTCTCCTTTCCAACTCACCAATTCCCAGCAAGCAGTTGGAAGCAACCAGCAAGCAGTTGGAAGCAACTTTCCAACCCTGTGAGGTTTGAGCAAGCTGACGGCTCCCTGATGGGATGGACTTTAGTCACACAATTAACTGAGCCCTTACGCCTAGAAATAGGGGCACACTGGGAATTTATTTGGTTCCTGGTGGCCCCAAAAATGACTGAGACTGTGATTCTAGGCTTAGCCTGGTTGGACAAATGGAAGCCATTTATCTGGTGGGAGAAAGGAATGAGAACTGTGAGACTACCTATAGGGCCTGAGCCTCCCACTGATTCAACTGACATGATGGGACACTTTAGGCCACCTAATGAGCAAGCACTCATAGCTGCCTCACCGTCACCAGATGAATCACTCATCCCCAATGAATACCGGGACTTAGCAGAGGCATTTAGTGAAAATGAATGCGATGTCCTACCCCCTCACAGACCCAATGACTGTTCTATCGAACTGGTGCCAGGAGCCAAACTTCCACATCCGAGATGTTGTACGCCATGTCCCCCCTCGAAATGGAAGAGATGCAGCAATACATGAATAAAAACTTAGCGAGGGGGTTCATTGAACGGGCCAAATCTACTGTGGGAGCCCCCGTGTTATTTAAAGAAAAAAAAGATGGGTCTCTTCGACTCTGCATAGACTATAAGGGCCTCAACGCTGTGAGTGTGGAAAACAGATACCCCCTCCCCCTCCTAAAGGACTTATTAACTCATCTGGCTAAGGGGAGTGTCTTCACTAAATTAGACCTGAGAGAGGCGTACTACCGAGTGAGAATAAAAGAAGGAGATGAGTGGAAAACTGCCTTCAACTGCCCCATGGGGAGCTATCAATTCAAAGTCATGCCATTCGGACTACAGGGGGCCCCAGCCGTATTCATGCAGTTGATTAATGAAGTCCTACATGAACACTTGTACAAAGGGGTTCTGGTGTACCTTGATGATATTCTGATATACAGCACGAATATGACTGATCACATAAAGCTGGTGAGAGAAGTGTTAAAGAAACTATTGAATGCCAAGCTTTATGCCAAATTGTCAAAATGTGAATTTCACCAGACCCGATTAGATTACCTCGGCTACAGAATCTCCAACGAAGGCATTGAGATGGATCCAGCCAAAGTGAAAACTGTAAGCGAATGGTAGCCCCCCCAAACCCTCAAACAACTCCAGAGCTTTCTAGGTTTTGCCAACTTCTACCATCAATTCATCCCCTCTTTTGCCAAAATTGCCCTACCCCTTACAGATTTACTAAAAACAGGGGGGAAAGGAGGGAAGCCGTGACCGGGCCAACCACTAGCATGGACTATGAACTGTCAAACAGCTTTTGAGAATTTAAAAAGACTATTTGCTGCTGAACCGGTCCTAAAGCACCCGTGTATAGGGGAGCCCTTTGTAATTCAAGCCGACACCAGTGATGTGGTAGTTGGAGCTGTATTGCTTCAAAAGAACAAGAAGGGAGTCCTGCAACCCTGTGCCTACACCTCCAAAAAATTTACGGAAAGTGAACAGAGATGGGAAATATGGGAGAAGGAGGCCTTCACAATTAGATGGGGGCTGTTAAACTGGCGACACTACCTGGAGGGGAGCAAGGTGCCATTCGAAGTATGGACAGATCACAAAAACCTAGAGGCACTGAAAAATCCTCGCAAATTGTCCCCAAAGCAAGTACGGTGGACACAGTACTTTAACCGCTTCAACTTTACTCTAAAATACATACCAGGGGGAAAAAACTTCCTAGCTGATGCGCTATCAAGATTGCCCCAATACAAAAGCGAACGTGAAGAAGTCAATGAGGCAATTATCTCCAATCCACAACCTGTTGTACAAATCACGCCTCACAGGGTCCCAAATCCGGATGACCCTGGAGCAAAGAAAATAAAACGAGAGCTTCTCAACGATCAATGGTTCAAAGATAACCAAACCTCCTTGACGTGCCGGGATGGTTTGGCTTACAAAGGGGGGAAACTGTATTTGCCCGAATCCCCCCGTCTCAATGCTCTCAAACACAGCCATGATGTAAAGCAGGCTGGACACTTTGGATATCTAAAAACACTACATCTCACCCACCAGCAATTTTGGTGGCCGGGACTGAAACGAGATGTAGAAAACTATGTGAAGAGTTGTACCGTATGTGCTACAATGAAAAGAATACCAGGGAAACCCCCTGGATTACTGCAGCCGGTGGCAGACCCTTCCCAACCCTGGGAAGAAATAGCTATGGACTTTATCGTAGACCTACCTGAGAGTAGAAGAAATACTGTCATCTGGACTGTAATAGACCTGTTTTCAAAGCAGGCTCATTTCATCGCCTGCAAAGGACTCCCATACGCTCAACGACTGACTAAATTGTGCCTGAAACATATCTACTGACTGCATGGCGCCCCTAAGCGAATAATCTCAGACAGGGGGGTGCAGTTCACAGCAAAGTTCTGGAGGAATTTTCTTAAATTAATTGGATCATCTCAAGGCTTGTTATCTGCTTTTCATCTGGCCACCAACGGAGCTGCAGAAGCCGCTAACAAAATGGTGGAGCAATATCTCAGATGCTATGTGTCTTATCAACAGACGAACTGGACTGACCTCCTCCCCTTCGCAGAGGTGGCGTATAACAATTCTGTGCACAGCAGCACCGGCTACACACCTTTCAGAGTAGCCACAGGCAAAGAGTTCAGTCCAATTCCTGAATATCCCCAAGTGCCAACCGCTTCCCAGACACTTGACCAATGGTTGAGGGTGCTTTAAAAAATACTTTTGCAACCTATAAAAAACAAGCTGACAAAAAGAGGGCTCCCCAAAGAACGTTCCAGGTTGGGGAAAAGGTTTATTTGTCAACCAAATATTTACACCTCAAATTACCCAGCAAGAAGTTAGGACCGAAATTCTTAGGGCCTTTTCCTATCATAAAGGTCATCAATCCAGTCACGGTAAAACTGAAACTCCCTAGACTTTTGCATAAAATTCACCCTGTCTTCCACAATAGCTTGTTAAAACCTTATCGGGGCTCCACTTTAAGACCTCCCCCGAAGAAAGCACCTGGGCTCCTCGTAGTTGCGGGACAGACCCATCATGAAGTGAAACATATTCTTGATTCTAGAATTTGTAAAGGGAAATTGCAGTACCTAGTACAATGGAAGGGATACCCGATGTCTGAAGCCACTTGGGTGAAATCCAGTGAGGTGAAAGCTGACAGGCTTGTCAAAAGGTTTCATACGAAATACCCCAACAAACCGAAGACTAGTCATTAATATATGCTTTTGTTTACATTACAGGATCTGTCCTTTTTGTAAGGGGGGCCGGATGTCAACGCTGTTAATATGGGATATTATTGCTTTGACAAGATATGCAGAACTGTCTGGTATTTTTGGAATTAAATCAGATGACAGATGAAGGGAGGAGAATTATGAAAAAAGCGGGAGACTGGGAAGGGAAGTGAATCTTTGGCCTCCAGCCTAATTGGAAGACATAAATCATGACAATAAAGTAAGGGAGGAGTTAGCAAGATAAGACAGACGCAGGCCAGAGAAATCCAGATTCTGGCATCTGCTTTGTAATGTACCGAAGTATTGTAGCAAAACTCCTGGCAAGGAATGCAAAATAAAGAAACTAAAACAGAGAATAATGTCTCCGTTTTCAAGGATTGTTTCCTCCTTCGGACCACAACAGCCACACTTGGAATACTGCATCCAGTTTTGGTCACCACGATGTAAAAAAGATGTTGAGACTCTGGAAAGAGTACAGAGAAGAGCAACAAAGATGATTAGGAGACTGGAGGCTAAAGCATATAAGGAACGGTTGCTGGAATTCGGTATGTCTAGTTTAATGAAGAGAAGGATGAGGAGGGACATGATAGCAGTGTTCCAGTATCTAAGGGGCTGCCACAAAGAAGAGGGAGTGAAGTTATTTTCCAAGGCGCCTGAAGGCAGGAGAAGAAGCAATGGATGGAAACTAATCAAGGAGAGAAGCAACCTAGAACTAAGGAGAAACTTCCTGACAGTTAGAACAATTAACCAGTGGAACAACCTGCCTCCAGAAGTGGTGAATGCTCCAACACTGAACGTTTTTAAGAAGAGACTGGACAACCATTTGTCTGAAATGGTATAGGGTTTCCTGCCTGAGCAGGGGGTTGGACTAGATGACCTCCAAGGTTCCTTCCAACTTTATTATTATTATTATTATTATTATTATTATTATTATTATTATTATTATTATTATTATTATTATTATTATTATTATTATTAGTAGTAGTAGTAGTAGTAGTAGTAGTAGTAGTAGTAGTAGTAGTAGTAGTAGTAGTACTTTATGATAATCAGTAACCATTCTAATGCATAGAATAATGTGAGAAAAACTGCAAATGAAATATTAATACAGATTATAGCTTCCATTCATTACATTCATACAATCATGTATCAAGTTCTGCATGCTAACAATTAGTTTCCTATTGAATTTTACTCATGCACCTCTCTCTAACACAAAATGATATTTTTATTTTCTGGAAACCTTAAGGCTCCGCCTCAGCTGAATCTTTCAGGAAAGCAGAACTCTTGAAACTGGCATCGTTTCAAAAGGAACTTTTATTGAGAGTCAGTGACAGCAAGAGAAGGCAGGCAGAATCTGAAGTTCCTGGGTGAAATTGTTAGGCTAAACCCCATTGTTCAAAACCCCTCCCAACTGCCCAGTCCATAGAAGCCAATCCAGAGATGCAAAGAGGTTGTGAGAACTCCAGATGGAAACTGCAGTAAGATGTTCCCAGGCATCTGTTCCTTGGTGAGGTGAGGCAGATGACCTTGGGCAGCGGAACCGAGTCAACAAAACAAAGCTAAACACATCACAGGAGAGCTCCAAAGGTCCCCCCTCCTATCAGGATGGCAGCATCCTGACAGGGATCTATAGGGACCTGAGAGAAGCTGGGAATTGTTAAAGGAGACCAAAATAACTTTCTCCAAGTGTTATTATAATTTTTGCATCACAAAATCATGATTTATCTACTTCCTTTATTAATGAAAATATAGAAGAAACTATGACCAAGTTCTAATTGTTTTTTGTAACTCCCCAATTTTATCAGTAATATTAATATTTATTTGAGTACAATTTTTGAGACAGTAGTATCCACTTAATTATCTCATACCATCCAGCACTCAATTAACTAGATCCCTATTCATCACATCATGAAGCATTTTGTTAATTTTTTGCTAAAAACAAGTTACTGTATACCACCAGAATTCACACAATCTGCTAAGGACGTTTAACAATATATGTGAATGTTTTTGGAGGACCAGAGAAAGAGATACAGGAAAGGATCAGATAAGATGGTTGGGGTGGGGGCAACCCACAGCTGCGTAACAGGCAGAGAAATAAACTCAGAAAAAGTCCTCCCTAAATTTTTTGACTGTCAAAGGAGATGGTGAAAGATTTATACTTTCACACTGCAAGATTTTGTTAATATAACCTTACAATAAAGTAGGATTACTTCATCTGGTCATTTTTCCTATCTCCTCTACCTGAATGAAGATTAGCCTTGCAACTTGCTTCTTAACAAATCCTTGCTTTCTCGTAATCACCCTATTGTTTTTCAAGGAGTTTATGAATACTGAGCTCTTGAAAAATAATTAAGTGTTATTGATTAATTGAGTTGCTGGATTTCGGGGATCCTGAAAAATTTCTTTGCTTGTGAAGACAGATTTTTCTTTCTCTCTGCCTACTTGTCTTTTAGTTTAAGCGGAAGCTTTTAGGAAGGGGGGTGGAGTGTTTTTTATTCCTCCCCCCCTTCTGTACATAGTGCTTTAAGCTATATTTGAACTTATTTCTTTAAAGATATTTTACTACGTTCAGAAAAATCATTTTAACGGTACTGTTTACTTTAAAATCTCTTATTTCCCCATTCTGGGCGAGTTTTTTTTGTTGTTGCCTGAAGTTTTGGTAACAAAGTATCGGTTTTAAGCTGAGAACTTTCACTTGCCTTTGTTTGGTGTGTATTCAGCTCAAACTTGGCTCAACGCCCAGACATTCCTATCTGACTGAAAGAAGACGCTTTTTTTTTGCTTTTTTTTTTTTATCTGTTCCTGTTCTCTCTCCCATTACTTTAACTTGATTTTACAGCACTATTTTAGAGATATGGACTTGCTCTCTCGGATTACAAAAATAAAAATTGACTTTCTATCTTTGTTTGGATATTACATTTTATACTGTTCTTATTAGAAAATTTTCACTGCTTTATCTACCTTTCAAGCTGATTTTATTAATAATAAACTAAAAATTGAGATGGAGGAAGAAGATCCACAATCTATTTGTAAATGTATGCTCAGAAGAATTCACGAATCTAATGAGCAAGTAAATATTAGAATCGATAATTTTTTTTACAAAACTTCAAATTGACATTCAGACTTTAATGGACTATCCTATAAGGCAAACAACAACAGAAGAGGAACAAAATATAGAGGAAGATACTATACAATTTCATTTACAAGTTATTGAGAACCTTGATGACCACAGACGGACTTCAACTAAAACAGCTACAAGGCCAAAAGCAAGAGGAAATGAATTACAAACATAAGACTCTGAAAACAGCGACAATATGGACAATCAACGAGTAACTACTATATTGAACAAGACTGACTATATAATGCAGATAATATTGGAAAATAATCAAATATTGAGACTTGATGGCTTAGAGGTTCTTTTATGGCAACCTGTTTGGCACAGAAAGAAAGCTAGAATTAGATTTAAAAATGAGAGTTAAAATATTACTTGATGGGTTAAAAGGGCTTTTAGAGATTCTGATTGAGCTAATACTACTAAGATGGAAATATTGATTGAAATAGAATTAGATGTAAGGAAATAAGACAGTAGATTTTTTTCCCCTTTGGATAATATGTTTTTTAGGCATAATAATTTTGATGGGATTTAAATCTTATATGGTTGGAATAATATGTATATTTTAGAAATAACTATTGTTTTATGAGGGAAATTGGGAGACCTGAAAAACAAACTAGGTGTTTATTCAAGGCTAAATTGGAAAACGGTAATTGTAAATTTGTTAAACTTAAAAACAGGATTTGGATTGATATAGATGAAATATTATTGATATTCTTTTTTATAATGATTGAATTATAGTTAGAAACGTATTAATTTGATTATGTTATAGCAATTGAGGGAAATAGAGAGGGAATTTTTAAAGAATTATTGATTGATATATGTATGATTATGTTTTCTTTTTTTTTGGTTTCCTTTTGGATGATTGATTACCCTATCTCCACGATGATTCCTAAGCACTGTGATGTAAATTTTTTAAAAAAACAACCAATAAAACTTGTTTGAAAAAAAAAAGAAGTAAAAAAGGGCACTTTTGAAGGAAATATTACTTAGATTTGGGCATTGGCTTCTAAGAGTGCACTTCTTTTGAAAATCCCTTGAATGCAACTGTTTATCTTGATTGTTAGCTGCCTTAGGACACACTGAGAGGCTACAAATCAAATTAATAATAAATATGAGTATATATTTCCGTATCACATTGTGTCACCTAATTGTATTCTCTCAACAGAAAGGACCTTGTGTTGGATAACTTGTGTTGAATATCCCTTTCACACATAAGGCTCACACTCATGACCCATGTGGTGCATCAAAAGATGCCTGGCTCACCCTTTTTGAGGGACACGTTCTCATGACCTCACCTCCATCTCACCTCACTATAGTTTTAGAAACTAGTCAGTGGGTTTTAGTTTTAGTTGACCAGCATGGTTGCCATATAAATTGAACATATATATATACTGTACAAATAAACATTTTTAAGGTTTGCATCCCATACTTGTAAGGAAATTTTCCTTTTTATGTTAACCGGACATAATTTTGGACTGCTTTCAAAGGGAAGCAGCTTTGTAATGTTTTATGTACTCCAGAAGAAACTTTTCCAGATCCTACTGGTCAAAAGTTTCTTTCTTCATCACAGTTTTATTCTAGTTTAATAAATCCAATGAAATGAAAATGTAATATATATTTTACCATAAAGTTCACTCTAAAATTTAGTATTTGTGGATATTTTAAAATCAAGCATTTATGAAGAATGGAGGAATGCATGTTAATTCCACTATAAGGAGGAACGCACCTGTTGCCGCTTAATGGTTAAATCTTTTCTCAGTTTCATCCCTCCAGACTTTGTTAAGTAGAAATCTACTTTTTTTTTTTGTAATCTGATAAGTCAGAAGAAAAAGGGAGGAACTGAATGAAGCATATTCCTACAATTGTGTCTCCTGCAACCATTTGGAAGTGGTCAGAGATTTCATATTTGCCTACGTGAAGCCCAGAGACGACTTGGCTGATGTTCATGTCTACCTCCATCTTACATGGATGGTGAGTCCTAACATATTTTCTTTGGCATTTCTTCTTTTTCTGTGTAGTCTTTGTCTCAGTCTAAATGTGTGGAAAAATGCCATTCTGGATTTGTCAAGCAGGCTCGAGAAGGAGAGCCATTTTGCTGCTCCGACTGCATTCCTTGTCCAGAAGGGACCATCTCCACTCAGGAAGGTGGGTGACACCGTAGGGAAACTTTGATCAATTTGCATATTAAAGACACATGTAAGTTTGATTTTTTTAGTTCTTAATTTTAATGGTGTCCAATTTCTTCCCTTAATGGGATTTATACGGAAAATATCTTGAACAATGAGGTAGAAAGAAGGATGCTGTGGATTGCATAGGAAATCTCTCTTTTATTTGCCAGTTTGGATGTGTCCTTCCACATTTATCTTTCTTAGGAACATCTGTATTCTCTGTAACTTGAGAAATGATTTTACATCTGTTGAAAGAAAAATCTTCATCAGGGTTCAGTCCAAGCTGGGAATAAACAAAATGGAGATTGCTTTAGAAAAAAGGTTGGAGTTTATTGAATAGAAGAGCCAGACAGAAGCTTGGCTCTGGGAAAGCTGACCACGTGTTGCTGGGAGTGGTGGGTTTTTATACCTTCTGGGACTTTTTAGGTTGTTTACTGTTCCTGTTTGAGGCTTTGTATTTCCTTTGTCATGTACTTTGTATGTTGGCTTCAAGAAGCAAATGAAAATCAAACAGAGGATTCACCATGAAATCTTTGTGGATATTTCCTTCCCACCTTTTCTTATCTTTCCCATTTTCTTTGTTGCTAAATAGTGAGATACAAACAGTTATAACACAAACAAAAAAAGAATATAGTTCTGGTTCTGAAAGGAAAAAAAATACATACTGTGTTGGGATTAAAATGAACAGAAAGGGAGGGGGAAAGAACTAATAAAAGATCAATCTACTTAACATCCATTGATACTAATGTTGAATTCATTCTCTCTTTAAAATTGTTTGCCAAATCTAGAGAGTATGGAAATATATTACTTCATCTTCTCATTTCTACAGGGTAAAAAGACTTTGCAGACACAGTTTTTGTTTTATGAATTTCTTCATGAATTAATTTTCCTTAAGATCAAGATGCTACCTACCATACAACCAGCACACAGGAGATCCCCAGGGCTGTTGAAAGAGTCATATTTTAAGGGATTTTTAAAAAGACCTCATAGTTTGGAGATACTGTGAATTTCTGTGCTCTAATGATTATTTTTGCTGAAATTCACCTTTCAAAACCTTACATGAGAAAGAACCAGGGTATCTGCAGGGCTTCCTCTCCTTGAGGATATCTGCTTGTCCCACCAGAGCAGATAACAATTGGCATGCAAAAAGGTATGTTCCCTAAAAGATTCCCACTTTATGGGTCTGCTTTTTCTGGTGCAGCTCCTGCCCCATTGGACCCACTCCCCCTTGAAATTCAATAGGCCCCCATCTTCTTAAACCTCTGGAGACTTGCTACTTCTCCCAACCATTTGGGATAAAGTAAGGTCAGTGCAAGATAAAAATCTCCCACAGAGAAGGGAGGTTGCTGCACCATTATTTCTTCTTTTATTTTTCTTTTGTTGTTCTTGGTTTTAATAGTTCTATATATTGGGGATTTTTTTTTTGCTGGAGTGTAAGAATATACCATTACTAAGACTTTCCTGTCTCTCAGTATCACCTAATCCAAAGGGTTTCTTGAAATTTTAAAGAGTATGAAAGAAATATTAATTTGTTTTCTCAGATAGTGACAAATACACCAAGTGCCCAGATGATCAATACCCAGCCAAGGACCGAGTCCAATGTATCCCCAAAAGAATAACCTTCCTGTCCTATGAAGAACATCTGAGCATCATCCTCATCTCCTTTGCCCTACTCTTGTCCCTAACCACAGGCCTTGTTTTAATCATATTCATTCAATACCTAGAAACTCCCATTGTCAAAGCCAACAACCGGGACCTCTCCTTCATCCTCCTGATCTCCCTCCTGCTTTGCTTTTTTCCTCTTTTCTCTTCATTGGCCAACCAAGAAAAGTCACCTGTCTTCTCCGACAAACAATGTTCAGCATTGTCTTCTCAGTAGCCGTGTCTTCTGTGTTGGCCAAAACTATCGTGGTGGTGCTGGTCTTCCTGGCCTCAAAACCAGGGAACAGGATGAGAAGATGGTTGGGGAAGAGCTTGACCAACTCTATCATTTTTTCTTGCTCAGTTATCCAAATTTTCATTTGTGTCATGTGGCTGGGAGTTTCTCCCCCATTTCCTGACTCTGATCTTCATTCCCAGCCTGGAGAGATCATTCTTCAATGCAATGAAGGATCTGTCACCATGTTTTATGTTGTCCTTGGCTACATGGGTTTCCTTGCTGCCATTTGCTTCACTGTGGCTTTCCTAGCCAGAAATCTGCCTGGAGCTTTCAATGAAGCCAAATTGATCACCTTCAGCATTCTGGTCTTCTGCAGTGTCTGGGTCTCCTTCCTCCCAACCTACCTGAGCACCAAAGGAAAATACATGGTGGCCGTGCAAGTCTTTTCCATCTTGGCCTCTGGTGGTGGACTGTAGGGCTGTATCTTCTTCCACAAGTGCTACATGATCATCCTGAGACCAGATCTAAACACTAAGGAAGATCTAATGATAAAAGTAGGGAACTGATAATGAAATTGTTTCTTGGGTTCTTAAATTTTAATTATTGATTGCAATTGTTCTTGGTTTATATGCTTAGTTTGCCTGTTTGACTATTATGGTTATTTAAAACCCAAAGAAATAAAGAAGTTAGATTAATAAAATTAAAATCCAACATAATCATCAAATAATAAAATAAATTAATACTTAATATTTGTGTTTTTAAACTGTTGCTAGCCCTCCTTTTCCTCAGCATGCAGGTTAACCAATATTTGGATTAAGCAACCCTTTAAGAGAGGACACATATGAACATTATCCTTGGCTTTGGAGTGCTTTAAGCTTGGTAGGTATCTTCAAAGTTAGTTAGGAGGTTATCAACCTCATCTCCTTCATGATTATTTCTGAATTGGTATTTCAATTTCTCCAAGGTCTGTGTCAAGATTCCGGCTGATGATCCCAACAAAGTAAACCAAATGTACAGGTATAGTATAGGGGGTACCTTGCTCAATAGTAGTAACTATGAGAGGGATCTCAGAGTCCTAGTGGACAATCATTTAAATATGAGCCAGCAGTGTGCTGCAGCTGCCAAAAAAGCCAACACAATGCTAGGCTGCATTAACAGAGGGATAGAATCAAGATCATGTGAAATTACAATGCCTTGGTAGGGCCACACTTGGAATACTGCATCCAGTTTTGGTCACCACAATGTAAAAAAAATGTTGAGACTCTAGAAAGAGTACAGAGAAGAGCAACAAAGATGATTAGGGGACTGGAGGCTAAAACATACAAGGAACGGTTGCTGGAATTGGGTATGTCTAGTTTAATGAAGAGAAGGATGAGGAGGGACATAATAGCAGTGTTCCAATATCTCAGGGGCTGCCACAAAGAAGAGGGAGTCAAGCTATTTTCCAAATTGCCCGAGGGCAGGACAAGAAGCAATGGATGAAAACTAATCAAGGAGAGAAGCAACCTAGAACTAAGGAGAAACTTCTTGACAGTTAGAACAATTAACCAGTGGAACAACCTGCCTCCAGAAGCGGTGAATGCTCCAACACTGGAAGTTTTTAAGAAGAGACTGTCAGCCATTTATCCGAAATGGTATAGGGTTACCTGCCTGAGCAGGAGGTTGGACTTGATGACCTCCAAGGTCCCTTCCAACTTTATCATCATCATCATCATCATCATCATCATCATCATCATCATCATCATCATCATCATCATCATCATCATCATCTATGAGACATTCCAATCTCTTAATGTAAATCTTTATTGAGTATATCATTTTGGCATGTATGAAAGCAGAAGAAGCTCTGGCAAAACTCCACCCAAGCCCTACATAGTGAAAGCATAGTATTCTCTCTCCTCCCTCTGGATCAGGAGGCCAATTAAATGCTGCAGTATTGTTTTGAGAAAGTATCTCTGGGTTTGGCCAGACACTTGGTAAATGTCCTGGGTTCCCCTGGTCTGCTTCCTTAATCATTGAAGTCTGCATTCTAATCTGATTCCTTCCCCCCGAGTTCATTGGCAAGCTGAGAAGCAATAACTGTTTCAGCAGGAAAAAAAGGCTTTCAAAACTTGACAGGGAGACCCTCCTAAAATCTAGAAGGTACCTGGAAAATAGCAAACACATATTAAGGCATTTTTTCTCCTCAATTCCCCACTTAAGGGCCCCTGGCTTTTGAAGATATTCTGGCTGGAATCTACATATTAAGTCTTCTGCTCTAATGTTATGAGGTTTGATACAACTCGCTTCCTCTACTGGATAACCTCTCCACTGAGCTAGATACTGTAGTTTCTGTTTATGGATTGTAGAGTCTAAGATTTGCTTAACCTTGTAATGTCTTTCCCCCTCACCCTTATTGGACCAGGTGCTTCTTTTCCAACTTGGGAAGGATTCCATCAATGAGAATCCTCAAGGGGAAAACAACTCAAGAAGCTTGGGAAATTTTGAAAAGTGAGATAATAAAAGCCCAGTCTAGAACAATACCAAGAAAGAGGAAAAATAACAGCTCTCAAAAGAAACCAGCATGCTGCATAAAGCACTCTCTGATAAATTGAAAGATTAAAAGGACAAGTATAGAAAGTGGAAAGAGGGGCACAACTAATTCAGAATATCAGCAAATAGCCCGAGCCTGCAAAGATGAAGTGAGGAAAGCAAAGGCTCATAATGAACTAAGGCTTGTGACCAAAGTCAAAAATAACAAAAAAAAGCTTCTTTCAACATGTAAAAAACAAGAAAAAAGTGAAGGAAATGATTGGTCCATTAGTGGGTGAAAGTGGCAAGAAGGTGACAAGCAACAGGGAAAAAGCAGAACTATTTAACTCGTTTTTTGCATCTGTCTTTACACAAAGGGAAAAAACAGACCAACCTACCAAAAATAGTGTCATAAAAAATAGAATAGAAACACAAGTCAAGATAGGCAAGAAAACGATAAGTGAGCATCTGTCCAGCCTAGACGAGTTCAAATCACCAGGACCAGATGGATTACACCCCAGGGTTCTCAGGGAACTGGCAGATATGATCTCAGAACCATTGAACTATATTTTTCAAAGATCTTGGAGCACTGGGGAACTACCGGAGGATTGGAAAAGAGCTGATGTAGTTCCCATCTTCCAAAAAAGGGGGAAAAATGGACCCATGAAATTACAGACCTATCAGACTGACCTCAATACCTGGGAAGATTCTGGAAAAGATAATCAAACATAGCCCCTGGGTCCGGGTACAGATAGGCCCAGCGATTCAAGGGAGAGCATACTTGGTTGAGAAAAAAAATCAGTTTCTCTGGGTCCCCATCGAAGGTTGCTCTGAAAGGTGGAGCAATTATAGGCTGTTGGGCCCCCCACTGTGGCTGTTGCTGCTGGCCCCATCCTGGTTGCTGGGTTATGCCCAGGGGTTGCACGTTCGGGGGTTGGGGCCAATCTCGTTGCTGTGATCGTTCTCCCACCAACTGCTGATCTCCTGGCCCCTCCACCGCCCCAAGCTGTTGCAAGGTCTCTATTAACTGTGGCAAGCTCAGAAGTTGGTTACTCTCTGCCTGTTTCGAATGCCACACTCCCCTTTGTTGCAGAGGCCTCAGACTGGGATTCCCTCTCTCTTCAGGGCTGGAGTCCCTGATAGAGGAAGACAGAGTCTGAAAGGCTGTCTGATATGAAATGGAGGGGGTGCAGGCTTCTTCCTGCAGGAGCGGATCTCTGCATCTCTCCTCTGGGGTTTGAGATATTTCCAGCAACTCACCCAGGACTTGGGTGGCAGTTTGTCCATTGTCTGTCCACCAATTTTCATTTGTCTGCCAAAATTCATCTTCCCACAGCATGCTGTCTGTTACCTCCCCCTCTGGGATATTAGCAGCTGCCGAGTTGTATTTAGCAAACTCCCGTTTCATGATAGATTGTCCTCCCCCTGAATTCTTGTCATTCTCACTCCAGCCTAGGAGAAAGAGGTGGGGGTAATGCACCTCCAGTTGTTTGCAAGGGTTTGGTTTCTGGCATGATGTTATTGTTCCAAAGGAAGTTGCTTTTCAAAGAGACATGAAGCATTTTTCCTCTTTGAATCTTTTTATTGCAAACATAACCTTGGCACTTACATGGACGGAATGCCAGAAACTGAATTTCTCTGGCTTGCGTCTATCTTTACTTGCTAAACCCCTCCCTTATTTTACAGTCATGAATTACGTCTTCCAATTAGGCTGGAGGCCAAAGATTCACTTCTGTTTCTTTCCCGGGCTTTCCTCATAAATCTCCTCCCTTTCTATGTCATCTGAATTAACTCTAAAAATACCAGACAGTTCTGCATATCTTGTCAAAGCAATAATATCCTATATTAACAGCGGTGACAATCAGCTTTTCTGGGTCCCCACTGAAGGTTGCTCTGAAAGATGAAGCCCCCCACTGTGGCTGTTGCACCCCCAGTTCAGGGGCGGTGGCCAATCTCCTTGCTGTGGTCGTTCTCCCACCAGCTGCTTCTGCACAACCCCAAGCTGTTGCAAGGCCTCTATTAGCTGTGGCAAGCTCAGAGGCTGCTGACCGTCTACCTGCGGGGGATGCCAAATTCCCCATTGCTGCAGAGGCCTCAGACTGGGATTCCCTCTCTCTTCAGGGCTGCAGTCCCTGGCAGCGGAAGACAGGGTCTGGAAGGCTGTCTGATCTGCAATGGAGGGGCTGTAGGCTCTTCTCTGCAGGAGTTGATTTCTGCTTCTCACCTCTAGCTTTTCAAGTCTTTCCAGTGACTCACCTGAACCTTCAGTAGCAGGTGATCTGGTAGCTCTCCACCGATCTGTATTTGCCTGCCAGCCGTTTGTCTGCCAAAATTCATCTTCCCACAGCATGCTGTCTGTTGCTTCCCCCTCTGGGGTATCAGCAGCTGCTGGGTTATCGTCTTCAAGCAAACTCCCTTTTCCCATGATAGATTTTTCTCCTGAATCTTTGCCAGCTTCTCTCAAGCCTAGAGACAGCGGATGGAGTTCAGGACCCCAGGTTGTTTGAAAAGGATTCAAATCTTGGCATGATGTCATGGTTCCAACTAATGAAACACTTCAAAGAACTTCCAGGCATTGTTTATTCTAAAAAGTCTTTATTCTTTGTGTAGCAAAGTGTCGGCATGGCATGGATGGATGCCAAGATCTGAATTTCCTCTCCTCTATTTTGCAGTCATAAATCACATTCTCCAATCAGCCCGAAGGGCAAAGATTCACTTCCGTTCTGCAGCCCGCGTATTCCTTATCTTTATTACTCACTACACACATTCTTTCTCCTCCCCTCCCAGCATCATCTAAGTTAACTCTAAAAATACCAGACAGTTCTGCATATTTTGTCAAAGCAAGAATATCCAATATTAACAGCATTGACAGATATCTTTTCTAATGAAAACATATTTTAATTGCATTTGCACTTAATATCCATATTGACATGGTTCCGAAAGAAGAAGCTTTTCAAAGAAACTTGAGGCATTGTTTTCTGTTGCAACCATTTTATCAACCTACTGATTCTGATATGGCGCCTTTGGGTTTCCATTCCTTTAGAGCATTTTTAAGTTTCCATTTCTTGAGTTAAGTTTCATTTCCTGGCAAAACCCGCCCTTTACGAACCTCCTACTATGACGTAAATAGATCAATAAAAGAGAAGCACGCAGATCCTTCTGGGCTCTCGCATGCTGACTCAACTTGAAGAAACATGTTGTCCGTGTGTTTCCTATCCACCAAGCGCGAGGTCCGTTAGCTTAGGCTAACGTACGTCACTGGTCCGTCCAGCAGGCGCTGGACCCCGGGATCGAATTCCCACAACTGGTGACCCCGATGTGATCTACTTCCACGGCGTGTTCTCTGTCTAGGGAAGCGCTGCTCTGACTCCTGTACCACGCACCTGGCAAAGGCTTGATCATCGTGAGTATGGCCTCATCACTTTCCAAAGTTCTGTCCAAGCATGTGGATGAACTTTCCTCTTTAGTCAGAAAGGCAAATTGTTTGCAAAAAGTTAACGGAACAACTGTCTATCCTTTATCTCGCAAAGAAATTATCTGCTTTCTTCTGTACCTTCATAAACACTGTCCTGCTTATCCCGAGGACGGCTCTCTTCGCCGATCCACTTGGGAACGTATTGGCAAATGGCTTCATGAACCACCCCGGGCGCTAACTAATATTCTTTGCACGTGGCGTGGACTCATGGCTGCTCTTCAAACTTTATATCCAGACCCTTCCTCTCAACCTGTGCCTACTACGGAGGACGCTCCAAAGTCGGCACAGCCAAAAGAACCCCCCTCTTCGCTCTATCCTTCTCTCTCTCCTCCAACAGCCCCCCCCCGCCCTATCCTCTGCCCCGTTTGAAAAACAAAGAACTTATTTCTTTGCTACCTTAAATTTGGCAACAATGTCACCACAAAACAGAAACAGGCAACCCTGTATCCTGTTCTGCAGAGTTTTGCAACCGCACTCAATGCTTCCGTTTCATCAAACTATTTTGAGGTAGACCAAAAAATAAATTTTCAGAACAATTTAGAGACATAAATTAACTCAAACTGCACTCCTCTGCAATGCGTTTTGAACAATTGGAATGTTTTGAAACTCTTTTGTAATCTGTTAAGTTTAACCCTGTCAGACAATGTCTGGTGGTGCTTTGTGTTGATGTGTGTGTTTTGTTTTATATATGTTTAACTTCTAGAACGTTACGCTTGGACTTGGAATGGTGAGAAAAATAAGAGATGGTTAAAGGGCCCTATAAAAACCACATGTTTGGTTGGAATCATCTCATGATTTTTCTCGCTTCTTGCAGGACAAGCCATATGTCTAAATAAATGTTGTTTTAATGGTATTTGTGTATATATGTCTGTCTGTGTTGTTCTGTGTTATTTCCAAGACTTGGAAAAGGGTCAAAACCCTCTTTGATAACAACAAACAAAAAGGCCTTGAATAAAAATGGAAAACGTATGTTGAAATATTTGTATGTGAAATGGTGTAAGCAAGCGGAGTGGACGTGAATGAGTTGATTTGCTGGTGTAAAGGAACAGTAAAACTGTAGTTTTTATTGTTGAAAAATGAGAACGCAATGGCATGAGTTTGCATGTGAAAAGTTTCATGGAGGAGGTATAAAAGAATTTATGGAAAATGCATGTGAATTTTTTTGGTGGTGAGATTTTTGTAAAGTTTCTTTTTCTTTTCCCCCCCTCCTGACTCTTTCGTTTTTCGCTGGCTGTATTGCTTTAAGAGCGAAAGAAGGGCGAAAGAAGAGGGGGGGGCAGCTGTTCGTTTTAACTATTTTTTTCTTCTTCCTCTGCCTAGAAGTCTGGGTTGAGGAAGGGGGGTGGATGTGAAATTTGATGCCCACTCTTGCAGTTTCTGCTTGCTATTTTTTTTACTCAAAAGAGAAGGCAGTAATTGTTGGGCAATTCTTTTGCAAATTTTTGAGTTTTAAATTGTTTAGTTAGACATATACATCCATCAATCAACAGAAATGACTCAGAATTGTTTTGCTTAGATTTGTAAATGTTTTCCCTATTTCATGGAACTTTGTTTCATCTGATTGGAATTTGATCAAATTGGAACCTTTTTCATATCTGGGTCATAAACTCCTTTCTTCTCACTCAACACCCATTTTTCCTCACATTTCTTTACAGAAGGATACCACATTAGTGCAGCTCCAACGATATCTAGGTACCAAACAATTGGATAAGACCTTACCTTGGCATTTCCACCAGCCAATTGGCACCTCTCTTTTCTGCTCTTACACAGGGAAAGCAACCCTCAGACATCATACGCCTTAATGTGCAACAGCTAGGTGTCTTGATACAAGTAGAACAAGCACTCCACACACAATGGGTGGACCGCTGCATCCCTGATGAGCAATTACTCATCATCATCATAAATACGCCACAGATACCCGCTGCACTTCTGGCACAAAACCCACAGCCACTTCTTATACTCGAATGGCTTCACCTTCCTCACACTCCTAGAAACACAATCAGCCAAAAACCTTTTCAATTTGCCTCTCTCATCTCCAAAGCTCGCCTTCGAGCGAAAGCCCTTGCAGGGATAGAACCTTCTGTCCTATATGTACCATGTTCTCTCACTACATGGGAAACCATGTATTCTAACTCTGAAGCCTTGCAGCTTGCTCTCACTGAGTGGCCTGGAAAGATATCCTGCCATCCTCCTGCTGATCCTCGCATTTAGCTCCTAAAAAATATCCCTGTTTCATGGGACACCCAATTACAACGCTTTCCAATTCCACATGCTGTCACACTTTTTGCAGATGGCAGTAAAATATTTGGTGCTTGTGCCTGGTACCTCCATGACCAATGGCACACAAAAATTCCCCCCCCAACAGTCTGCTCAACGTGCGGAACTAGCCGCAGCCATTTTGGCCTTTCAAACATTTGCTACTCAACCTCTAAATCTCATTCTTGACAGTCTCTATGTCACTCAAATTGTTTCCACTATTTTTCAATCATACCTCTCTCCCTCCCTAGACCCTGATTTAACTTCTTTATTTTCCACCCTACAAACTGTAATATCCAACAGGAAACATCCTTACTTTGTTACACACATAAGAAGCCACCAGCCTTTTCCTGGCTTCTTGCAAAAGGGAAATGACATCGCAGACGCTGCGGCCTCTGCTACCTGCCTCATGTCTCTTTCTCCTGTCTCTCCTTGGGACAGTCACAGCTATTTCCATCAAAATAAAAAGGCGCTTGTGAAACAATTTGGAAAAACCACTGCAGAAGCAACTGCTATTCTCCAGCAGTGTGCCACTTGCAGCAAGCAGGCCCACTCGCTCCCAATGGGGGAAAACCCAAGAGGAACCGAGTGTTGCCAAATCTGGCAAATGGATGTTACACAATATGCCCCATTTGCCCCATGGAAATATCTTCATGTTTCCATAGACACCTTTTCTGGCTTCATCATTGCTACCCCTCAACGGGGTGAAGCCACTAAGCATGTCATTAATCACTGTATTCGTTCATTTGCAACGTTGGGATGCCCAAAGGAACTACAACTCCCAAGGCCAAGCCTTGGTTGAGCGCGCCCACCAGACGCTAAAACATGCGCTGGAAAGATATAATCAGACACAAGGGAAAATTGCCCCTAACCTCCCAGCATTGCAAAACGCTTTGAATGTTTGTCTGTACACTCTTAACTTTCTCAACCTTACTGGCACCCCTTCCTTGTCCGCTGCGTCTCGACAATTTACTAAACCTATTGTCCCAACTTCAAGACCACTTGTGTACTACAGGCAGCTCCCGGATCCGACTTGGAAAGGCCCAGCTGATCTTATCACCTGGGGAAGAGGCTACGCTGCAGTTCAACTACCCAACAGAGTTTTGTGGGTCCCTGCTCGTTGTATTCGCCCATATTTCATCACTCCACACAACCCACCAACTCCATCGGATGTGCCATCATTGCCTTTGTGAGTGTGGATGTACGTGCTGTTATTGGTGCAACAACTGCATATTGCACCATTCATATTGTCCAGGGGTCCAACACATTTGCATCAATCATGTGGACCCTGCTTTTGATGACACTCTTGACAAGTTCCTTCCCCATGATGTCCACACTGCACCTTCCCATGATGACAAAGCACCTGAGAATTCCTCTAAATTTTCATAAAGGCCTATATTGTGGTCCTTTTTTTTCTTTTCTTGATCTCAATACTACTGCCCTTTTTCATTGTTATGACCGAGGTCAATCTTTTTGTCCCTTTGTGTTCTCTCAGTATCCTAATCATGGCATTCCTCTGCCACCATCCCCCTCCATTTCTCTCACCTATGCTCATTACCCTTGTCACATGACCCTTGCTATTCTTGTGACCCCTGAGACTACGGGGCGCTATTATGTGTCTGGATTAGTGGCGAGCTATGCAAAACCTCCTTTGTCTCCTCGTTTACTTGCTTACAACTTTGTTCCTCATCCCCGCTCCTTCCTAGACCTGGCCGCCCGTACTTTAACCTCACCTCACTTACAACACTTTCATTCCATGAAGCAACCTCGCTCACACCAACGCATCATCCATTCTCGACGACGGCGATCTCCTGATCCTAATCCTCATCGACCTCTCAACTATATATGGACTGTTCGTGACTTTGAAAACCAGGCGCTATTCCAAATCTCCAACTATACGATTTGGCCCTGGTTTCCCACTTTGCATTTTGATTTTGCCGAAATGGGTACCGGGGTCAGCAAATTTGCTTCCAAAACACTCCAAAATAATCAATGGGATAAACAAGGTTCGTGCACACCTTCTCCACTAGAAGCAACATGGTGGAACCTGTATTTTTGTCCCGAGCCAAAGACACCCGAAGAAAAATATCAATGTGGCACTCTACTGGATAAGTACTGTGCCTCTTGGTCTTGTGTCTCTACCGGTGCTATATCCTGGACTGCCCCTCGCTCAAATGATTATATCGCCATTACCCGTAGTAATGGCAAACCCCCTTCTCCTTCCTGCTCTTCTAATTTGCATTGTTGTGGTGAGCGGAAAAATCCAATGAACATTACCTTCACATCCCAAGGAAAGACTTTGACTGCAGAGCAATGGGCTGTCGGATATTCTTGGGGTGGTAGAGAATGGAGCGGTTCTGGAGACGACGGCGGAGTTTTTTCCATTCGTCTCACAATCCAGTCACCACATTCCCCTCCTATAGGTTCTAACAAAAACATTCAATCTGTTTTTTTACAGCCTGTTGTGTATAATATGCCTAATCCTTTGATTAACCTTGTTAATGCTTCTTCCTTTTTGCTAAAAAGTGCTGTTAATTCTTCTTCACAAACCGACCACTGTTGGCTCTGTTTATCAGCCACTCCACCCTTTTATGACGCCGTTGGCTCTATCGAACCTATTAAGAATGCTACAAAAGATGACTCCTGCAGATGGAACTCAACGTCTCTTACTATTACTTCTGTTATGGGACATGGTTGTTGTTTGGGAAACATTCCTGCAAATTATTCTCAATATTGTGCTAATACCACCACTGGCAAATACCAATGTGATGTTTGGCTCACCCAGAAAAGATCGGGCAGTGTAAAGACAGCAGGTTATAACTCTCTTTTTACCTTGGGTAATGGTAATATCTCTGCCAGCTTAAAGGGCCAATTCTTCATCCCCGGCAACAACTCCATCTGGGCTTGCTCTACAGGTGCCACAGCCTGTGTATCAGGGGATGTCCTTATACAACAAAAAGCCTTTTGTATTCAGGTACGCTTAGTCCCTAGAATCACTTATTATTCCCCCTCTGATTTTGTTTCCCTTATGGAACCACCGGAATACCACCTACGTGCCAAACGTGAAATAGTTACAGCCCTAACCCTTTCAGTTCTTTTAGGATTAGGTGCTGCAGGAGCAGCTACTGGAGCTGCAGCTTTAATTGTCAATCAACAGCAAATACAAAAGCTTAGTTTGGAAATTGATGATGATCTTTCCCGCATTGAGACTTCAATTTCTGCCCTTCAAACTTCCTTGTCGTCTCTTGCCGAAGTAGCTTTGCAGAATAGGCGTGCCCTCGATCTTTTATTTTTAAAGGAAGGTGGAACATGTGTAGCCTTAAAAGAAGAATGTTGTTTTTATTCTGATCAATCTGGCATTGTGCGCGACTCTATGAATGAGCTACGCAAACGATTGAAAGACAGGGAACAGGAAAGATTCTCCCAACAATCCTGGTATCAAAGCATGTTTAATTTTTCTCCCTGGATTACTACTTTACTTTCTGCTATTTTAGGACCTTGTATAATTATGCTTATAATATGTATGATTGGCCCATGTGTTTTTTCACGCCTTTTGCAATTTCTCAAGGATCGTTTGAATGGTTTGGATTCTAATCTTTCTAAGATTGATGTTATGCTTGCCTCAAACAATATATATGAACCCTTGAAACCCAAATTCCACCCCTCTGAAAAGGTTGCCCTACTGACATTGTCTGACACGGACTCCAACTGCTCCGATACTGAATCAGACTCAGCCATGGTGGCTCTTGCCTCCAAGCAAGAATCTCGCATTCTTATGGAGTTGCCCTCTTCTGTTTCGGAGGATGCAGATGATGGCTACGAGTAGGATAGAGATTGAACTTTAAAAAATAAAAACAGTGGAGATGTTGCAACCATTTTATCAACCTACTGATTCTGATATGACGCCTTTGGGTTTCCATTCCTTTAGAGCATTTTTAAGTTTCCATTTCTTGAGTTAAGTTTCATTTCCTGGCAAAACCCGCCCTTTACGAACCTCCTACTATGACGTAAATAGATCAATAAAAGAGAAGCACGCAGATCCTTCTGGGCTCTCGCATGCTGACTCAACTTGAAGAAACATGTTGTCCGTGTGTTTCCTATCCACCAAGCGCGAGGTCCGTTAGCTTAGGCTAACGTACGTCACTGGTCCGTCCAGCAGGCGCTGGACCCCGGGATCGAATTCCCACAGTTTTCCTTTAAGAATCTTTAATGGCAACATAGCTTCGGCACGTATATAAGCGAAGCCAAAATCTGAATCCTCCTACCTCATCCCACAGTATCTGAGCATAATCCCCTCCCTCATTTGACAGTCATTAATCACATTCTCCAATTAGTTTGAAGTGTGAACTTTCCCTCCTGTTCCATAACCCGCCATATTTTATCTCCTCACATTACATCCAGCCTTGAAGATGCTCTACTGAAATATTGTTATGGCTAACTAGTTCTCAAGCACATTCTTCCACTCCCCCTTCTGCACCATCTAATAGTAGCTCTAAAGTAATACACAGGTTAAATAGTAAATGTCTGCATCCTCATATATTGTCAGGCAAGAACATCCGATGTTAGCAGCACTGACATCCAGGCCCCCCTTACAAAAAAGACAGATCCTGTAATAAAAACAAAAGCATATGTTAATGATTAGTTTTTGATTTGTTGGGGTGTTTTGCATGAAATATTTTGATGAGTCTGTCAGCTTTCACCTCACTGGATTTCACCCAGGTGGCTTCAGACAATGGGTACTCCTTCCATTGTACTAGGTACTGCAATTTCCTTTTAAAAATTCTAGAATCAAGAATATGTTTCACTTCATAATGGGTTTGTCCTGCAACTACGAGGGGCCCAGGTGCCTTCTTCGGGGGAGGTCTTAAAGTGGAGCCCCGATAAGGTTTTAACAAGCTACTATAGAAGACAGGGTGAATTCTACCTAAAAGTCTAGGGAGTTTCAGTTTTACTGTGACCGAATTGATGATCTTTACGATAGGAAAAGCCCCCAAGAATTTCGGCCCTAACTTCTTACTGGGTAATTTGAGGCATAAATATTTAGTTGACAGATAAACCTTTTCCCCAACTTGGAATGTTCTTTGGGGAGCCCTCTTTTTGTCAGCTTGCTTTTTATAGGTTTCAAAAGTCTTTTTTAAAGCAGTTTTCCACTCGTCTCCCTCTTTTATTCTCACTCGGTAGTATGCTTCTCTCAGGCCTAATTTAGTGAAGATACTCCCCTTTGCCAGATGGGTTAATAAGTCCTTTAGGAGGGGGAGGGGGTATTTGTTTTCCACACTTACGGTGTTGAGTCCCTTATAGTCTATTGGTAACCTCACAGTTCTCATTCCTTTCTCCCACCAGATAAATGGCTTCCATTTGTCCAACCAGGCTAATCCTAAGATCACAGCCTCAGTCAGTTTTGGAGCCACCAGGAAGCGTATGAACTCCCAGTGCTCACCTATTTCTAGGCGTAGAAGCTCAGTTAGTTGCGTGACAAGAGTCCCTCCCATCAGGGAGCCATCAGCTAGCTCAAACCTCATTGGCTTGGAGAGCAATTTTGCTCGTATACCCAATTTCATGGCAAAGGGCAAGCTAATAATACATCGGGAGCATCCAGAATCAACTAGCACTTTTAAATCTGTCTGTGCTCCCGACTTAGGGCTGATTAGTTTTGCAGGCAGTGAAAAAGGAGGGATGAGTCGACTCACTATTGGGTCATTCTCTCCTTCATCATCGCTGTCAAAAGAGGGTAGAGCGGGGCTGGATCCAGCCTCAGTTCCGGTGTCCTCCTGTGTAGGGGAGGTAACTTGGGCAACCAGTTGCTGTGTGATCCAGTTGGATTTTTCTCTCGATGGCTGCTGGCCAGGTCTCTTCCTCACTGCAGGTCCCGGTCTGCTTTGCTTTTGGGGGTAGGGAACCGGGCAGTTTGCTGCTCGATGTCCCTGCTGTCCACATCAGAAGCATGTGATCGGCGGACCTGCTGGTGGTCTGGGCCTTTCAGCGGTCATAGCCATTGGGGGTTTTTGGGGTGATGGTTGTCGTCTGGGTTGCTCTGGTCTTATCTCGGGTTCAGGTGGGGGAGGCTTCTTATAGTGGGTGACTTGAACATCTAGCTTCACCGCTGCCTGGTACCACTCGTGCAGCTGATCAGGTACTGCTCGATAGATGCAGGCCTGGGAGAGGTGGTCATCTAATCCCTCAATGAAGAGATGGATTAGGGATTGCTCAGGCCACCACTCTATTCGACCGGCTATCTTACAGAACTCGCGCACGTACTCCAGGGCAGGTCTGCCAGCTTGTTTTATTTTGTGGATTTGTCCTCCTGCTCTAAGGCTAATGGATGGGTCCTCAAATCTTTCTCTCAGCCCTAGGAGGAAGAGGTGAGGATCATCTAATTCGGGGGCTTGCTCATTATATAAATTATTCAGCCATTTGGATGCTTCTCCCTCCAGGTTGGACGCAATCACATCGACCATGGCACCTGGGTCTGGGTAGAGATAGGCCCAGCGGTTCAAATGAGAATGTACTTGATTGAGGAAAAAAAATAGCTTCTCTGAGTCTCCATCGAAAGTTGCTCTGAAGGGTGGTGCAATTATAGGCTGTTGTGGCCCCCAATGTGGCTGTTGCTGCTGGGCCCACCCTGGCTGCTGGTGCAATGGCTGCTGGCCCCCCTGTGCTCGTGGCCCCCCAGTTGCTGCTGGCCCCATCCTTGTTGCTGATTCAACGGCTGCTGAGCTCTCCACTGTGGGGGTGGCACTCCCAGTTGTAGCTGGCCCCACCCTGGCTGCTGCCGTATGCCCAGGGGTCTCACTTTTGGGGGCTGTGGTCCTCCACCCTGCTGTGGTTGCAATACCAGTAGTACTGGCCTCTTGAGTTGTGGGAGGTCTTCTAAAGGTTGCTGATTAGGTGGGGGCGGCTGCTGTCTTCTCTGTTGTTGGCCTGCGGGGGCTGATGGCGCCCTCTGCTGCAGTAGGCCCCTCAATGGTTGCTGGGCCTCCCTCATTTGCGGGCCCACCTGCTGTTACTCTCCTGGCTTTTGCACCACCCCAAGCTGCTACAAGGCCTTTATTAGCTGACGCACGCTCAAAGGCCTTTGATCTTCCATCTGTGGGGGCTGCCAAACTCTCCATTGAGGCAGAGGGCCCAGGCTGGGATTCCCTCTCTCTGTGGGGCTAGAGGCCCTGGCAGGGGACTCCAGGGTCCGGAAGGCTGTTTGGCCTGCGAGGGAGGGGCTGGGGGCCTCTCTCAGCAGGAACTGTTCCCCGCCCCTCACTTCTAATTCTTCAAATCTTTCTGCCAAATTTTCTACTGACTGACTATAATAATAATAATAATAATAAAGTTGGAAGGGACCTTGGAGGTCATCTAGTCCAACCCTCTGCTCAGGCAGAAAACCCTATACCATTTCAGACAAATGGCTGTCCAGTCTCTTCTTAAAAACTTCCAGTGTTGGAGCATTCACCACTTCTGGAGGCAGGTTGTTCCACTGGTTAATTGTTCTAACTGTCAGGAAGTTTCTCCTTAGTTCTAGGCTGCTTCTCTCCTTGATTAGTTTCCATCCGTTGCTTCTTGTCCTGCCTTCTGGCGCCTTGGAAAATAGCTTCACTCCCTCTTCTTTGTGGCAGCCCCTGAGATATTGGAACACTGCTATCATGTCCCCCCTCGTCCTTCTCTTCGTTAAACTAGACATACCCAATTCCAGCAGCCGTTCCTTATATGCTTTAGCCTCCAGTCCCTTAATCATCTTTGTTGCTCTTCTCTGTACTCTTTCTAGAATCTCAACGTCTTTTTTACATCGTGGTGACCAAAACTGGATGCAGTATTCCAAGTGTGGCCTTACCAAGGCATTGTAAAGTGGTATTAATACTTCACATGATCTTGATTCTATCCCTCTGTTAATGCAGCCTAGCACTGTGTTGGCCTTTTTGGCAGCTGCAGCACACTGCTGGCTCATATTTAAGTGATTGTCCACTAGGACTCCGAGGTCCCTCTCACAGTTACTGCTATTGAGCAAGGTACCCCCTATACTATACCTGTACATTTGTTTTTCTTGCCTAACTATGAGTGGCAGTTGGATATTTCCACTCACCCGAGTCTTCAGTGGCAGATGGCCTGGCAGCTCTCCACTGGTGTGGGGGATGCAATCTGCAAGGATCCCTTTGTTGTGGCTCCAACTCATCCGCCTTGGAAGTCCTTGAGGATGGTAAAGCTGTTACGAAACCTCTGGAATCTCAGCTTGGCTTCTCCCAGTCTGATGACCAAATCAGCTCTCCTAATTGCTTTGGCCTTGCTCCCAGCTGGGAGATCTGCGAGATTTCCCTTTTTACCAGCTTGCTTGCTGTCGCTCCCCCTCCCCCCCGGGGAAGTTGCTGCTGCCGGGGTACTAGCCTCAGGCAATTTCTCTTCTTCCATGATGAGATCTTCTCCGAATATTTGTCAGTCTATTCCTTCAGTTTTAGGAACAGCGATTGGGGCTCGGAACCCCTAAATAGTCTGAAAAGTTTATTGGATTTTGGCTTGATGACATGGTTCCGAAAGAAGAAGCTTTTCAAAGAAACTTGAGGCATTGTTTTCCTTTAAGAATCTTTAATGGCAACATAGCTTCGGCACGTATATAAGCGAAGCCAAAACCTGAATCCTCCTACCTCATCCCACAGTATCTGAGCATAATCCCCTCCCTCATTTGACAGTCATTAATCACATTCTCCAATTAGTTTGAAGTGTGAACTTTCCCTCCTGTTCCATAACCCGCCATATTTTATCTCCTCACATTACATCCAGCCTTGAAGATGCTCTACTGAAATATTGTTATGGCTAACTAGTTCTCAAGCACATTCTTCCACTCCCCCTTCTGCACCATCTAATAGTAGCTCTGAAGTAATACACAGGTTATCTATTCTCCACCATATTCAAACATCTAATTAATAATATAATATAATATAATATCCCATTTAATAGGTCAAAGCCTCTGTTTTCTTCAGTCTTACTCTAGCTTTTTTCTTTTGCCAACTAACTTTCCAAGTCAATGCATTTGAGTCATCAAATAATTCTTCCTCTATTTTTGTGTATATTGGTTAGAATAAGAAAAACCATTTGATTAAAGTATTTTTGGAAGAACGCTCAGCCCATTGATGTTCATTAAACAGCCTCCCTCCTTCTCCATTTCCCCATAATTCACCACTAGATGTCATTAGCGTACATCACAATAGTAATGGGGGAATTTAATTACCCTGACATAAATTGGGAGAAAAAAACTGCATCAAGTGGAAGATCAAACAGATTCCTAACAAATCTAGCAGACAAACTTGTCTCCCAAAAAGTAGAGAAGGGAACTAGGGGATCAGCCATATTGCACTTAATTCTCACTAACAGAAATGAAATGATAAAAGGTGTTGAAGCCACAGGAACCTTGGGAGGGAGTGATCATGCAATATTGGAATTCAACATTATGCAAGCACAAGCAACAGAACACAGTCAAACTAGAATCTTGGACTTTAAGAGAGCTAATTTCAATAAACTTAGAGCTTGGGAAGGATTCCATGGATGAGAATCCTCAAGGGGAAAACAATCATCACAATCATTTGTGATGATAGCTCAAATAAGCTGGGGATCATGGACCGAGATGAACAACTTGTTTTTGACAGGGAGAAGTGCGAATCAGGTATTACACATCAGTCATGCAAGAACAGAAAGGCATCCAAAAAGAGAAGCCACCTTCTGGTTGGTGATTCAATTATAAGGGACGTAAATGTAGGAAAGGACACAGAGGTTTCAAAAGAGGTCAGATGTCTCCCAGGTGCTACTGCCAGTAGGGACAAGAAGTGTATTTCTAAAATAATCAAGAATGCCAGCAAGGACTGTTATGTGGAGGCTATTGTACATCTTGGCACTAACGATCTGTCCCAGAAAGATGTACTCTCTGTGCAGAATGATTTCCAGAGCTTGGGGCAGGAACTTAGTAGAATAGGCTATAGGCTTACTTTTTCAGAGGTTTTACCAGTGTATAAGGAGCAAAATGGAAAAGGCCAGTGTATAGCACAATTCAATATGTGGCTAAAGGAATGGTGTAAAGGGGAAGGCTTTGGATATACAATGTCAGTAGCTGGTCCAATGAAAAAATGTACAAAAGAGATGGTTTGCATCCATCAAAGAAAGGGACTGAGTTACTCGGCTATAAATTCACAGATTTTCTGGAGGAATATTTAAACTAAACTGTCTGAAATGGTATACGGTTTCCTGCCTGAGCAGGGGGTTGGACTAGATGACCTCCAAGGTCCCTTCCAACTTTATTATTATTATTATTATTATTATTATTATTATTATTATTATTATTAAACAGCGGGAACAGTGAGTTAATTGATACAGAACATCTCTGTCCCCGGCAATCTAAAAACTATAGGACTATCAGTGCATGTAACATAGATGTGTGTGTGGACAAGAATATCAACCTTGCTATCAAGCAAAATCAAGCTTTCAATAGTGAGTGCCACACAAAGTGCACTAACCAAATAGGTGGTAAGACAATAGGGGAACTCAGGCACCACACAGGTTATGTAGAAAGTAAACACAGGGTCAGTCATAAAGGACTCAAATGTCTCTACACCAATGCACAGAGTATGAACAGCAAACAGGGTGAACTAGAAATTCAGGTTAATGAGGACAGATATGATATTGTTGCCATTATGGAAACATGGTGGGATGAAACCCACAAATGGAACACACAGCTAGAGGGATTTAAATTATTTAAAAGGAACAGACCAAATAAAAGAGGAGGTGGAGTTGCTCTCTATATAAGAAATAACTACATCTCTACAGAAATAGAGCACAACAATGATGAAAACTGTCTTGAATGCATTTGGGTCAATATAAAAGGGAGAAAAAATGACATCGCCATAAGTGTATACTATAGACCACCCAACCAAACAGAGGAAATAGATGAACCTTTTGCTAGGTATGTAGGAAGCACATCACAATAGTAATGGGGGACTTTAACTACCCTGACATCAACTGGGAGACAAACTGCACCAAGTGGAAGATCAAACAGATTCCTGACAATCCTAGCAGACAACTTTGTCTCCCAAAAAGTAGAGAAGGGAACTAGGGGATTAGCCATTTTGGATCTAATTCTCACTAACAGAGATGAAATGATAGAAGGTGTTGAAGCCACAGGAACCTTGGGAGGTAGTGATCATGTAATATTGGAATTCAACATTATGGAAGCACAAGCAATAGAACACAGTCAAACTAGAGTCTTGGACTTCAAGAGAGCTAATTTCAATAAACTTAGAGAGAGCTTGGGAAGGACTCCATGGATGAGAATCCTCAAGGGGAAAACAACTCAAGAAGCTTGGGAAATTTTGAAAAATGAGATAATAAAAGCCCAGTCTAGCACAATACCAACCAAGAGGAAAAATAACAACTCTCAAAAGAAACCAGCATGACTTCATAAAGAACTCTTTGATAAATTGAAAGACAAAAAGGACAAGTATAAAAAGTGGAAAGAGGGGCACATAATTAAGGCAGAATATCAGCAAATAGCCTGAGCCTGCAAAGATGAAGTGAGGAAAGCTAAGGTTCGGAATGAACTAAGGCTTGCGACCAAAGTCAAAGATAACAAAAAAAAGCTTCTTTCAACATGTAAAAAACAAGAAAAAAGTTAAGGAAATGATTGGTCCATTAGAGGGAGAAAGTGGCAGGAAGGTGACAAGCAACAGGGAGAAAACAGAACTACTTAACTCATTTTTTGCATCCGTCTTTACACAAAGGGAAAAAACAGTCCAACCTATCAAAAACAGTACCATAAAAAACAGATTAGAAACACAAGTTAAGATAGGCAAGAAAACGGTGAGCACCTGTCCAGCATAGATGAGTTCAAATCACCTGGACCAGATGGATTACACCCCAAGGTTCTGAAGGAACTGGCAGATGTGACCTCAGAATCACTGAACTATATCTTTCAAAGATCCTGGAGCACTGGGGAACTACCAGAGGAAAGGAAAAGAGCTAATGTAGTTCCCATTTTCAAAAAAGGGGAAAAAATGGATCCAGGAAACTACAGATCTATCAGTCTGACCTCAATACCTGGGAAGATTTTAGAAAAGATAATCAAGCAACGAATCAGCAAACAACTAGAGGCAAAGAAAGTCATTATCAGATCATGCCAGACAAATTTTATTGCATTCTTTGACAAGCTGACAAAATTAGTGGACCAGAGGATGGCTGTGGATATAATTTACTTGGACTTCAGTAAGGCATTTGATAAAGTAGACCACATCCTACTACTTAATAAGATAGAAAAATGTGGATTAGACAGCATCACTACCAGATGGATTCATAGCTGGCTGACCGGCCGTACTCAGCCTGTGGTCCTCAATGGAACTGCATCTACATGGAGGGAAGGGTGTAGTGGGGTGCCCCAGGGCTGTTCTGGGCCCAGTGCTCTTGAACATCTTCATCAATGATTTGGATGCCGGGATAGATGGGGAACTCACCAAGTTTGCAGATAATAATAATAATAATAATAATAATAATAATAATAATAATAATAATAATAATAATAATAATAATAATAATAATAATAATAATAATAATAATAATAATAATAATAATAATAATAATAATAAGTCAACGTAAAAGGAATACATCAGGAGAGTCCGCAAAATTTTAAAATCAAAGCTGAATGCTGGAAACATAATTAAAGCCATTAATACATGGGCAGTCCCAGTGATACACTACCCAGCTGGAATTATCAACTGGACTTTGGCTGAAATGGAAAACCTACACCGGAAAACACGTAAACTTTTGAATATGCACCACGCTCTACATCCATGAAGTGACATCGACAGGTTGTACCTGCCAAGAAAAATAGGGGGCAGAGGACTATTGCAAATCCACCAAACTGTAGAAGAAGAAAAACGAAGTTTGAATGACTATGTGAATCAAAGTACAGAAAAACTGCTTCAGGCTGTGAAAACAGAGAGCACTATAAAAATAACAGAAACAAAGGCAGAATATAAGGGAAAACGGCTGGATGACAGATTAAATAGATGGAAAACCAAAGCTTTGCATGGACAGCATTTGAAACACATTGAAGGAAAATGTGATAACAACTTGACATGGGCATGGCTTAAGATGGGAACCATCAAGAAAGAAACGGAAGGCTTAATACTGGCTGCTCAAGAACAAGCATTACAAACTAATGCCATGAAAGCGAAGATACAAAAATCCACTGACAATCCAAATTGCCGACTTTGCAATGACAAAGTTGAAACTGTTTCACACCTAATCTGTGAGTGCAGCAAATTCGCACAAACTGATTACAAATCTAGACATGATCGAGTTGCTAAATTAATCCACTGGGCATTGTGTAAAAAATACGACTTGCCTGTGTCCGAAAAGTCGTGGGAACACAGGGTGGAAAAAGTTGTTGAGAATGAGAGGGTGAAGATCTTGTGGGACTTTTGAATACAGACAGATCGCCATTTGGAACACAATACACCAGATATCGCAGTTGTAGAGAACCGAAGCGTACAGCTGATTGATATTGCTGTACCAGGAGATGCCAGAGTCGAAGAAAAAGAACTGGAAAAAATTACGAAATATCGCGACCTGGCCATCGAAACTGCGCGATTATGGATGAAACGTGTAACAGTGGTACCCATTGTCATCGGGGCACTGGGAACTATGTCCAAAAACTTCGCAAAACACATCAAGAAACTGCAGCTTCCTGCAATAACTCCAGCAATGTTACAAAAAATTGCGCTACTCGGAACATCTTATATTTTAAGAAGGTACCTGGTTGACACCTAGGATGCTGGTAGCAACCTGTGTCAACCATCAGCACCAGCCAATTTGAATGTTCAGTTGACTGAGGTTCATGTTTAATGAATAAAAGATAATTAATAATAATAATAATAATAATAATAATAATAATAATAATAATAATAATAATAATAATAATAATAATAATAATAATAATAATAATAATAATAATAATAATAATAATAATAATAATAATAATAATAATAATAATAATACTAATAAAGTTGGAAGGGACCTTGGAGGTCATCTAGTCCAACCCCCTGCTCAGGCAGGAAACCCTATACCATTTCAGACAAATGGCTGTTCAGTCTCTTCTTAAAAACTTCCAGTGTTGGAGCATTCACCACTTCTGGAGGCAGGTTGTTCCACTGGTTAATTGTTCTAACTGTCAGGAAGTTTCTCCTTAGTTCTAGGTTGTTTCTCTCCTTGATTAGTTTCCATCCGTTGCTTCTTGTCTTGCCTTCAGGCGCCTTGGAAAATAGCTTGACTCCCTCTTCTTTGTGGCAGCCCCTGATGATACCAAGCTGGCAGGAATAGCCAACACTCCAGAAGAAAGGCTTAAGATACAAAAGGATCTTGACAGACTTGAACACTGGGCGCTATCTAACAAAATGAAATTCAATGGTGAAAAAAGTAAAGTTCTACATTTAGGCAACAAAAACCAAATGCACAGGTATAGTAGGTGGTACCTTGCTCAATAGTAGTAACTGTGAGAGGAATCTTGGAATCACTTAAATATGAGCCAGCAGTATGCTGCAGCTGCCAAAAAAGCCAACATAGTACTAGGCTGCATTAACAGAGGGATAGAATCAAAATCACCTGAAGTGTTAATACCACTTTAAATTGCCTTAGTAAGGCCACACATGGAATACTGCATCCAGTTTTGGTGGCCACAATGTAAAAAAGATGTTGAAACTATAGAAAGAGTACAAAGAAGAGCAACAAAGATGATTAGGGGACTGGAGGCTACAACATATAAGGAACGGTTGCTGGAATTGGGTATGTCTAGTTTAATGAAGAGAAGGATGAGGGGGGACATAATAGCAGTGTTCCAATATCTCAGGGGCTGCCACAAAGAAGAGGGAGTCAAGCTATTTTCCAAATTGCCCGAGGGCAGGACAAGAAGCAATGAATGAAAACTAATCAAGGAGAGAAGCAACCTAGAACTAAGGAGAAATTTCTTGACAGTTAGAACAATTAATCAGTGGAACAACCTGCCTCCAGAACCTGTGAATGCTCCAACACTGGAAGTTTTTAAGAAGAGACTGGACAGCCATTTGTCTGAAATGGTATAGGGTTTCTTGCCTGTGGTTGGACTAGATGACCTACAAAGTCCTTTCCATCATCATCATCATCATCATCATCATTAATTATTATTATTATTATTATTATTATTATTATTATTATTATTATTATTATTATTATTATTATTATTATTATTATTATTATTATTATTATTATTATTATTATTATTATTAAATATTAGCTAACCTGTATGGTGAGGAAAAGTAGGGTTACCAACAGGTAAAAAACCACAAATATTAATTATTAATTAATTTTATTATTTGATTATTATGTTAGATTTTAATTGTATTAATCTAACCATTTTTATTTAAATAACCAAACAGTCAACTAGAGGAAAATGAAATATATAAACCAACAACAATTGCAATCAATAGTCAAATGTTATGATCGTAAGAAACCATTTCATTATCAGGTCCCTACTGTTACCATTAGATTTTCTTTAATATTTAGATCTGGCCTCAGGATGATAATGTAGCACTTGGGGAAGAAGATGCAACCCAACAGCCCAGCACCAGAAGACAAGATGGAGAAAACCTGCACGGACACCATAGACTTTCCTTTGCTGCTCAGGTAGGTGGGCAGGAAGGAGACCCAGACACTGCAGAAGACCAGCATGCTGAAGGTGATCAGTTTGGCTTCATTGAAGGCCCCAGGCAGTTTTCTGGCCAGGAAAGCCACCATGAAGCAAATGGCAGCCAGGACACCCATGTAGCTGAGGACAGTATAAAACATAGTGACAGAGCCTTCATTGCATTGAAGGATGATCTCTCCAAGCTGAGAGTGCAGATCCGAGTCAGGGAATGGCGGAGAAACTCCCAGCCACATGACACAGATAAACATTTGGATACCTGAACAAGAAAGGATGATGGAGTTGGCCAAGCTCTTCCCCAACCATCTCCTCATCCTGTTCCCTGGTTTTGAGGCCAGGAAGGCCAGCACTACCGTGATTGTTTTGGACAACACAGAAGACACAGCTACTGAGAAGACAATACTGAACATTGTTTGTCGGAGAAGGCAGGTGGCTTTCCTTGGTTGTCCAATGAAAAGAAAGGGAGACAAAAAACAAAGCAGGAGGGAAACCAGGAGGATAAAGGAGAGGTCCCGGTTGTTGGCTTTGACAATGGGAGTTTCTAGGTATTTAAGGAATATGATTAAAACAAGGCTTGTGGTTAGGAACAAGAGTAGAGCAAAGGAAATGAGGATGATGCCCAGATATTCTTCATAGGACAGGAAGGTTATTTTTTTTGGAATACATTCGACTCGGTTCTTAGTTGGATATTGATCATCTGGGCACTTGGTGCATTTTTTGATATCTGAGAAAACAAAGTAACATTTCTTTCATAGTCTTTCAATTTTTTTTAAAAAAAACTTTGGATGATATGTGATACTGAGAGACAGGAAAGCCTCAGTAAATGGTATATTCTTATAGTCCAGCAAAAAAATTCCCCAATATAAAAAACTAATAAAAACAAAAACAACACAATAAAATTAAAAGAAGAAATATCTGGTGCCACAACTTTCCTTCTCTGAGGTAATCCATCAGATTCTTATCTTGCACTGACCTTACCTGGGTTCAATAGGGCAAGAACTGCACCAGAAAAGGCAGGCTTGTGAGGACCCATAAATATTTTAGGAACAGATCTTTTGCATGCCAATTATATTTGCTCTTATGGGACAAGCAGATATCCTAAAGGAGAGGAAGCCCTGCAGATACCCTTGTTTTGTCTCATGTAGGGTTTGAAAGGTGAATTTAATTGCATTTGGAAAGAAACTGGGAGCCTGTGCAGACAGCACAAAAAAGGTGTCCTATGGAAGAACATAAGGAAACCCAACATTGTGCATGCCTTTGCATTCTGGACTATTTGTACATTCAAGGTGTTTTTCAAGAGCAACCCCATGAGTATGGGATAAAAACATAGAAACAGAAACTGATGGCAGAAAAAGACCTAGTGCTCCATCAAGTCTGCTCCTTTAATTTTTTTGTTTTCTTTATTTAATATTTAATTAATTAATTTTTTTTTCAAATGATGAGCATATGTTTATCCCAAGAATGTTTAAACTCAGTTACTGATGATTGACCCACCTATCTCATCTATTAAGAATCAATAGACACCCATCGTAGGAAAGAATAAAGAAACTGTACTACATACGTTAGTTTGAAATAAGGGACACATAATAATATTACCAGGAATTAAGTTACAAAAAATAACTAACCGTAACCGCTAATAGAGATAAAGGACACGTAGAGCTTTGTGCAAAATAATTCTATGGAGAAAATGATACAACTCCACAGTTGTACAGACATGTATACTAAAAGCAAGGTAGAATTCCCCAAAAGATAAAGGTTCTGTGAAATTTTACTTCCCCATTTCTTCAAAACAACCATATAAAACATCATGCTTTGCTATTTTTCAGCCCCCTTAGGGGTTGGTATTGGAGCGCTTCAATAAAAGTTTATTACCAAAGTCTCTCAGGTCTGGCTCTGACTGGCTGTGTGCCAGGGTTACCTATTTTCAGACAACAAAATAAGCAGAAAAATATAAGTCTGCCATCTGAGCATTTTGTTTTTTCCTTTCTTAATTATTTCTTTATTTTTTTTAAAAAAATTGTCAGATGATGGACATATGTTTATCAAAAAAGGGTTGAACACAGTTACTTCTCTCCCTCCATTGTTCTTCCCAATTAGATATTTCAGCTTATAAAGATTTATGATCTTGGTTAAAATTAACTGATTAATTGAAGGATTGATTGATGTTTGTTTTGGCCTGTAATGTAAAGTTGATTTAGGTATGCAAATCCCATTGATCTAAAATCATTCGTCAAGTTACAAAGAATAAAGATATTTCTAAGAAAGTAAAACATGGATGGAAACATCCACACTGGCAAATGAAAAAGAGATTAACAACAACAATAACAATAACAAAGTTGGAAGGGATCTTAGAGGTCATCTAGTCCAACCCCCTGCTCAGGCAGGAAACCCTATTCCATTTCCTATCCAATCCTATCTTATCCTGCAAGATCTTTTTCTTTTCCCTCCCATTAGGGAAGAAATTGGACACCATGAAAATTAAGAACAAAACAATCAAACTTAAATGTGTCTTTAACATGCATATTGATCAACATTTCCCTGTCGTGTCACTCACCTTCCTGAGTGGAGATGGTCCCCTCTGGACAAGGAATGCAGTCGTAGCAGCAAACTGGCTCTCCTTCTCGAGCCTTGTTGGCAAATCCAGGATGGCATTTTTCCACACATTTAGACTGAGGCAAAGACTAAACAGAAAAAAAAGAAATGCCAAAGAAAATATGCTAGCACTCACCATCCATGTAAGATGGAGGTAGACATGAACATTAACCAAGTAGTCTCTGGGCTTCATGTAGGCAAATATGAAATTTCTGACCACTTCCAAATGGTTGCAGGAGATACAATTGCAATAAGATGCTTCATTCAGTTCCTCTCTTTTTCTTCTGACTTATCAGATTACAATAAAGTAGCTTTCTACTTAACAAAGTCTGGAAGGATGAAATTGAGAAAAGATTTAAGCATTAAGTGGCAACCGGTGGGTTCCTCTTCATAGTGGAATTAACATGCATTCCTCCATTCTTCATAAATGCTTGATTTTAAAATATCCACAAATACTAAATGTCAGAGGGAACTTTATTGTAAAATATACATTAATTTTTCATTTCATTGGATTTATTAAACTAGAATAAAACTGTGAGGAAGAAAGAAACTTTTCACCAATAGGATCTAGAAAGCTTTCTTCTGGAGTACATAAAACATTGCAAAACTGCTTCCCTTTGAAAGCAGTCCAAAATTATCTCCAGTTAAGATAAAAAGGGAAATTTCCTTACAGAGAAGGGCTGTCAATCTTAAAGATATTCTTCATTCGTATATATAAACAATTTATATGGCTGCCATGCTGGTGAACTAAAACTAAAACTGGCTAACTAGTTTCTAAAACTATAGTGAGGTGAGATGGAGGTGAGGTCATGAGAACGTGTCCCTCAATAAGGGTGTCAGGAATCTTTTGGTGCACCACATGGATCATGAGTGTGAATCTTATGTGTGAAAGGGATATCAACACAAGGTATCCAACACAAGGTCCTTTCTGTTGAAAGAATACAGTTAGGTGGCACAATGTGACAGGGAAATACACACTCATATTTATTATTAGTTTGATTTGTAGGCTCCTAACAATCAAGATAAACAGTTGCATTCAAGGGATTTTCAGATGAAGTGCACTCTTACAAGCCAATGGCCAAATCTAAGTAATATTTCCCTTGAAATAGTATTATTTTTGATATCAAGATTTTTTTTGCACCAAAGCAATGCTTCAGTACTTCAGTTTTCAAGCCATTATCATGGTGAGATGGGTAGCAAATAAATTTAATCAATCAATCCATAAATGAGCTCACATCAGACCAGTCATTATTATTTCATGTGAACTGAAAGCCTTGGACCTCCTTCCTAAATTCTACTATCCCAGTGGGGTTAGAGAGAGGCAGCTATAAGCATGTTCTCAGCTGATTAGAAACACCCCAGAGTATGATCCAGTCGTGATTCCATTTCATTGGATTCAATCCAAATCGGAACTCAGGGACTGGTCAACAGAATTGCCTTCATCATTGATATTTGAAGGCAAAAAACTAGTGAACCTGAAGCTATTAATGCCAAAATCTTCAGCATAGGAGGCCCTGTCTCACCAGTTTTATGGTGATACTAAACTGCCAAAGGGACACTAAATGGCAATGATTTGTGTCCTAAATAATAATCACCCTGTTATGTTTCTAGTTCGGTGAGGCATTGACGAGGCAAATGGTGCAAACAACAACTCTTTATTCAGTTCACAACAGAAGCAGCTCTAACTGCTGCTTAACCACTATTTTTACAGCTCACCACTAGGCGGCAGCCAATAGAATTAAAGCAGTATTTCCCTCTTAAAGACAAGCTAATTAACATGTAGACAGTCAGTCTGGAGCTTAAACAGGTGCAGCCATTTGGCCGTTTCCAACAGTTTCCAAGTAAATTAACCTCAATACATAACACCCCTTCCCCCTAGATAGTTCATAATGACAAATATTGAACATAGTCCTGTAAATATTTTGGTGGCCTTCTTGACCATTCCGAGCACCTTGGCACCGCTGTAGGTCCCTGGTCTACTAGCTCACCTGCCAGGCTGGGTAGACCGGGGCTTTGGGACCTGTTTACTACAGGTAGCCCTGAGTCTCGGTGGCTAGTCTGTCCGGGTAGACACGAGCCAATGTCCATAGGTGGAACGGTTTCCACCGGGCTGGGAATCGGAGCCAAGTGCCAGAATTGCTCAGTGGGTTCAGTCTCTGTGTTCGGGGCCAACTTGCTGTCCGCTAGTGCCCCTCTCCTGGAAGTCTCGCCCTCTCTCGAAGACTCTGATGCATGGCTGCTGTCAGGCTCCCCCTGAATTTGGCTTTCACGAGAGTCATGAGCCAGCGGCTGGTTCACAAGCCTCCTGCGCAGTTGGTCGATGTGCCTGCGCAGCACTCGACCGTCTTCCAGGACCACTTCGTAAGAGAGTGGCCCTGACACCTTACCAACCACAGCTACCATCCACAGTGCCCCTTTCCCATAGTTCCGAGCCCAAACTGGGTCACCAACTTGCAATCTCCTCAGTGGTATTGGCTGTGCTGATTCCTATGCAATTCGGTCTGGATGTAGATGATCCAGCTTAGTGATTAAGCAATGGCCCCATCTTAATTCTGCTGGGCTTCTGCCCGTGGAAGTGCAGGGAGTTGTGCGTTGGCAGAGTAAGAAGTCTGCCAGTCTATGCTGCCAGTTGCCGGTTACGATCCTTTTTAAGGATTCTTTGGTCGTTCGGACCATGCGTTCCGCTTGGCCGTTAGAGGCCGGGTGAAAAGGGGCTGAAGTGGCATGCCTGATCACGTTAGCCCTTAAAAAGGACTGGAATTCTGCAGTGGTAAACTGAGCCCCATTGTCTGAGACTATCACGTCAGGTAACCCGTGCATTGCAAAGATCCTATGCAGTTTCTGGATAGTCCTGGCAGTAGTCATAGTTGGAACAGGTGTGACCTGTAACCACTTAGAGTGGCTGTCCACCACAATGATGAACAGCTGTCCCTGAAATGGTCCCGCAAAATCGATGTGGATTTTTGACCACGGGGCTTGAGTGGTTTCCCATCGGTGGACTGGGGCTTGAGGCATTTCTGGCCTGGATTGCTGGCAAATGTAGCAACTGTGTACTTGGGCCTCTATATCTTTATCTAACCCTGGCCACCATAGGTAGCTTCTCGTGAGTGCCTTCATCCGGACTATTCCCGGATGTCCCTCATGCAGAGACTCCAATACTCTGGGCCTCAAGGAGTTCGGGACTATGACCCAACTCCCCCACAGAATGCAGCCCTTGTGAGCTGATAGCTCGTCCTTCCTCCTGCTGAAACTCTAAAAATCAGGCCCCGGACTCACGTCCGGCCATCCTGTGAGCACCCAATTCAACATGCGGCTCAGCATTTTGTCCACACCAGTTTGGGCAGCTACGTCCCCTGCGTTAAGGATTCGAGCAGCTGGAGCGGGATCTGGCTCTAATTGTGGCAGGGGCAGCCTGCTAAAGCCATCTGCATGGCCCATTTCCCTGCCTGGTTTGTGAATCAGCCTGTAATTATAAGCTGACATAAAGATGGACCACCTCAGCGTCCTTGGAGAGATGATCTGAGGTGTTTGTTTGTCCGTCGTGAACAGACTCAGTAGTGGCTTGTGGTCTGTAAAGACCGTGAATGGCCGACCATATAAATAGTCATGAAATTTCTTAATGCCAGCCACAATGGCCAATGCCTCCTTATCTATTTGGGTGTAGTTGCGTTCTGCCGAGGACAGAGTCCTTGAATAATAGGCTATTGGGACTTGTCTCCCATCAGCTGTTAAATGGCTCAACACTGCCCCTACCCCATATGGGGACGCATCACAAGCAATGCTGATAGGCAGCTGTTTGTTAAAATGTGTTAGTACCGAGTTTGAAGACAGCAGTGATTTGACTGCTGAGAAGCTTCTCTCGTGGACGCTCGTCCACTGCCACTGCACTTTTTTGTCCAAGAGCTGGTGTAACGGCTCTGCTACTGCAGCCTTGTGTGGAAGAAAGGCATGATAGAAATTAAGTAGCCCTAAGAAGGCTTGAAGCACCTCCTTTGATGTAGGACTGGGGGCCTGCTGAATTGCTTTGAGCTTGGATTCAGCAGGGAGAATGCCTGCAACATCAATGCGGAACCCGAGAAATTCGGTTGAAGCTACCCTTATTATGCATTTCTCCCTCTTTAGTTTCAGCCCCGCTTCACGGAAACGCTGAAGGCTTTGAGCCTTTCTGCCAATATTTCTACTGACTCCCCAGCTATGAGGACATCATCGAAATATGGACACACTCGGATATTTTTGAGCATGCGCTCCATCATGCTCTGGAAAATTCCTGGGGCTACACTGACCCCAAATTGTAGGCGCCTTACCCTGAAAGCTCCCCTGTGGGTAATGATGGTCTGAGCATCCGCCGTGGCATCGTCCAGGGGCAGTTGTTGGTAGGCTTGAGCCAAATCTAATTTGGCGAATATGCAACCTCCCTGTAGTGATGCCAAAATATGGCTGACTACAGGCACCGGATATGAATATTGTTGAAGCGCTCTATTAATAGTGCACTTATAATCTGTGCAAATGCGCACCTCCCCGTTGGCCTTAAGTGGCATAACTATAGGGGTTTCCCACTGGCTGCTGTCTACTGGCTGCAACATGCCTTGTTGCAATAGCTTGTCCAGCTCTGCATTGATTTTAGATTTAAGGGCAAAAGGCACTCTACGAGGCTTGATCCTTATTGGAGTTACGGTAGGATCAAGGTGGAAGACAATTGGAGGTCCCTTGTACTTTCCTAAGTCAGAGCTGAAAACATCAGCAAACATCTGGCAAATGGCCTCCAGGTCCGTTGCTTGTGTTCAGTTTATGCCAGTCACATGGATGCCCAAGGCATCAAACCAGTCTAACCCGATGAGGCTTGTGCAGTTGCCCTCAACTATCACAACTTCCAGGGGACCCTCAAACTCTTTGAATTGAACTTTGAGCGTAACTTCTCCTTTAACCACTACGCAGGAGTTTTGGAAATCTGTAAGCAGGAGATTAGATAGGGCTGACCCAGTGTCCAGTTCCATGTGGCATGGAACTCCTTGGAGCTTGACTTTGAGTCTCAGCTTTTCCTTAAGTGGGCGATGGGCACCTGTTCTAAACACGCTCCTTCGGCTGGAGCAATAGCCAACTCTGTGTTGCCCCGGGGCTCCGGTATCTTTCCTGAGAAACTCTTCTTGTGGAGCTTCCCTCTGGCAGCCTCTACAGATGGCGGCAATGTGGCCTTGTTTGCCACACGCCCGGCATGTTGCTGTGCGGAACCTGCACTCCGAGCATCTATGTCGGCCTCTGCAACCTGCACATCGAGTGAAGGGAACTGTCTTGTCAAATGGCCGCTGGGCCCTTTCTGGTGGTTTCTGCAACCGATCGATCTCATGGTCCATGTCGGGGGCTTCCTCCCATTCAGCATCTTCATGGTGAACGGTTTCTGGGCTGGAAGTGTTCTTGGAGGGCTGTAAGGCTTTGATGGCTCTCCTGGCAACTTCTTTGGCCATAATCTCCTTCAGGGCATCCTAGAATGACAAGGTCTCCTTCGTGAACAATTTCTGCTGAGGGTCCTGGTTCCTCAGCCTGCACACTAAATGGTCTCTCAGTCTTTCTTCGAGGTCTGAGAAATTGCAGAGCTGGGACGCCTGTCGTAGGGTGGCTATGAACTCGGTGGCAGACTCACCTGGTTGCTGCTCCCTTTGTTCAAAGGTGTGTCTCCAGGCTATAACAGACAGCTTCGGCTCAAAGTGTTCCTTGAGCATTTTCTTGAGCTCAGCGTAGGCAACCGACTCAAGCGTAGCTGGAGCGACCAAGTTCTCGGCTATATCGAATGTCGCCTGGCCACACACGCATGGCAGCGTTGCGGCCTTTAAGCCGTCTTTGCTAACTTGGTTAGCTCTCAGATAATTCTCGACATGAGAGATGTACACCTCTCCGGATGCGTGACATCAAACTCCGATAGTTTTCCGAGCTTGGCCATGGTGAGTTGTCTCTGACTCGCAATGCCTTGTGCTGTTAAGGCTTCTGTTGGTGGTCCTGGGGACGGGTCCCTCAGGCATTGGCCTCCAGAGTTGCTTGCTGGCAGGCAGAAGGGGGAACGTAGTTCCTACCAGGGCGCTGAGGCCTGGTCTTACCCCTAGTGACTTCTGGCTCTTTATTTCTTCGCAGCACATCCCACCTTCATCACCACTGTTATGTTTCTAGTTCGGTGAGGCATTGACAAGGCGAATGGTGCAAACAACAACTCTTTATTCAGTTCACAACAGAAGCAGCTCCAACTGCTGCTTAACCACTATTTTTACAGCTCACCACTAGGCGGCAGCCAATAGAATTAAAGCAGTATTTCCCTTTTAAAGAAAAGCTAATTAACATGTAGACAGTCAGTCTGGAGCTTAAACAAGTGCAGCCGTTTGGCCGTTTCCAACAGTTTCCAAGTAAATTAACCTCAATACATAACACAACCCATATCTCATTTTGGATCAGCTTACAACAGGGTTCAGCATGACAGCATCAGAAGGGAAGCCTTGGTCAATAGAATTGAAGCATGCTTATCTGCCTAAGAAAATTATAGAGGTTTTACTCCCCACATTCAATTCTCTGTGAAGGTTACCCACTTTTTTGACTGGGTTTAGCCCACTTGAAATGACTTTGGAAAAATGAGAAAAGACATCAATATTTTCCCCACCTTGTTGAGCAACTTTAACTGTGACAAAGCATCTTGGTTGATTGTAAGTCTCTGTCTTTCAAAAATCCCCAATTCCTTGTCGATGGGATCCTCCTTGGGGAGAACCACCCTACTAATAATATCCAGATCTGCTGCTACGTCTCCATTCTGATCCAAGTACACTTTCAGCAGGGAAAGATTGTACAATTCCCTCTTCTCTAGAAATGGATGGAACTAGAATGGAAACATCCAGGAATTTAAAAGCAGAAATCTTGGTTTCTTATCTCCTATCACTTTTTACATTTGAATCTTTCTTCTATGCTTGTTTAACTTGCAAATATTGTGAGTTGGGAGAACAAATGTTACTATTATCATCAAAATTGAAGTACAAAGATTCAGCAATATTTCCAAATCATGTAGTATACCGATAAAATGTAGGAAAGGTCACCAATCAAGTAAACAAAATACACAAATAACTAGAGTATTCATAAACTCCTTGCAAACAATAGGGTGATTACCAGAAAGCAAGGATTTGTTAAGAAGAAAGTTGCAAGGCTAATCTTCATTCAGGTAGAGATAGGAAAAATGACTAGATGAAGTAATTCTACTTTATTGTAAGGATATATTAACAAACTCTTGCAGTGTGAAAGTACAAATCTTTCACCATCTCTTTTGACAGTCAAAAAATTTAGGGAGGACTTTTTCTGAGTTTCTTTCTCTACCTGTTACGCAGCTGTGGGTTGCCCCCCCCAAACCATCTTATCTGATCCTTCCCTGCATCTCTTTCTCTTGTCCTCTGAACTCATTCACACGTATCGTTATACTTCCTTAACACAGGGCTTTTCAACTTTTCACCGATTGTACCACTTTTAGGATATGGCAATATTCAAGTAATATTCAAGTACCACCTAGCAAGGTGTCAAAAACTTAATGACCCCAAAAAACCCTGTTCAAAGTTGCAATTGCACTGAAATGACTTATGACCATTTTTCACACTTATGACCATTGCAGCATGCCCAGGATCATGTGATTTATATTTGGATGCTTGGCAACTGATTCATATTTATGATGGTCACAGTGTCCCAGGGTCATATGATCCCCTTTTGCAAACTTTTGACAAGCAAACTCAATGGCAGGGCTGTTGGTGGCCAAGTGCTAAGGCGGGACTTCCCTCCCTCCCTCCCTCCTTCCCTGCCTCCCTCTTTCTCATGCCCACCTCCTTCTGAAGGAAGAATTTGAACCCCCCCATATTTTCCCTCTTCCATATATTCATCAAACAAGGAAAAGCCTCCAGAGACAGAAAAGACAAACTGCTGAGTGAATTAGCTTAAAAAGGCACATTCTCCTTTAAGAATTAGCTACTGGCTAGAAAGGAAAGTTAAGGAGCACAGCCGGCACTTAAGGAAGAAAAAAAATGTAGTAAGTATTGGCTGCCAGCTAAGGCAGCCTCCCCAAATGGCTCCATTCATAAGTAAAGGAATGCTACAGGCAAAATCCATTCAGGAGAAAAATACTTCAAAATCCCTTGCAGCAAAACTTACAGCTAACAATAGCAGAGCAATAGAAGCTAACACAAGACATCAGCCATCAGCCAAATAGAAATTGCCAAACACTCCTTAAGAACACAAAGCCCACATTGCACAAATCCCACAACTTCAAAGTCACAAAAGCACATAAGAATCCTTCCACTCTCCATCTCCCTCCCTCCCTCCATGCCTCACCTCCAGCCATTGGTGCCTTTTTTCATTCCTCTTGGAGGGCGACCCCTCCCCTGCTGCATTTCTTGCCTGTTTGCTGCTGCCAGCACAGGTGGCTGCCACACCAGTTGTAGATCGGCTCATGGCCAGCCTGCTTGATCTCCTCTCCTCTCTCACCACCCTCCTCCTCCTTCTTCTTTCCCTTCGGTGCAGCTAGAGCTGACTCCGCCTCCTTCCAAGGCTGCTTTTTCTCTCTCTCTTCCTCTCACACCCAAACTGCCTCCTTTTATAGCCTCTCCTGTCTCCACCCCCCTCCTCCTCCTTTTTCATGGGGGAGCGTGATCCAGAAGTGAGCCTGGGGCCTTTGCCTCGCCCCAACCACTCTGCAGCTCTGGAGGATTCTCTCACAGTAAGTCCTTGCCTGTGATGGCTCTTTCCCTTCCCCACTACACTTGGCTAGGCAAGGCTGCGTACCACCTGCCACTTGTTAATGTACCACAAGTGGTACGCGTACCACCAGTTGAAAAGCCCTGCCTTAACAGATTGTATGAATGCTGGTGGTATAACTTATTTTTAACAAAGAATTAACAAAATGCTTCATGATGTGATGAATGGGGATCTAGTTAATTGAGTGCTGGATGGTATGAGATAATTAAGTGGATACAACTGTCTCAAAAATTGTACTCAAATATTAATATTACTGATAACATTGGGGAGTTACGAAAAACAATTAGACCTTGGTTCTATATTTTCGTTAATAAAGGAAGTAGATAAATTATGATTTTGGGATGGAAAAATTATAATAACACTTGGACAAAGTTATTTTGGTCTCCTTTTAAAAATTCCCAGCTTCTCTCAGGTCCCTATAGAGCCCTGTCAGGATGCTGCCATCCTGATGGGAGGGGGGACCTTTGGAGCTCTCCTGTTATGTGTTTAGCTTTGCTTTGTTGACTCAGTTCCGCTGCCTGAGGTGATCTGCCTCACCTCACCAAGGAAGAGATGCCTGGGAACATCTTACTGCAGTTTCTGTCTGGAGTTCTCACAACCTCTTTGCGCCTCTGGATTGGCTCCTATGGACTGGGCAGTTGGGAGGGGTTTTAAACAATGGGGTTTAGCCTAACAATTTCACCCGGGAACTTCAGATTCTGCCTGCCTTCATTGACTTTCAATAAAAGTTCCTTTTGAAACGATGCCAGTTTCAAGAGTTCTGCTTTCTTGCAAAATTCAACTGAGGCAGGGGCTTACCACTTCCAGAAAATAAAAATATGATTTTGTGTTAGAGAGAGGTGCATGAGTAAAATTCAATAGGAAGTTAACTAATTATTAGCATCCAGGACTCGATACATGATTGTATGAATGTAATGAATGGCAGCTATAATCTGTATTAATATTTCATTTGTAGTTTTTCTCACATTATTCTAGGCGTAGAATGGTTACTGATTATAATAAAGTAGTAGTAATAAGTTAATGTTATGATAATAACCATATTATTAATTTGTCGATAGTCAATTTGTCGATAGTCAATATTAATTTGTCGATATTGTCATTAATGATCCAGTGGAATGATACCAGGTCCTCTTGCAAGTACACACACTTGGAGAAGGAAACATCAGTTGGAAATGTGGCCACCTACTTTGTGGGTTTCCCTCAGGTCAGAGCCCAGGGAAGTGGCGGAAAGGTGGCTGTGGTCATCCATGGTTTGTTACAGGCTTTCAGGAGGCTGCACCTAGAGCTGTCTTTTCGGCCAAGGTTGGGTGTCTGCAAAAAATGTTTCCCCAGCCTGCTGAAGTATGTTGTGTGACTGTGGCCCTTACAAGAAGTGTCTCCAGCTTATTTCTGTTATCAATTAACATTCAACTAGCCCCTGTTAAATTAATATTCATAATTCACTGATTCGTTGGTTCAGCCTCCAAAAATAAACCATGATTAAAAATTGCAAATGTGAATTCAGCCATTGGTGAGGTGACCAGGTTAAATGGGTTGTATGGCTATGATCAGAGCTAGTCTGGTGTAGTGGTCAAGGAATCAGACTAGTAAGCAGGAGACCATGAGTTCTAGTCCTGCCTTGGGCCCAAAGCCAGCTGGGTAAACCTGGGCCATCCAACCTCTCAGAACCCTGGGAAAGAGGCAATGACAAACCACTTCTGGAAAACCGGGTCACCGATGGTCTTTCTGATAACTTTCAAACACAGCTGGCTGAATTTGTGGGCCTTCCTGAGTCTGGCTACAATCTTGCAAAATCAACTGAGTGGACTCCAATTTGCTAAACATGGGCAGATTTTTTAAAAAACTAGTTGCTCTAGGTCAGTGGTGGCGAACCTATGGCACGGGTGCCAACAATGTTCAGCATTGTCTTCTCAGTTGCCATTTCTTCTCTCTTGGCCAAAACAGTCACGGTGGTTCTGGCTTTCCTGGCCACAAAACCAGGAAACCAAGTGAAGAGATGGTTGGGGAAGAGCTTGGCCAATTCTATCATCCTTTCTTGTTCTGGCATCCAAATATTCAACTGTGTCATGTGGCTGGGAGTTTTTCCCCCTTTCCCTGACTCTGATCCCCACTCCCAGACAGGAGAGATCATCCTTCAATGCAATGAAGGCTCTGTCACCATGTTTTATGTTGTCCTTGGCTACATGGGTTTCCTTGCTGTCATTTGCTTCACTGTGGCTTTCCTGGCCAGGAATTTACCTGGGGCCTTCAATGAAGCCAAGTTGATCACTTTCAGCATGCTGGTCTTCTGCAGTGTCTGGGTCTCCTTCTTGCCCACCTACCTGAGCACCAAAGGAAAGTCCATGGTGGCTGTGCATGTCTTCTCCATCTTGGCCTCCAGTGCTGGACTGTTGGGCTGCATCTTCTTCCCCAAGTGCTACATTATCATTCTGAGGCCAGATCTAAACACCAAGCAACATCTGAAGATGGAATTAGGAAACTGATTGTGAAATTGTTTCTGAGGCTAATAACATTTAATTATTGATTCCAATTGTTATTGGTTTATATGCTTAATTAATATTTTTTAATAATTTAAGTTATTTAAAACCAAAGGTAATAGAAATATGAAGAAAGTTAGATGAGTTAAATTAAAATCCAATATAATAATCAGACAATATAATAAATAAAGTAATAATTCATATTCATGTTTTTTAAACTGTTGGGAGTCCTCCTTTTCCTCAACACATAGGTTAGCTAATATTTGGCTTAAACAGCCCTTCAAGAGTGGATGCATGTGATCCATGTCCTGGACTTTGGAGTGTTGAAAGCTTGGCAGATGTCTTCAAAGCTAGGTAGGAAGGTGTTAGCTTCATTTCGTTCACAATATTTTGGGAATAGATACATCCATTTCCCCAAAGTCTGGATTGTTCTGGCTGGAGAAGAGTTAGTGAGGATGATGTGGCACTGCAGCTTCAAAAGGTCCAGCTGGTTTTGGTGCACCTTCTCTTTCTTCTGGTGTGACTTTTTCTCAGTAATTTCCATTTATTTATGCTCCATCTTCTTTGTGCCTTAGTTTGTCTTAGCCTCAAATTCCAGCTTCTGTGGGCTGTGGTGCTAAATTGACTTTCTGACTTCTGGAAAGAGTGCAGAGAAGAGCAACAAAGATGGTTAATGAACTGGAGGGTAAAAAATAAAGAATGGTGGAATTGGGTATGTCTAGTTCAATGAAAAGAAGGACTGCAGGTGACATGATAGTAGGGTTCCAATATTTAAGGTATTGCCACAAAGAAGAGGGAGTCAGCCTATTGACTGCAGAGCACCAGAAGGCAGGACAAGAAGCAATGGATGGAAAGTAATCAAGGTGAGAAGCAACCTGGAACAAAGGAGGAATTTCCTGACAGTTAGAACAATTAATCAGTGGAACGACTTGCCTCCAGAAATTGTGGATGCTCCAACACTGGATGTTTCTAAGAAGAGACTGAACAACCATTTGTCTGAAATGGTATAGAGTTTGCTGTCTGAGCAAGGAGTTGGACTAGAAGACCTCCAAGATTCATTCCAACTGTTATTCTGGTGAGGAATTTCCTGCAGCAGACATTTTTATAGCCTGTTCCTTCATGACAGGACTGGCATACTGTTACTCTCTGTCACTTCTCAGCTGACTGTCTACCCTAGCACTATCCCTTATTCCTAGTTTCTATGAAAAAAACAATTAAAAGCCTTGTGGTTGGTGTGCAACCTCCGCTGGTTGACAGGATAAAATATTTTTTTAAAAAAATATATGGAAAATTCCTTGATTCAAGTTGAGGTAGAAAAGCTCTCCATCTGTGAGAGCCACCCACAAAGATGGAATGGAAAGAGACAGGTGGGAGGAAGACAAATGGTGTGGAGACTTTGGCATCGGGGTGCCAAATGTTCAAGAGAGATTCAGGAGCTCAAACATTAAAGGGAGGGATGCTGGAGGTTGCAAGGCATGGGCCCTCCTACAGTTTGGAAAAGGGGTCCTTGGGAGACGAGATGGAAAGTGGAGAGAGAAAGGAGAAGCAGGATATAGGAAATGAGATTCGTATATGCTCTTGAAAGTAGCCTGAAATAGTCCAAACACCGCAATCTACATGTATAAAACTCCAAAATTAGCCCAATTGGGTGGGAAAATCACCCAACAGGCACAAGCAGTGTCAATGCCCAAGCACCAGCAGCAGAGCCACCCACAAAGGTGGGGAGAAAGGAAAGAAGGACCCAAATGTTGCAGGGGGGGAATGCCAGGTGGTCAGTGGGTTGTGAAAGACTAGGAGGGCTGGGACCATCCACATTTTCTTGGGGGTGCTGTTCCACAAGGCAAATTCTTCTACTGAAAAGGCACAACTCCAAGGACTTACATGGCTTAATCAAAATGATCTGGAACATGCCTTCCTTATATATTTGAGGGGTGGGCAGAAACTATAGAGGAAGTATCTTATAGATCTAGACCAGCACCTTGGTTTGCACCTGGAAGCCTACTGGGATCCAATGCAGCTCACAGAGCAGTGGTGTTGCATGGGCATAACAAGAAATGCCAAACATTTGGGTGCCTTGCTGGATTTGCTGTCCACTGGGGAGGCAAATATTCCAAACTACAGATGTGGAAGACATAAGAGACCCCTGGTAGTTTTTGATGGGTCCAAAGCAGGTATCTCCATCCAGATAGCAAGTTTGCTGGGCATTTATAAAATTCCACAGGTTTGTGCATGTGTGTGTGAGTGTATGTTTGGGGGGGGTCTAAATCTACTCTGAAGGACAGTTTATGTTCATGAAAACAATAGGCTTATTGCAATAGCTCTGGATTCACAGAGGGCAAAGCGCTAAAGCAACCAGATGATGATGATGATGATGATGATGATGATGATGATGATGATGATGATGATGATAATAATAATGATAATGATGATGATGATGATGATGATGATGATGATGATGATGATGATGATGATGATAATAATAATAATAATAATAATAATAATAATAATAATAATAATAATAATAATAATAATAATAATAATAATAATAATAATAATAAAGTTGGAAGGGACCTTGGAGTCATCTAGTCCAACCCCCTGTTCAGGCAGGAAACCCTATATTATTTCGGACAAATGGCTGTCCAGTCTCTTCTTAAAAACTTCCAGTGTTGGAGCATTCACCGCTTCTGGAGGCAGGTTGTTCCACTGGTTAATTGTTCTAACTGTCAGGAAGTTTCTCCTTAGTTCTAGGTTGCTTCTCTCCTTGATTAGTTTCCATCCGTTGCATCTAAAACACTCTTCCAGTTAGGTTCCTCCTATGTGTGGAAAAAAACATTTCATACTCAAGGCTAGGCAGGAGAAGGTGTAACCTATGAATACCATAGAAACTGCATCCTGAACATCATATTTCAGGAAACATTGAGGTACCTTCCTCTATCAAATAAGAACCATGATTTTCACCCCAGATTTTAGTTGCTAATATTTTGGCTTAGATTTGACTCAACATATAATCCAAACTCCCCCCCCCCCAGATCAGTTACACTTTTGTTTCACAGGCTTTGAGTGATAAGATTCTCTTCCCTTTTTTCCACAGCGTGGTTCCCAAAGAAGGAATTCAGTACCCTGCAATTATCCATCTGCTCCGATATTTTAGGTAGACCTTGGTTGGTCTGGTTGCTCCAGACTCCGATGATGGAGAGAGGTTCACGAGAACTTTGACCGCTTTGCTTCTCAAGAATAGCATTTGTGTTGTTTTATCCCAAAGAATCCCTGTGGCTGCCCATAAAGGAACAGTTGAACCTTTCCAATTTTACAAGTGGACACAAGTCAATGTCTTTGTTTACTTTGCGGAGATGGATTCCTTCCAAATCGGAATCCACCTCACACACAGAATAATTCAGACCCACGTAAAAGCCACAACTGGAAAGGTCTGGATCACTTCAGCTTTGTGGGATTTTACTTTGGATTTACTGACTAATCCATTTATTCCATCTCTCTACAGCTATCTGTCCTTCTTGATTCAGACAGACAGAAAAGCCAAATATGGTTTTATTAATTTTGGAGCTTTGGAAAATAAGTTGACCCCCTCTTCTTTGTGGCAACCCTTCAAATCCTGGAACACTGCTATCATGTCACCCCTAGTCCTTCTTTTCTCTACACTAGCCATACCCAGTTCCTGCAACTGTTCTTCATATATTTTAATCTCCAGGCCTTTAATCATCTTATTTGCTCTTCTCTGCAATCTTTCCAGAGCCTCAATATTTTTTTATTTATTTGGATTGTGGTGACCAGAACTGGATGCTGTATTTCAGGTGTGGCCTTACCAAGGCTTTATAAAGTGATACTAATACTTCATGTGATTTTGTTTCTATGCCTTTGTTTATACAACCAAGGATTGTATTAGCTTTTTTGGCTACTACCGCACACTTCTGGCTCATGTTTAAGTGATTGTCCACTAGGACTCCAAGGTCCCTCTCACAGTTGCTGTTTTTGAGCCAGGTTTTGCCTAATCTGTACTTGTATCTTTGGGTTTTCCTGCCCAGATGTAAAACTTTGCTTTTCTCCACATTAAATTTCGTGTTGTTGGATAGGGCCTATTGTTTAAGTCTGTCAAGATCTTTTTGGATCCTGAGCTTGTCTTCTGGGGTGTTGGCTATTCCTGCCATCTTAGTGTCATCTGCAAATCTGATGAGTTCCCCTTCTATTCCCTCCTCTAAGTCATTTATGAAGATACTGAAGAGTACCGGGCCTGAGATGGAACCTTGTGGTATCCCACTGCTTATTTTCCTCCATGTAGACATAGTACCATTATAGACTACTCTTTGAGCATGATTTGTCAGCCAGTTACTCAACAACATAACTTTCTCTATTTGATGTCATTTTCTTTACCAGAGATTATTTTACATTCTAAATCATGATTTCCCACATGCTGGGATCAAAACCAGACAGATACACAAATATTGACCTCCACTTCTTATCAGAGCGGTGGGCTGTTAATTGATAATTGAGGCTAAAATTATGACAATTTAAGACAGCTAGAGAAGGTGTAGACTAGATTAATGTCATTCATGGTCCATACAGAAATCCTTGCTAATTGTAACACAGATAATCCTTGACTTACAACAGTTCATTTAAGTGACCGTTCAAAGTTACAACATCACTGAAAATGTGACTTGTGATCATTTCTCAGAGTTACAACCTTTGTAGCATCCCAAGAATCACCTGATCAAAATTCAGATGCTTGGCAACTGGTTGATATTTATGACCTTTGCTGTGTCCCAGGGTCAGGTGATCCCCCTTTACACCCTTCTGATAAGCAAAGTCAATGGGGAAGCCAGATTCACTTAACAACCAAGTTACTAACTTATCAGCTGCAGTCATTCACTTAACAACTGTGGTAAGAAAAGTCATTAAATAGGGCAAATTTCACTTCACAAATGTTTCACTTAACAACAGAAATTTTGGGATCAATTGTGGTTGTAAGTCGAGGATTACCTGTAACTATGGCAACCACAGATGTGGAATTGTGGATATGTGAAGAACTATCCTATCAGTATTCCTGTACTTATTTCTCTTCTTTCTTCCCTTATCTCTGTTTTTTTAGCTTCACCATTTCCTGCAAAACCTATTCAAGCTTTGCAATGACTCCTTGGATGGGTTTTATTTGGATGAGAGTGGAGGGTCGGCTGCTGATCTTGACATCATGAGTTGGGTCCAATTACCCAATAAGTCAGTTTTGCAGACCAAATTTGGGAGCCTAGCAAGGCAAGGATCAGCAGAAGTCATGTTTACTGTTGACCGGGATGCAACGGTGTCCCCCAAATGGCTAAATCAGGTGAAGGGAAATCTTTTTTCCCCCAGTTCTTTTCAACCCCAGTGAATAGTGAATATACAAATTAAATAAATAAATAAGCCAAAATTGCTCTCTTGAAGATAGGTCCAATGAATGTTTCAGGACTGATTCTGAGGGACTAAATAAAAATAGAAGGAATGTCAAGGAAGGAACGTGAAGGAAATGTGTTGGGTATATTCTTCTTCTGATTATCTTTCTGATTCTGTTATTTCTTCTGAGGGCCCCCTGGTGGCTCTGTCTAAGGCAGGGGTAGGGAACCTTGGCTCTTTTATGACTTGTGGACTTCAACTCCCAGAATTCCTGAGTCAGTGTGGCTGGTTCAGGAATTCTGGGTATTGAAGTCCACAAATCATAAAAGAGCCAAAGTTCCCTACCCCTAGTTTAAGGGGACCCAGTCTTTGAAAAATGCAGTAGAAAAATAGCTGATTTTTAGTAACATGGATTTTTAGTAACAAGGACTGGACAAACCTGAAAAACATGAGGCACTGTGTGCAGAAGCAGCCAAAAACCTTAATACAATCCTTGGTTGTATAAACAGAGGCATAGGATCAAATACAAGTTTATAAATCCTTAGTAAGGCCACACCTGGAATCCTGCATCCAGTTTTAGTCACCACGTTAAAAAAAGATGCTGAGACTTTGGAAAAAGTGCAGAGAAGAGCAACTAAGATGATTACAGGCCTGGAGACTAAAACATATGAAGAACAGTTGCAGGGTATGGCTAGTTTAGAGAAAAGAAGAACCAAGAATACTGACATGACAGCAGTATTCCAATATTTGAATGGCTGCCACAAAGAAGAGAGGGTCAACTTATTTTACAAAGCACCAGAAGGCAAGACAAGAAACAATGGATGGGAACTAATCAAGGAGAGAAGCAACCTGATATTAAGGAGAAACTTCCTAGCAGTGAGAACAATTAACCAGTGGAAGAGAAGTTGTCTTCAGACGTTGTGGGTGCTTTATCACTGGAAGTTTTTTTTTAGAAGAGACTGGACATCCACTAGTCTGAAATGTGCTTTTTTATTTCATATCTTCTCCTGCTTGAGCAGGAGTTGGACTAGAAGACCTCTAAGGTCCCTTCCAGCTCTATTCTGATTGATTAAACTAAAAGTATCTCATATAAGCACATTAACGATGTGTTGTGAGAAGGATGAGGGATACCAAACATGAAAAGTATATTTGTGAAAATAATGTCAAAATAGTAATTTTTTGCAAACCAAATGTGAGTTGGCAATACGTTGCTCATGCAATGAAGCCAAATGCATCCATAAGAATCTCTGTAAATGAATGTTCTGGTCTGGGGAGGTCCCAACTCAAACCCCAGGTCCTCTTGGAGGCACCGTGCTTGGAGAAGGCATGACACAAAACCTGGATCAGGTTTAGGGAAGGGTAAAGAAGCCAAGGGAGAGATAAAAAGAGCTGCTCTTAGCCTTGAGGAAAGACAACCAGGAGAAGAGGCCTATTGCTCTTTGGGTCTCATAATAATAAATCTGAGAGCAGCTTCTCCAACTTAGAAAATCTCTCAGTTGATAAAGGGAGGATACAACACTTCAAATGACTGAAAAATGTTACCCAGAAGTTTAATATCTTCTCACTGTTACTCCAGAGTGCCAGACATGGTAACATGAACTCAGTCACAAGAGAGGAGATTCTGGCTGAATGAGAGCAAAAACATCCTAGAAGGAGGAACCGTTTTAGAACTGAGCCAGTAAAATTGAGAAGTTCGGTCTCCTCTTCATTGAATGCCTTCATGCAAAGACAGAGCAGCCATCAGTCAGGAAAGCGTTAACTGCAGGCAGGAGAGGTTTGTTTAGAATAGAATAGAGCTGGAAGGGACCTTGGAGGTCTTCTAGTCCAGCCCCCTGATCGTGCAGGAGAACCTATACCATCACAGACAAGTGACTGTCCAGCCTCTTCTTAAAGATCTCCAGTGATGGAGTGCCCACGATTTCTGGAGGCAGGTTGTTCCACTGGTTGATTGTCCTCAATGTCAGGAAGTTTCTCCTTAATTCCAGGTTGCTTTTCTCTTTGATCAGTTTCCAACCATTGTTTCTCATCCTGCCCTCTGGTGCTTTGTTTTTCAGGACAGCTTTCTGCAAAAGTAGTCAGTTAAATCAAGATGTGACACTAACATTATTCTTGCCTTAAATGTGTTCACATGTCTTTACTACACTCATAGCACTTTTATTCAGTTGACACAGAAATTTGTTTTGATTTTGTTATAACTAAATAATGCGCCATAAATGTGATCACAAAATCCTTTTTGGACAAAGAATTATTATTGTTATTGTTATTATTATTATTATTATTATTATTATTTTTATATTATGCCCTTGCTACCCAATAGCTTAGTAAGTCCTTGACCCAAATAAAGCATTATAGCCCCAATATCCTTGGATGTTCTCCAATACAATTGATAATTTTCATCATTTTCAGGCTCACTGTTATGTGTCCCCAGAGAATATTTGTGGCTACAATCACAAAGGTTACTTAAACAAATAAAATGAATGAAGTCATATATAACATTTCCTAGAGTAGTATGAGCTAAAGTGTTAAAATTAATTTTTATCTAACTTGATAGAAGACACTGATCACAACTTATCCATGGGTTTAAACACCCACAAAAAAGTTAACTGACTTACTCTGTACCCAAGACTGCAAAGCAACAGCAGCTTTGAGTAAATAATTATTATTAAAATAACCATAATTATACTGACAGCTTTTAGCAAAACTACATATCATGTTTAATAGATTTGTCCATACCAACAATTGATCTATATGATCAGAGCTTTTCTTTTTCAGGACTGCTTTCTGCAAAAGTAATCAGTTAAATCAAGATGTGACACTAAGATCTTCTCCATTATCATTTTTTTTTAAATCAGTGAAGAAGATGGTGGTGATAATAATGTTGGCATTAGCTTTGTTACCTCACACAGCTAGCAAATGTCCTGTTGATAAACGCGCAACTCGGGTGCTTCTTCCAATTCTTCACAAATATTACCATTCTGGAGAATTTAACATTGCTAGCATAACTTCTCAGAGTAACGTGCTTTCACGTGCGTTATCGTATGAAAAAATACCATCTCCAGAGTACTTCGATGATATTCCGTAAGAACCTGGGATATATTTGAATAACAATGTGTATCTCTCCTAACTCTCTATCTGAGCAAGTTGCTTTATAGATGAACTTTTATTCTGATTCATATCATTTGTAATATGACCTCATTCTAGTTTTAGCAGAAAAGCATAATGGTAGCATGTTTCTTTATTAATAGAAGCCATACATTCTGTTCTTAATAATATTTGTGTCCTTCCCTGTTGTTTCTGAAGCTGGACAGCTCAAGTTGTATTTTGTAACATCTTAAAGACTGTTGTGTGCTAATAAGGTTTTGGTTCTCCAACAAGAGCAGGAAATGTTTTCCGATTATATTTATTTCAGGGTATATTTGAAAACAAGAGCTGCAGCCCTTATGAAGATATATGTTAACCAATTTAAGATACATCTTTTTCAACAGCAAGATTCTTTTGTAATCATTTGCTTTGGCTCCCAAATTACATCTGCTGAATTATAATGTATAGCTGTTGTAATAGATTTTCCCCCACATTAGGGAAAATGTCCAACTTTTCAAAACTGATCAACTATATTTTCAGTTTTGGGCAAATTGTTTGGAACAGAATTCTGAACTCGAGATGAACAATTCTGGGAACTTGTTTGTGTTTTGGGTTATAAACAGCCGTTAATTATTCCCAATCCTTGACTTTTTAAAAGGATCTTTTTCTTCTTCCTGCTTCTCCTTCTTCTTAGCACATTCGTGTGTTTGTGTGTCTGCATGTCTATGTATGGGTGGGTAAGTGGATGGGTGTTATATCCATGCGATAACACAAATATAAATTCTTCCTGCAAACAGAATCAAATGTTCGGAGTCCCTGAGAATATGTGCCATCATATACCTGATGGCCATGAAGATGCTATGCTAAGCTTTCTTCCTGTTGCTGTCCTAGTATATTGTCCTCCTTTTTTTAACAGAATAGATCATATGAATCTAATTTTAACAATGCTCTGGAGCTCAGGTTAAGATATTCTACAAGTGAATGAACAAGAACACTGGGTTTTAAAATTATAAATCATGCAGAACTCTCTACTCAGCCCTGTGAATGAATGAAGGAGGGCCATTTATAATCTGAACGCAAATGTATGAATGGTTTGTCTTTGCTGAATGCAGGCAGATTTCCAAAAACATGCAACAGAATTATTTTGGGCATGCTGAGTAGAAGTTCCAAATTAAATTCACATACAAATTTCAAAAAGTGATACCTTAGCAGAGTGTATTGTTTTCTCCCAAGTTACCCTTCCCGTCATAACAGCTACATAATCTATCTTAGATATAGCATCATTTGTTTGATGTATATTTAATACATATTTTGCTATAGTTAGCAAATGTAACATTTTGAAATGTGTGGTTATGTCTTATGTACTTCTTTGTAGGGTATTGACTCAGCATTACCAGCATATCCTGGCACTGGTATTTGCTGTAAAAGAAATCAATGAAAACCCACATATTTTGCCAAACATCACTCTGGGATTCCAGATCTATGACAACCATTTCAGTGCAAGCTGGACTTATCTTGCCTCAATGGAACTTCTCTCCACCCAGAAGAGGTTCATTCCAAACTACAAGTGTGATAGTAGAAACAATGCAGTTGCAGTCATTGGGGGACCTAATTCAAATGTCTGCCTCCATATGGCCACCATCCTTGGTTTCTACAAGATTCCACAGGTAAAGGACATCTATACTTCTGATGCTTCCCTTATTGGCATTATTACAATAAGGGGAAAACTATGTGGCTTTTTTAGAGTTGAGACTCATATGTTCACTTTCATCCTTCATAATTTAATGTCAGAATTCCTCTGTTTATAGAGACTAAAATATTTTTTTCTGTGATCAAAATTTGTATCATGCCCCCCATTTCTTTGCAGAAGGGCATACCTTCAAATATGCCAAAATTGAGAGTAATAGATTTTATCCTTGACTTTTCATAATTTGATTTAGAAGACTTAGTTTCTAGAATCTAAAAAGAACTAGCAATGCTTTCTGTGATCAAAAACTTGCACTAATGTGTTTACATATACAGATGTATTTTGGGCAAACTGTTTTTTCCTGTTGCTATCTTCTATTGTTTTCTATTGATATCTCATAGAAAACATAGGATCATGGCAGCTATATTATTACAGATATATTAACAGAATATCAGAGTTGGAAGGGAGGTTTTCTAGTCCAACCCCCTGCTCAAGCAGGAAACACTATACCATTTCAGACAAATGGTTGCTTAATCTCTTCTTAAAAACCTCCAGTGTTGGAGCACACACAACTTCTGGAGGCAAGATGTCCCACTGATTAATTGTTCTAACTGTCAGGAAATTTCTCCTTTGTTCTAGATTGGTTCTCTCTGGGATTAGTTTCCATCCATTGCTTCTTGTCCTGCCTTGAGACGCTTTGGAGAATAGGTTGAATCCCTCTTCTTTGTGGCAGCCCCTTAGGTATTGGAACACTGCTATCATATCACTCCTAGTCCTTCTTTTCATTAAATTAGATATACCCAATTCCTGCAACCATTCTTCGTATATTTTAGCCTACAGCCCCTAATCATCTTTGTTGCTCTTCTCTGCACTCTTTCTAGAGTCTCAATATCTTTTTAAAAAAATATTGTGGTGACCAAATATATTCACCCATAGATATTATGACATAATTTTTCAAAAATATTTTTGTTCTTTTTTTTTTTAAAGGTTACATATGGAATTGCTCCAGTACTGCATTACAGAAGCCAAGCTGGCTTTGTCCAACAGATGTTCCCAAGAGGCACTCATCAATATAATGGGATTCTTCACTTACTTCTGCATTTCAGATGGACATGGATTGGGGTGCTTTATCTTGATGACAATGGGGAAAGGTTTGTGCAGAATGTCCTTCCCTTTTTCTCTGAGAAGGGCATTTGTTTTGACTTCATACAAAGACTCCCCAAACAAGGATTTACTGGGGAAATGCAGAAACTTATAGAAGAAGGACTTGCAACTTACAAGACCATTGTGAGAAATACTTCCAATGTTTTGCTCATACATGGAGAAATTCAGACAATGCCAATTTTGAGATTCATGATAGCAAGTTCAGTATATTTGGATATATCTTCAAAGCCAGGTGATAAAGTCTGGATTATGATGGCTCAAATGGATTTCACTTCCTTTGCTTTCCAAGGCAGCTGGAGCATAGACTTCCTTCTTGGTGCTATATCCTTGGCAGTCCACTCAAAGAAAGTATTAGGATTTCGAGAGTTTCTTCAGACCAGAAATCCTATCTCAGAAAAAGAGGACGGTTTTATCCAGAGCTTCTGGGAAAGTGTGTTTGAATGTTTTTTCTCAAGCCCCACTTCAGAAAACATGTCTGAGAAAATCTGCACTGGGTTTGAAAAACTGGAGTCTCTTCCTGGTTCTCTTTTTGAAGTGAAGATGTCTGCTCATAGCTATAGCATGTACAATGCAGTCTATGCTATAGCACATGCTCTGCACCACATACATTTCTTGAAATTCAAGGAAAAAATAATGGTAAAGGGGCAGAGAAAGAAACTTCTCAATCAATACTCTTGGCAGGTACAGTATATGCCCTTAAATGTAAATACAGGATGATAGCAGTGTTCCTATATTTGATGGGCTGCCATGAAGAGGAGTGGGTTAAACTATTTTTCAAAGCACCAGAAGCATGACAAGAAGCAATGGATGGAAACTAATCAAAGAGAGAAGCCACCTAGATTTAAAGTAGAAATTTCCTAACAGTGAGAACGATTAACCAGTGGAACAACCAGTGGAACAACTTGTGAGCAGACTTGTCTTTAAAAGTTATGAGTGCTCCATTACTGGAGGTTTTTAGAAGATACTGGACAGTCATTTGTCTGAAATGATATAGAGCCTCTTGCTTGAGCAGGGGGTTGGACTAGAAGATCTCCAAGATCCCTTCCAACTCTGTTATTCTGTTCTTTCTAGTCTATTCGATATCACAGTGGAAAATAGCTTATCATAGCCTTATATGCAAAGGTATAACTTATAGGCTACAATCTGTGAGTCAAGGAGGAGGAGGATGGAGGAGGAAAGTAGCTGAGCCCCTGCTGATTGGACCTCCATTGCATTTAAACTGCCCAGAGGTTGCTGGGAAGAGCTAAAATCTGTAAGTTAAGAAGGAGGAGGGTGGAGGAGGAAAGTAGCTGAGCCCCTGCTGATTGGACCTCCATTGCATTTAAACTGCCCAGAGGTTGCTGGGAAGAGCTAAAATCTGTAAGTTAAGAAGGAGGAGGGTGGAGGAGGAAAGTAGCTGAGCCCCTGCTGATTGGACCTCCATTGCATTTAAACTGCCCAGAGGTTCCTGGGAAGAGCTACAATCTGTGAGTTAAGGAGGAGGAGGGTGGAGGAGGAAAGTAGCTGAGCCCCTGCTGATTGGACCTCCATTGCATTTAAACTGCCCAGAGGTTGCTGGGAAGAGCTACAATCTGTGAGTTAAGGAGGAGGAGGGTGGAGGAGGAAAGTAGCTGAGCCCCTGCTGATTGGACCTCCATTGCATTTAAACTGCCCAGAGGTTCCTGGGAAGAGCTACAATCTGTGAGTTAAGGAGGAGGAGGGTGGAGGAGGAAAGTAGCTGAGCCCTTGCTGATTGGACCTCCATTGCATTTAAACTGCCCAGAGGTTTAACTAAACCTAAATAACTAAAAATCAAAAACAGTGGTGGTACATTCAGGGCAAGTGCGTCTGAGATTCCTTTCATCTCAGAATGTCTGGCTTAGTTCAGTTGCCTTATTTTGCAGCTGTCTTTCTCAGTACTCTTTTCAAACTGGGAAACTGTCCTATCTGTAAACAAATCACTAGTCTACAAGGACAGCTTATTTATCTACGGTCTGTAACTCTAGGGTCTGTCACTCTTCCGGCAGAAATTAGGTGTCCAGTTCAGCCCTTCTACTCTATTGAGCCTCCGTGCTATCAGCCCCCTCTACCACAAAGATCCCGCAGGAGAAGGGCAGTGTGGACAACCGTGGGATTTGGAAGGGTGAGAGCTGTGAACCATAAACACAAAGCTTTTGCTGTGTCCCTGCATAACAGATACACTGCCCTTGCTGACCTTAATAGGGACATTAAGGAGACAGGTCAAGGTAGTTGTGATGATAACTCAAATAAGCAGGGGATCGTGGTCCGAGATGAAGAACTTGTTTTTGACAGGGAGAAGTGCGAATCAGATATTACACATCAGTCATACAAGAACAGAAAGGCATCCAAAAAGAGAAGCCACCTTCTCTGGTTGGTGATTCAATTATAAGGGATGTAAATTTAGGAAAGGATACAGAGGTTTCAAAAGAGGTCAGGTGTCTTCCAGGTGCTACTGCCACTAGGGACAAGAAGTGTATTTTTAAAATAGTCAAGAATGCCAGCAAGGACTGTGATGTGGAGGCTATTGTACATCTTGGCACTAACAATCTGTCCCAAAAAGATGTACTCTCTGTGCAGAATGATTTCCAGAGCTTGGGGAATGAACTCAGCAGGATAGGCTGTAGGCTTACTTTTTCAGAGGTTTACCAGTGTATAAGAAGCAAAATGGAAAAGGCCAGCATATAGCAGAATTCAATATGTGGCTAAAGGAGTGGTGTAAATGGGAAGGCTTTGGTTATATTAGTCATGATATCTGTAGCTGGTCCAATGAAAAAATGTACAAAAGAGATGGTTTGCATCCATAACTTGGCAATAAATTCACAGATTTTCTGGAGGAATATTTAAACTAAACAATGGGGACAGTGAGTTAATTGATACAGAACATCCCTGTCCCCGGCAATCTAAAAATTATAGGGTTATCAGTGCATGTAACATAGATGTGTGTGTGGACAAGAATATCAACGTTGCTGTCAAGCAAAATCAAGCTTTTAATAGTGAGTGCACAAAGTGCACTAACCAAACAGGTGGTAAGAAAATAGGGGAACTCAGGTACCACACAGGTTATGTAGAAAGTAAACACAGAGTCAGTCATAAAGGACTCAAATGTCTATACACCAATGCATAGTGTATGAACAGTAAACAGGATGAACTAGAAATTCAGGTAAATAAAGGCAGATATGATATTGTTGCCATTATGGAAACATAGTGGGATGAAACCCACAAATGGAACACACAGCTAGAGGGATTTAAATTATTTAAAATAAATAGACTAAACAAAAGAGGAGGTGGAGTTGCTCTCTATATAAGAAATAACTACATTTCTACAGAAATAGAGCACAACAATGATGAAAACTGTCTTGAATGCATTTGGGTCAATATAAAAGGGGGGGGGAATGACATTGCCATAGGTGTATACTATAGGCCACCAAACCAAACAGAGGAAATAGATGAACCTTTTGCTAGTCAGCTAACTAAGGTATGTAGAAAACACATCACAATAGTAATGGTGACTTTAATTACCCTGACATCAACTGGGAGACAAACTCTGCACCAAGTGGAAGATCAAACAGATTCCTGACAAACCTAGCAGACAACTTTGTCTCCCAAAAAGTAGAGAAGGGAACTAGGGGATTAGCCATATTGGATTTAATCCTCAGTAACAGAGATGAAATGATGGAAGGTGTTGAAGCCACAGGAACCTTGGGGGGAACTGATCATGCAATATTGGAATTCAACATTCTGGAAGCACAAGCAATAGAACACAGTCAAACTAGAGTCTTGGACTTTAAGAGAGTTAATTTCAATAAACTTAGAGAGAGCTTGGGAAGGATTCCATGGATGAGAATCCTCAAGGGGAAAACAACTCAAGAAGCTTGGGAAATTTTGAAAAGTGAGATAATAAAAGCCCAATCTAGCACAATACCAATAAAGAAGAAAAATAATAGCTCTCAAAATAAACCAGCATGGCTGCATAAAGAAATCTCTGATAAACTGAAAGATAAAAAGGACAAGTATATAAAGTATATATTTTGCATCTGTCTTTACACAAAGGGAAAAAACAGTCCAACCTATCAAAAACAGTACCATAAAAAACAGATTAGAAACACAAGTTAAGATAGGGAAGAAAATGGTAAGTGAGCACCTGTCCACCCTAGATGAGTTTAAATCACCAGGACCATATGGACTATACCCCAAGGTTCTGAAGGAACTGGCAGATGTGATCTCAGAACCACTGAACTATATTTTTCAAAGATCCTGGAGCACTGGGGAACTACCAGAGGACTGGAAAAGAGCTGATGTAGTTCCCATCTTCAAAAAAGGGAAAAAATTAGATCCAGGAAACTACAGACCTATAAACCTGATCTCAACACCTGGGAAGATTCTGGAAAAGATAATCAAACAATGAATCAGTGAACACCTAGAGGCAAACAAAGTCATTACTAAAAGCCAACATGGGTTTGTCAAAAACACATCATGACAGATAAATATTATTGTATTCTTTCACCAAGTGACAAAATTAGTGGACCAGAGGAATGCTGTGGATATAATTTATTTGGACTTCAATAAGGCATTTAATAAAGTAGATCACAACCTACTACTTGATAAGATAGAAAAATGTGGGTTAGACAGCATCAACACCAGATGGATTCGTAGCTGGCTGACCAGCCATACTCAGCGTGTGATCCTCAATGGAACTGCATGTACATGGAGGGAAGTGTGTAGTGGGATGCCTCAGGGCTCTGTTCTGAACCAGTGCTCTTCAACATCTTCATCAATGTTTTGGACGAGGAGATAGATGGGGAACTCATCAGATTTGCAGACGACACCAAGCTGGCAGGAATAGAAGACAGGCTTAAGATACAGGAGGATCTGGACAGACTTGAACACTGGGCGCTATCTAACAAAATGAAATTCAATGGTGAAAAAAGTAAGGTTCTACATTTAGGCAGGAAAAACCAAATGTAGAGGTATAGTATAGGTGGTACCTTGCTCAATAGTAGTAACTGTGAGAGAGATCTTGGAGTCCTGGTGGACAATCACTTAAATATGAGCCAGTAGTGTGCTGCAGCTGCCAAAAAAGCCAACACAGTGCTAGTTTGCATTAACAGAGGGATAGAATCAAGATCATGTGAAGTATTAATACCACTTTACAATGCCTTGGTAAGGTCAGACTTGGAATGGTCACCACGATGTAAAAAAGATGTTGAGACTCTAGAAAGAGTACAGAGAAGAGCAACAAAGATGATTAGAGGACTGGAGGCTAAAACATACAAGGAACAGTTGCTGGAATTGGGTATGTCTAGTTTAATGAAGAGAAGGAAGAGGGGGGACATAATAGCAGTGTTCCAATATCTCAGGGGCTGCCACAAAGAAGAGGGAGTCAAGCTATTCTCCAAAGCGCCTGAAGGCAGGACAAGAAGCAACAGATGGAAACTAATCAAGGAGAGAAGCAACCTAGAACTAAGGAGAAACTTCCTGACAGTTAGAACAATTAACCAGTGGAACAACCTGCCTCCAGAAGCGGTGAATGCTCCAAAACTGGAAGTTTTTAAGAAGAGACTGGACAGCCATTTGTCTGAAATGGTATAGGGTTTCCTGCCTGAGCAGGGGGTTGGACTAGATGACCTCCAAGGTCCCTTCCAACATCATCATCATCATCATTATCATCAGTAGTAGTAGTAGTTGTAGTAGTTGTAGTAGTAGTAGTAGTAGTAGTATGAGTAACAAATAACTTAGAAAAGAGGACCCCAACCTTTTGGGTCCCAGGGACCAGTTCTGTAGAGAGAGGTTTTTCCATAGACTGGAGAGGGGTTAGCGCACTGCCTGCATCCTATGCGTGTTTGGGATGGGGCTTCACTCATTTGCCTTGACCAGTTTCTGGCACACCATGGACTAGTGGTGGCCCATGGCCCAGAGTTTGGGTACCTCGAATTTAGAAGGAAAATGTCAAACTCTTTATGTGAAATATTTCTACATTAAATCTGTTTACCATTAGCTGATGACCATCCCCATGCCTTGGACATCAAAGGAAAACTGGGAAAGAAGTACCATTAGGCTTCCTTTTCCTACAGAAAGGGGATGTAGTGGTTAGTGTGATTTCTTCCACTAATCTGTGAAAATTCCCCTTGCAGTGAATAGGGTTTTTGTTGGAGTATTGAAATGGAGAATTGTGATTGAATTGTCATTTCAAAATAATGACAAAAAGTACAGTATTTTGAAAATTAATAACAGACCACAAAATTTAATGCAATTACAGGGCTTTGCAATGAGAATTAACTGGATGATAACTTATGTCTTATACTATCAGACAGGATTGAGAACAATATAGTTTCCTCTGTTGACTTTGGATGGGCAACTCCATTCCGCTCCAAACTTTGTATCAATTTGAGAATCCCCATTTCAATCTCTGATATTTAGTCACTCACTCAAAAATAATGAGACAGAGATCAGTGCTGATTTGATCATAAAGATCACTTTGATCTCAAGAGATACTCTAATGGATGTTCCTAGGAAAAATTAAATGCTGGATTACAAATACATATTTGTTTTAGGTCTACTAATTTCCACATTGTTGCAATTCATTTCTCTATGTATTTTTTTTTCCACTGGAAGAAAACATTACTTTTGTCAGTTCTGTACTTCTAGTCCAGTATTTTTCAACCACATCAACTTTAAGATGCATAGACTTTAAGTTACAGACTTCTTCAGTTAGTTAGAGTTCACACATTTAAGTTGCTGAATTTGAGAAACATTGCTCTAGTGTAATAGGATATTGTAGGAGATGACTAGGCTGAGCCCAATGGAGGGGTCAAGGATGTCATCAATTTGGAGTCCCTTCATGTCCTTAAAAGATCTAAGTCTAGCCCTCCTTGCGTTCCATTAACTCTTAGAATAGAGCTGGAAGGGATCTTGGAGGTCTTCTAGTCCAGCCCCCTGCTCAAGCAGGAGGACCTATACCATGTCAGATAAGTGACTGTCTAGTCTCTTCTTAAAAACTTCCAGTGATGGAGCGCCCATGATTTCTGAAGGCAAGCTGTTCCACTGTCCTCTTATCTGCCACTATTTTGCTTTGACCATTAGTAGTTCAGATACCTGCAAAAAGATAGCATGGAATAAACCTGTACTCATTTGAACGATCTTGATTCCTGATTTCTTGTGCCTCACAAGATATATTAGCAATTCTATATTGCTTTTTAAAAATTATGACACTAAAATATTCAGTAATAGAATATTATCTCCCTGTTGATCCCTGCCTGTTGTTTTAAAACTTTTCCCCAAATTTGATCTTAGCTTCATCACATTCTACGAAAAATATCATTCAACAACAGTGCTGGAGAGAAAATTTCCTTTGACCAAAGTGGAGAAAGAAAAGCTGGATTTGATATTATCAACTGGATAACATTCCCAAATCAGTCTTTCTTGAAAGCAAAAGTTGGAAAGATTGACCCATATGCTTCTTCAAAGAGTATATTCTCCATTAATGACAATAGCATTATATGGCCTAACAAGTTCAATCATGTAAGGATCCACCTATTTCCTTAGGTATTTCCAAATGTAATAGTATATGGGAATGACCTTGGGAGACAATGGGAAAAGCCAAGACAAGGGACCAGTCATATAAGAGGTAGTTTAGCCCACAGAAGCAAAGGGGTATGGCAAAAATCTCAGAAGGGATTGTCCCTTGTTTTTTGATGAGTAAAGGGAGAAATGTACTTTCAGGCTTGCAAAATTTTGTTAGCATAATCTTACAATAAAGTAGACTTAGTTCATCTAAGCTTCCTGTCTGGACTACCATGCATGGCTAACACAGATGTCGTAGCCATGTTTGGTCAAGGAGATCATTGGCATTGGTCCTAGAAGCTGGATTGCAGAGGAGCAATGGAAGTCTCCCAAACAGTTTTGCCTCCTCACCTTAATGGGCTGAAAAGAGATAATATACAGCATAATCTCTCCTAAAGCTTCTAAGGCAACACTTCACACATGTGTCAGCATGCTGTCTTTTATGCATGAAAAGGGAAAGGGTACTCTCTTAACATTCAATTTGGGGAGCACAAAAGTATTTAAGTTCACATTTTCTCAGGTTTGTTAAGTGAGATTTATTCAAATGAAGGTTTAAGGCAATCTTGAGATAAATATCAATTATTAGAGAAGTTAAGCGACTGCCTCACTAGAACCATCCCTTATGAAGGGCATGAGAATTGGCCGAAACAATAATCATACAGTGCTGAAAGAAAAGTTTTGCAGTAAAGGAATATTGCTATTTATTTGATTTAGTTTTGTTTTTATATATATATTTGATACATATTTATTGATATGACTACTTGATTTTGTTTACATTAAGGCACAACCTATTTCAGTATGTAACGATAACTGCCATCAAGGGTTTTATAAGAGGAAGAAGGAGGGGGAGCCCTTTTGCTGTTATGATTGCCTTCCATGTCCAGAAGGAAAGATTTCAACCCGGAAAGGTGAGAAAAAATGAACCTAGAATTTTCAAATGTTTTGATATTTAACACATGCAGTTCCTTTGCATTTTAAATGATGTATGTAATTCATTAGCATCATATTAAACAGTTCAGTTTGGGTTTTGTAGTATGAGTTTAAGATTCTATCAGGTTTGTGAAGGAGCAAACACATGGAGAAGGAGAACAAAACAATAAGTATTTAATTCTTAAACATTATGTTTGGAATATTTATCTCGGCCTTTTTTTGAAGGCTTGAAACTGCAAGACCACCTTTTCCTCCAAACCATTTGGCCCACCCAGTGTACATATTATGCTACTCTGTTTATTCTGTGAGATGAAAGGGACTGAGGTCCTTTCCAACAATCAATTGCCAGAGCAATAAAGAATTAAACAAGAGCTAAAGACAGCTTACTGGACCATAGTGGATAGTGGATGGAAGTAATTATTTGTAACAAGGGAATCAAGAACTTGTTACGCCTGGCTTCATTCAATTAATAGTGAAGGATCCTGTATTTGGTCCTTCACAAGGTGGAAAGACATGCACAGTCTATAGATAATCCCAGCTTGTATTGTTTATAACATTCGTAATAAATTTATTCACCATTTTTATAAGTGATAGTATAAGGTCTGGATTATTTGTTTTGTTTCTACTAAAGTTGACTGATAAGATTGAAAATTTTAATCCAATTTATCTCCTTCATAGTTTTACCATTACAGAAAAATATTTGAAATGAATTACATTGTTCATATATATTTTCTCTTCCAGACATGGTTGACTGTGTTCGGTGTCCAGAAGGACAATTTCCAAATGATGCTAAAGATGGATGTCTTCGGAAAAATTTCACTTATCTGTCTTACAGAGAACCTTTAGGATTTGGTTTGACTATTCTTGCCCTCTCACTTTTTTTAATTACAGTATTGATGCTGTTGATATTTATTAGACATCAGGGCACTCCCATTGTCAAAGCCAATAACAGGAATCTCACTTATGCTCTCCTTATTTCCCTCCTGCTCTCATTCCTTTGTGCTTTACTATTCATTGGCCAGCCCAGAAAGTTGACATGTCTTTTTCGACAAAGTGCCTTTGGTATCATCTTTACATTTGCTGTATCTTGTGTCTTGGTAAAAAACATCATTGTGGTTCTAGCTTTTAAGGCCACAAAGCCTGATTCCCAAATGAGGAAGTATATGAGAAAATCACTGGCTACTTCTATTGTTTTTTTATGCTCCTTTGTCCAAATTGTTATTTGTACCATATGGTTGATAATCACTCCCCCATTCCCAGATTTTGATATGCATTCTTTAGCTGAAGAAATTCTACTGGAATGTAATGAAGGGTCAATGGTCATGTTTTACTGTGTCCTCAGCTTTATGGGTTTCTTGGCACTTCTGAGCTTCACTATGGCTTTCTTTGCCAGAAATTTGCCAGATACATTTAATGAAGCCAAGTTTATCACCTTCAGTATGCTGACATTTTGCTCTGTTTGGCTAACTTTTGTTCCCACATACTTGAGCGCAAAGGGAAAATACATACTGGCTGTGGAAATCTTCTCCATTTTGGTGTCCAGTGCTGCATTACTAATTTGTATGTTTCTTCCCAAAAGCTATATTATATTGGTAAAACCAGAACTGAATAATAGAGATCAGCTGATAAGAATAAAGAACTAAAAAATATACAGTGTGTCCAGGGGTGGGCCTTAAATATATTAAGAACTTTGCAAGTTTACTTCTTTGTAAAGTTGTGGTAAAACTAGAACTAGTTGTTCTAGTGATCACCACAATATATAAAAAATGTTGAAACTCTGGAAAGAGTGCAGAGAAGAGCAACAAGAATGATTTAGGGGGCTGGAGGCTTAAAACATATGAAGGGCGGTTACAGGAATTGGGTATGTCTAGTCTAATGAAAAGAAGGACTAGGAGAGAAATGATAGCAGTGTTCCAATATTTGAGGGTGTCAAATTATTTTCCAAAGTACCAAAAGGCAAGACAAGAAATAATGGATGGAAATTAGCCAAGGACAGAAGCAACCTGGAACTAAGGAGAAATTTCCTAATGGTGAGTGCAATCAACCAATGGAATGGCTTGCCTTCAGAAGTTGTGGGTGCTCCATCACTGGAAGATTTCAAAAAGAGACAGGATAACCATTTATCTGAAATGGTATAGGGTCTCCTGCTCAAGCAGGGAGTTGGACTAGAAGAACTCCAATGTCTCTTCGAACTCTATTATTCTATGTTCTTTGTTCTAACTAATCTAGTTCTAAGACAGGACACCCATTACTATATTTGCCTACCTCTGCCCACTGCTATATGTATTGGACACTGATCATCTGAGTCTCATCTGCTAATGTCTCAGCAATAACTTATCTCTAGGTGCCCTACACCCAAGGTCCCCAACTTTTTGGTCACCAGAGACCAGTTCCGTAGAGAGAGGTTTTTCCATGGCCTGGAGGATGTATGGTTTTGTGTGCTGCCTGCATCTTGTGGATGGGGCTTTGCTTGTTTGTGTAGACCGGTTGCTGGCATACCACAGCCCAGTACTGGTCCATGGACCGGGGGCTGGGGACCCCTGCCCTATTCCCATTTCTTCTTCTTCTTCTTCTTGTGCCATATCCATTATCGGACGTTGGCGATCATGTTGGCGATCCTGTTTTTATCAGCAGCCGCACGAAAAAGTGCTGCTGAGTTTTGTCCAAACCAGTCCCTTAGATTTTGAAGCCATGATGTTCTTCTTCTGCCTGGACCTCGTTTGCCTTCAATCTTTCCCTGGAGGATTACATGGAGTATGTCGTATTTTTCTGGGTGTCGCATCACATGTCCCAAATATTCTAACTTTCGTTTTTTAATTGTTTTGATGATTTCCCTTGGCTTTCCCAGGCGGCTTAAAACCTCCTCATTTCTGATCTTGTCCACCCAGCTTATACGTAACAGCCGCCTGTAAATCCACATTTCAAATGCTTCTAGTCTCTTCAGGTGGCCTTTTGTCAGAGACCAACTCTCTACTCCATAGAGCAGGATAGAAAAAATATAGCATCTGACAAGCCTGATTTTCAGTCTTAGGCTTATGTCGTGACTGCAGAAGACCTTTTTCATTTTGAAGAATGCTGTTCGAGCTTTCTCTATCCTTGTCTTTACTTCAGCGGTCATGTCCCAGCTTTCATGTAAATTAGAACCGAGGTGCGTGATCCTTTCAACTTTTTCTAGTGGTGTTCCTTCTGAATTTATTGGTGGTAAGTTAACGGGTTGTTTGCTGACGACCATGATCTTGGTTTTTGAGGTGTTAAGCTTCAAGCCGTATTTTCCAGATATTTCGGTGACTCTGTTGATGAGGAGCTGAAGGTCTTCATGCTTACTGGCAAGCAGAACTGTATCGTCAGCATATCTTAAGTTGTTGATCCAAACACCGTTTACTTTGATGCCAGCATCGATGTTCTCCAGTGCCTCGTTGAAGATTGACTCAGAGTAGATATTGAACAACAGTGGAGACAGAATACATCCCTGTCTGACCCCTCTTCTTATTTCTGCATCAGCTGAGTATTTTTGGCCTAGTCTCACATTTGCTACCTGATGCCAATACAGATTCTTTATTATTTGGATGTCTTTGTCATCTAGTCCCCCTTGTTTCAGGATTTCTAATAGTTTGCTGTGTCTTATTTTATCAAAAGCTTTTTCAAAATCAATGAAGCACATGTAAACACTGTGATTGACATCTCTACAACGCTGTACAAGAACTTGAATGCTGAATAGCGCATCTCGTGTACCAAGATTGTTTCTGAAACCAAATTGTGTGTTACCTAGACGCTCTTCAATTTTGTTGTATATTCTTTTGTGAATTATTCTCAGGAATATTTTCAGGGCATGACTCATTAAGCTTATTGTTCTGTATTCGGTACACTTCTTTGCATTTATTTTTTTGGGGATTGTCACAAAGGTTGATTTTAGCCAATCATTTGGTATCTTTCCTGTTTCGTATATCTGATTGAAGAGCTGCAGTAAAAAAAATTTCCCATTGTCTTCCAGCAATTTTAAAATTTCTACTGGGATATCATCAGGTCCTGTGGCTTTTCTTGTTTTTGCTATTTTTATTGCATGTTCAACCTCCTCCATAGTGATGTTTGGTCCAGTTGTTATACTTCCCATATCTATATCATCCCTAGTGTCCTCAAAAAGTTCTTCAATATATTCCTTCCATCTTTTTAGTTTTTCATCCTCATCTAAGATAATTTTCCCCTCTTTGTCAACTAAGTTGTTGGTTTTCTTTTTGTAGAGGCCTGCTGCTTCTTTCACTTTTTTGTGTAAATTGAAATTATCATGCATACGTTCTGTCTCTTCTATTTCCTTGCATCTCTTTGCAAACCACTTTTCTTTTGCCAGTCGAATTTTTCTTCTAATTGTTTTCTGCAATTCATTGTATTTTTCTTTGTTTTTATTTTTATAAGATCTTCTTTCATCCATGAGATGAAGAATTTCCTCCGTCATCCACTGTTGTTTCTTGTGGTACCCCTCTCTCTGTTTTGAGTTTGTTACCTCTACTATTGCATTTTTAAATTTATTCCAGTTCACTTCTACATCATCATCATTCAGGTTGTTGGTTTCCCTTAAATGATTTTCTAGTTCTTCTTTAATCTTCCCTCCATGTTTAATGATGAAGTCTCTGTTGATTCTTGGTTTAGCAGGGTTTGGGTTTTTCATCCTTTTTAGTTTCAGCTGGACTTCAGCAAGTAGTAGATTATGATCGGATGGTACATCTGCACCTGGGTATGTCTTTACTGATTTTACTGAGTTTCTAAATCTTTTGTTTATTGTAAAATAGTCAATTTGGTTCCTTACTACATTATTTTGTGTATCTGCTGGTGATCTCCAAGTGTAGAGGCGTCTTTTTGGCAACTTGAAAAAAGTATTCATCACACATTGCCTATGTTCCTTGCAGAAGTCTACAAATCTGTCACCTCTACCATTTCTGGTTCCTAAGCCAAAGTTTCCAACTACAGGAGCATCACTTCCTTCTCCCACTTTTGCATTGAAGTCCCCCATGAGTATTTTGATATCATTACTTTTTAGGGTTTTCAGTACACTGCTTATATCTTCGTAGAACTCTAAGTCCTCCTCATCACTGTCAGCTGTGGGAACATAAACTTGTATAACATTCATATTTACTGGAGTGCTATTTATTTGGATCATCATCACTCTATCGGATACAGGAATAAAGGACTTGATGCATTTATTTACACGATTGTTTACGATTATAGCTACTCCATTTCGATGGTGTTTGCTGTTCTCACCAGAGTAGTAGATAGTATAATTTCCTATTCTACACATTCCATTTTCAGGCCAGCGCATTTCACTCACTCCCAATATAGAGATATTGTATTTGGACATTTCTTGGATAGTGTTGTGTGTTTTCCCAGCTTCGTATAGGCTTCTCAGATTCCACGTACCAATTCGTAGTTTTGGGTTTATCATGCTTCTAGCGGATCGGGAGATTCTTAGCACCCCTGCCCCATTTAAGGGGCGCCCGTACTCGGGGCCATTGTTAGGTTTTGCCGCCATTAACATGATTTTCCTGGGAAATATATAGTGTAGTAGTCTTCCCTTTGCTTTCTACACCGCTGTGCACATGCTGTTCAAGTGGCTGCCACCACTCCGTGTGCTGTTCTTCTGAATCTGTTCCAACCAATACGGTCTCCGCCTTCAGTCGATACTGGGGAGCCAGCTGCCACTCACCAGGCCTGTTGGTCCACGGGAGGTATTTGATTCCCTCCAGCCCGCCATTACAGTATAAAAGCCATAATGGGTAGGGCCTCCCAATCCGCCACCCGGGGACGCGCTCTGTGGGGGTTCCAGGCTCCCCCTAAGAGTTTCCCATTACATAAGGAAATGTTTATTTTATTTTATTTTATAAAATGTAGTTGTTGCCTATCTTGCTGTGGGGCTATTCTAGGCAGAATTTTTCCACATTATTCCACTTCTTGACAAAAATATGTATCTTTGCATCCTTCTAATGTATGGACACCATTACTGTAATATATATGAGAAAGGAAGTTCAGGATTTGACAATCTTCTTGTTACTGTAAGACAGAGTTTCTTCACAAATGAAATCCTTGATTGGTTACTGCATGGGTGATATACTCTATGTAGTATCCTGAGCTGAAAATTTGTATTATTAAATTTGTATTTGAGGAGACATCCCACCCCAATGGGACTATCCTCATGCTAGCAGAAGAGGCCAGCTACAGATCCTGTCTGCTAAGAAATTCTGGTGTGTGTGTCTGTGTCATGGAGAAGCAGCTTTTTCACTATGGCCCTATCCCTATGGTACACTCTACCTCTGGAGGTGAGAACTTCTCCCATTCTTTTGGCCTTCTGGAAAGATATTAAAATCTTGACTTTGCTGGTTGACTTGGAACCCTGAGAGGGATACTCACCATCGGAGGTGGTTGATGGGGTAAGAAGGCATCATCCCTATGCAGTCTGTCTTCTAGTCTTAGTTTTTTTCTATATGTAGTTCTAAAATTTTAATTTGGATTGTTTTAATATTTTAATTGTTTTTCTATTTGTTTTTTTTATAATCTGTAACCCACCCAGAGTTGCTTTATAAGGGAGATGGGTGGCATAAACATTTAATAAATAAATAAATATTGTAAATAAATATTGCAAATAAGCAAACAAATGAACAAACAAACAAACAAACAAATAAATAAATAAATATTGAAGTCTCTGATTTCTCCTCTTCTCATCTAAAATGTTTGGAAATGTAGACTATCCAAAACTGTAAATGATCTAGATGGAATAGTTATACAAATTCATATCTATAGTTGTTGCTCACATTATCTCAGTAAATTATTATTATTATTATTAATAATAATAATAATAATAATAATAATAATAATAATAATAATAATAATAATAATAATAATAATAATAATAATAATAATAATAATAATAATAATAATAATAATAATAATAATAATAATAATAATAATAATAATAATCTCCCAGTCAGGCACTACCTTGACATACTTGTGGGGCTTGTGTACTCTGAGGAAGATGAGAGCTATGCCATACTGGACAGGTCTGATCAGAGGAGTCAGACAAAGAGTGTCTCTCCTGTAAAAAATATGGTGAGATGTAAATTTCAGAAAGCCATACTGGCTCGGATGTTGTCTGGGTTAACAAAGTCCGCACTAGATGTTGGAGTTCCTGGATGTCTGGTGAAAAATGGGTTACAAGACTCAGGACAGTTTGCTGAGCAACCAGGGCCAGCAGCTGCAGAACTACTGGAAGAAAAGGTGTTTACCTGTCGCAAATACACAGTGATTGAAAAAAAAGAAATAATGATCTGTTATTACAGATCAAGTCCAACAAGAAGAGGATATCTAAAACAAATGCACCAGTTCTGGAAAGAACAACATCCAGAATCAGAAATAACAGAACAGAGACTAGCAGATCAACGCCGATTTATAATACGAAATAAAGTATTCACAGAAACAGAATTGGATGAACTGCAAAGGTTTACCCAAGGCAAAGAAATCAAAGCCTTGCCAGAAGTAATTCAGAATGTAGAGGCAAACCAGGGGGAGTTGGCAGTGAAGGAATCCAGCAGAGATATACAACTGTTCTCATTTGGAAACCAGGCACCTCTTCCTCAGGAAGAACAAAACCCTCTAACTAAAGAAATAAAAGAATTGAAACAAAGAATAACTGAGCATCTAGAACAGCACAAAAACAACAGAATAAGACTGCCTGCATTGAAGCTCGTTCCAAAGAAACAGCTAGCACAAGCATTAAAAGATGCAAATACTGCAATATCAAGTAGAAGCACCAATTCACTGCAAGAAACAAACCAACTAATGTACAGCACAGCTGCAGTTATAACTGAATACCTGGGATGCAAAATCAACAAAGAAGAAAAACAAACAACACAAAAATGGAAGGTTAGACTAGAAAATAAGATCAGCAAGTTAAGATCACATGAAAGCAAGCTAGAACAGATGAAAGAAAATAAACTGAAGAACAAGAAGACCAAAGAATACCTAATCAAGAAATACCACTTAGAAACAAGGAAGATCAAGGAAGCACTGGAAATAATAAAGCAACAAATAACAGCTATAGCCAGGAAAATCAGCAGATACGAAGCTCGATTTGCAAATTATAGGCAGAACCTCCAATTTCAATCCAATCAGAAATGTTTGTACCAATCCATCAATGGAGAAACTGCAATGAATCAGTCAGTATCTGACAAGGAAGAAACAGTGCAGTTCTGGAAGCAGATATGGGATAACCTCGATCTCCACGGGGTAGAAATCCCTCGTGGTGCAGAGGAGGATGGTGTGGGGGGAAGTGGGGTCCGTCTTGGTGGGGGAGATGGAGATGGTGGACCTGGCTGGAGGGAGGAGGGGGAGGAGGGACACGGGGAGACACAACATAAAACTGGAACTCCCAATTAAGATAATATTACAGTTAAAAGATGGCGAAGGGGGGAACAGGATGCATGGAGGGGGGGAGGTGAGATTGCCTCTTAATTCAATAACCACCTTCAGTGTGATGCTTCCCCAGGAGGGCTCCAGCTCAACTGGCAGAGTCAGGGTCCTGAGCTTGTCTTCTGGGGTGTTGTCTGTTCCCTCCAGTTTAGTGTCATTTACAAATTGGATGAGTTCTCCTTCAGTTCCCTCATCTGAGTTGTTTATGAGGATATTGAAGAGTTTACTGGGCCTAAGACGGAACAATAGAATAGAATAGAATAGAATAGAATAGAATAGAATAGAATAGAATAGAATAGAATAGAATAGAATATAGAATAGAATAGAATAGAATAGAATAGAATAGAATAGAATAGAATAGAATAGAATAGAATAGAATAGAATAGAATAGAATAGAATAGAATAGAATAGAATAGAATAGAATAGAATAGAATAGAATAGAATAGAATCTGGAAAGGACCTTGGAGGTCTTCTAATCCAGTCCCCCACTTAAGCAGGAGAACCTATACCATCTCAGACAAGTGAATATCTAGCCTCTTTTAAAAAAAGCCTCCAGTGTTGGAGCACCCATGGTTTCTGGAGGCAGGTTGTTCCATTGGTTAATTGTCCTCACTGTCAGGAAGTTTCTCCTTAATTCCAGGTTGCTTCTCTCTTTGGTCAGTTTCCAACCTTGTGGGACCCCACTGCTCCCTTCCCTCTATGTGGATGTGGTACCATTGAGGACGATTTGTTGATTACGGTTTGTCAGCCAGCTGCAGATCCATCTGGTGGTGATGCTGCCTATCCCACTTTTTTCTAGCTTACCAAGAAGAAGGTTGTGGTCTACTTTGTCGAATGCCTGGCTGAAGTCTAAGTATATACGATGTCCACAGTGTTTCGCTGGTCTACTAATTTAGTCACTTTATCAAAGAAGGAAATGAGATTGGTTTGGCATGATCTGTTTTTGACAAACCTGTGCCGGCTTCCAGTTATTACTTTATTTGTTTCTAGATGTTTGCAGGTCTCTTTTTTGATTATCTATTCCAGGATCTTCCCAGGTATTGATGTCAGGCTGATTGGTCTGTAGTTTCCTGTTTCTTTCTGCTTTCTTCAAGATGGGAACCACATCAGCCCTTTTCCAATCCTCAGGTACTTCCCAGGCACTTCAGGATTTTGGAAAGAGACGGTTCAATGTTTCCGAGGTGACGTCTGCCAGCTCCTTCCGAACTCCGGGATGTCATCCATCCGGTCCCGGTTGGTTGGTTGAAGCAAAGGGCCCATCTTTGTCCCACTTTTATTCTGAGTTTAAGTCCCTTTTCAAAAAGTTTTATTTGGAGAGAGAAAGTTTCCCCTTTTCACTTTCCTTTTATCCTCTTGATGATCAACAATATAGAGAAATAAGCAAAAACTAGCAGAAGAAGATTGAAGAGAAAAAAGGGGCTGCAAAAGAGGCAAAGGACCCCAATGAGGAGCAGCCGTTTGCTCGCCATAATTGCCAGAATCCTCTGAAAGAAGAGCTTTCCCCCCAACTCGCCCTCCCCCCGGACTGAAGACTGAGAGACCCTGAATGAGAGAAGAGCTTTTGTGGGATCTCAGGGTCTCTCTTGTGCTGTGGAGGATCCTTCCTGGGGAGCCATTGGGGGGATTCGGAGACCCCCACCCCAGACCATCCTCCACCTGCAGCCGGCCGGCCTCCTTCCCAGCCACAGGAACCGGCCTTTCCCGGGGAAGGAGGGGGGAGGGGTCCTACTCCCTGATGGCAGCTTCTGCCCCGGGATGGGGGGACAGGGAGGGGGTAGGGATCTGAGGGGGAGATCTTGGGGAAAGGGAAGGTGGGGGCAGTTGGTGGCTGAGGAGATCAGTCAGATCCCAGGATCACAGCAGAGGCTTGGAGATGATCCCTCTTGATCCCCTCCTTCAGCAAATGCTCCAACTGGCACAACTCTTGGATGGATTAATGGGGAGCGGGCTGTGTGAGCCCCCACAAGAGGGTCTTTAAAAAGTCCCCTCCAGCTCAGAGTACTTTTGCTAACAACATTTCTCTCTGTTGAGGGATTCTCTTATCAACATTTAAATTTTCCTTCTAGGTTTGGAACGAAGAATTTAGGAGTGAAAATGAGTTTTGCCTCCAGATCAAAGTCTCTCTCATTTGCCCTGAAATATTCCATAATTTCCGGAAGGAGCAAATGCCCAGCATCCCCCCGTAAAAGGCCTCTTTCCCTCTTGGGATGTGGCGGTTTTCCTCTGGTGGAAGAAACACATTATTTGATTCTGTGGCAACACATTATTTTCGGAGATCCTGGGCTCACAGTGGGAACAATAAACCTAACCAATTCTTCTTCTTTTTTAAAATATATTTTTATTATTTTTATGGGGGTAAAAAAGGGAAAGGTGGGTAAAGGTATAACATTGGGTAAAAAAACAAGGATTAGACCAGGGGTAAGGATAGATACAATAATGGGGTTGCCCCCAACAATAAATCAACGCTTTAGCAAGCAGACTATCATCCGGGTATACATATTAAATGTGCATAGTTAACATAATACTAAAAAGCTATAGTAAATAAATTTGTCACTAATAATAATAAAAACTTAACCAATACATATCATTCATTCTATAAATAACAATAATCAGTATACTATTAATAATATATTACTAACTAAATATAGTTACATATAAATACCAATATATTGCTTATTAATTATAATTACTTATAGTTAAAAGTAAACATCTGACATAGAGGTTAAAAAATAATAAAAAAAATACATCATTTATTTAATTTCATGACTATCCTGTTTCCACGGCTCAAATGGCCAAGCTCTCTGCCCTTGAAATGCGGGATGTTCGGCTATGCCGAGAAGACGCTTCAGAATGACAGGAGACGCCTGAAACGGAAGGTTGTTGTGACACGCTGGAGTATGTGCGGGAATACGCGTGGGATCGTGGTAAGACACTGTGAAAGGATGGAGCTTTGTTGTAGGTGTGAGAGGGTTCCCCATGGGGTCGCTGGGGTAGGGCATGTGAATGACGGGAAACTTCAGACTCATACCAATCAAGATTGATTGGTTGGACCAGCTTTCCTGGTCCAATAGGCCACTTTGCCATGACTAGGGAAGACTCAGAGGTTTTCCTAGACAATTTGAATGAGTTTAGTGAACTTCATTCTTTGACCACTAGGGGTCGCTGTAGAGGCACCGTTGGTGTACTCTCTGTGTAGATAAATGCTAGCTTGCTGTTTGCAGATCAGCCACCGGGGTACTGTCTGACAATAGAGGCACCACTGGGGAGCGCTCTCTTGCGTGCGTGGGTGCTTCAACGAAGTTCACCCTTTGACCACTAGGGGTCACTGCTTGCGTGAGTGACTACTTCGGTGAAGTTCACTCTTTGACCACTGAGGGTCTCTCTATCTGGGTAGCCACTTCAGGGAAATTCCTTCTTTGACCACTAGGGGATCGCTTCTTGCTTGAGTGATTACTTCACGTGAAGTTCCCTCTTTCACCACCAGGGTGCCTTATCTGAGTAGTCTTATCAGGGAGATTCTCTCCCCCGCTATCAGGTGACGCTGCGTGGTTGGGGGCAAGCCTGCTGTATCTAGTAGTCACCACTCAGCGTTGTTCCTTGGTATCGCTTTGAGAAAAGCCAGCCAAATTGTGTCTTCTTAAACCACCTTACAAGCTGTGGGTCCCTGGAGCATACTGAGCTCTCGCTGGCTCTCTGTACGTCTCCACCTGGGTCGTTTAGCTTCGCGGAATAAGCAAGGTTAATTTGCTGCTTGTTTCTCCTTGAACTGTGCTAAGTAGGTGCACCACTAGGGGGCGTTGCTTGCTTGCTTGGGTACTTCAGTTGAAGTTCACTCTTTACCCCCTAGGGGGTGTTGCTTACTTGAGTGATTACTTCAGGTGAAGTTTACTTTTTGTCCACAAGGGGACGTTGCTTGCTTGTTTGGGTGTTTCAGTGAAATTCACCCCTTTACTACTAGGGATCACTGCTTGCATGAGTGATTGTTTCAGGTGAAGTTCACTTTTTACCCTCTAGGGGATGTTTCTTGCTTGAGTAGGTGCAAGTCTGCTCTCTGCAGCTTAGCTTCTGGATGGGGGGTGCTGCACCTATGCTTCACTTAGCAACTAAGTGTCTGAATTCTCCAGCAAGGCTGTAACTAAGGGTCTCTCTCTTTTCTTTCCAAGCAGATAAAATTGTGAGGAAAACACAAACGTTTGCAGTTTAAAAACAATTCTCTCAGTAACAATGCTAGTCTCCTTTCACAGCACAAACATATCTGTTTTCCCCACTTTAATTCCTGTTTGTTTCACACTGTGTGAGTTGCAAACAAAGGAGTGGAAGCTGCTCAACTCTTTGAACTTTTAGAGACACAATCTTTAGATTCCAAGGGAGGGGGCTTCTTGATGGAGTTCAGCTCTTCTAAACCCCAGTTGCTTAGTTACCATGGCAATTAATGGTTTGATTACTGCTTTGTCTTCGAACCAAGTTTTATGGCCAGGTGGGGGAGGTTGCCTGCTCTGAAAAGTCTTTTGAATAAAGCCTCTGCAGATTAACAACTTTCCTCTCTTTCCAACAAACTTGCATCTGGATTGCAGGCAAAGAAGGAGAAAGGTTTGATACTTGCAAACCATCAAACAGGGTGATTCAGAACAAACAGGCTGGCTTGCATCGAAGAGAACTTATTCTAGCATAGATTACAAGCAGGCACAAACACACATTTTGAGTTGCAGGCAAGGAGAGGAGGGGAAATCGCCCATTCTAAAGTTTCTTTGTTCTTTAAAAGCAGTCTTTGCATGCAATCTTGGCTGGCAAACAGATTCACTAGCGTCTTCAGAACAATGCAAAGAATATTTACAGTCCTTTACTTGAAACATTCCAAGCTAACGTGAAGGTAATCACTGATTTCAACTAGCAAGAGTTCAGCTGTTCTCCCTTCACTCAGACAAGCCATAGAGAATTGCATTAACTTTACTGCATCCAAGCTGATACGAAGAAGATTAGTGAATTTACTGGCAAGGCTGCAATTCATACTTCCATACAAGGCACAGAATTTTAACGTTGTCTTTCAACTATCCTGTTTCCACGGTCGTGAGTGCCTTACTCCCGTGTAGACAGGTAGCTTTACTCAAATGAACAGATCAAAGAAGAATACTTTATTCGCAGAGATAATCAACAACTCACGATTAAGATGAAATACGTCTGGAATGCAATATTAATCTGAATCCATATCATTAGGTTGAAAGACAGTGATGTCCTCCTGTCCTGTATTATAACATACGTGTTGAATAATTGCTAATCACATGTTGAATGGTTGCTGTCTCCAGCCATGAGGCTGGGTCCCAATGTGAAGAGAATCAAACAATGGCACAGAGCCAGGAAGTACAGTCATAAACTTTTGAACTCCTCCCACTGACTAGATAAACTGACTGCTGAACTACATTACCCATAAGCTATCTCCTAAGGAAACAGCGCTTAACCCTATAAATGCTAAACATTCTAACATACAGTTCTCAACTACTGGTTGGTCCAGAACAATGACCTTTTTTCGTTCTGTTGTATTGCTAACCATTGATAGAATTTTTCCCATGTTTTAAAGTAAATTGTGTCTTCTTTCTCTTTGATTTCTAAAGTTAATCTATCCATTTCTGCGCATTCCAATATTTTCGTAATAATAATCTGATCAGGTGGTATCTTTTCATTTTTCCAAAATTGGGCAAATGCTATTCTCGCAGCTGTTAATATGTGTAAAATTAAATATTCATTCTCTTTTCCATAGTTAGATCCTAATATTCCTAATAAAAACAGTTCCGGTTTGAATTCTATCTGTATCTTAGTCATCTTTTCTAGCCATATATGAATCTTAAACCAATATTTCTTTGCATTAGGGCATATCCACCAGATATGATAATAAGTCCCTGGTTTTCGTTTACATTTTCAACAAATATTTGATACATTTTTAAACATTTTCTCTAGTCTAACTGGTGTCATATGCCATCTATAAAACATTTTATATAAATTCTCCTTATATGCAGCTGCTTTAGTCAATTTGATATTTCGATCCCACAGTTTTTGCCAATCTTCTAAGTCTATGGAATATCCAAAGTTCTTTGCCCATACTATCATTGTTTCCTTTACTTGTTCTTCTTCCATCTTCCATCTTAGCAGAAATTTATAGAGTTTTTTAATCACGTTTTCGTCTGTTTTTAACAATATTTTATCTAGTGGTGTCTGTTCTTTATAAAATCCTGTAGATTTTATATCTTTTTCATATCTTGTCTGAATTTGCAAATAAGACCACCATGTTAAGTCAATACCCTGTTGCTGAAGAATTTGTCTGACTTTAAGTTTTCCATCTTTGTCCAAAATAACTTTACAAGTAACGAGTTTATCATAGTTAATTAAATTTGGATAGGAAAAGGCTTCCATTGTCGAAAGCCACTCAGGTATTTTCATGTAAATTTTATGTTTAATTCTTTCCCACTCTGAAAACAATACATTCCTTATGGCATGATTTTGAAAATATTTATGTACTTTATTTTTATCATACCACAAAAACGCATCCAACCTAATTGCAGATCATGCCCCTCTAAGTAGAGAAGTCATTTATTTCTCAGTGTGATCCATTCTTAAAGCCAAAGCACAATGGTGGCCTGGTAATAAAGTCTCCAATCCGGGAGTCCGAAGCCCCCTCTGTCTTTGGAATCTTGTAATAAATTGATTTTAATTCTAGCTTTTTTCCCTTGCCATATAAATCTCATTATTGTAGCATTCAATTCATCAAAGAATTTCTGGTTTAACTTAACAGGAACCGTTTGAAATAGAAAAATTAGCTTAGGTAGAATGTTCATCTTAACGGTCGCTATCCTTCCTAGCAATAATAATTGAAGATTTTTCCATTTCTCCAAATCCACTTTTATTTGTTTTAATAGTCTCTCATAGTTGTCCTCTTTTATTGTTGTATTTTGAAGTTAAATGGATACCTAAATATTTAACTTTTTTAGCTATTTGAAGATTTGTCTTTTTAGCCAATTGAGTTTTTTGTTTGTCTGTTAAATTCTTTGTTAATACTTTGGTCTTTTCCCTATTTATCTTCAACCCTGCCACTTCTCCAAATTTCTCTATTTTCCGCAAGAGTTTAATGGCTGTTTCTAGTGGTTCCTCCAAAATAAAAACTAAATCATCTGCAAAAGCCTGTAATTTGTATTTTTTGTCTTTTATCTCCAATCCTTTAATCTTGATGTCTTGCCTAATATTCCTGGCCAACACTTCCAATGTAAGAATAAATAACAAAGGGGACAATGGACATCCCTGTCTTGTGCCTTTTTTTATTTCAAAGCTATCTGTGTAATCTCCATTTATAAGTATCCTTGCTGATTGTTTATTATAAATTGCTTGAATTGCATTTATAAAGTTTTCACCAAAATCCATCTCCTTCAACTGTTGAAACAAAAATTGCCAGTTAAGATTATCAAAAGCTTTTTGCGCATCAAGAAATATAAGCGCCAACTGTTTCCCCGGGTGGTTTTCATAATATTCCAACACATTTAAAATAATCCTTAAATTATTCTTTATCTGCCTTTTTGGTAGAAAGCCATTTTGGTCCGAATGGACAAATTCCATCAAAAATTTCTTCATTCTTGGCTTCCGGTTCCGGATCGCGACACCAGCAGTCGCACGGAGAGATCTCTCTCTCCCACCGGCTGGTTTCCCTCCGCCGGTAGACCCTTAACCGGGTCGAAAGTCGCCCCGTAGAGGCGACCACCGCTTGAGGAGGCTCCTGCTTGACTGGGGAAGAGCGGCAGCTCTCCTCAGTTCAAGCTTTTCTCCTTAGGGCCGTCGGAGGAAAAGATCGGCCAGTAAAATGGACGATCACTTCGTCGCACCAGCTGAAAGCCAGAAGAACAACTAAGCGTAAAGAACCCCCATGGAGAACCCGGGTGAGACCTTTCCTACCCCTTCTTTCCCTAATTACTCTCCTGTCAAAAGCTTTTGTGTTTAAATTACTTCCCTGCTGTGAGGGAGCAGCGTTTGGGCATTCGGGAAAAACAGCTTTGGAAGAAAAAAAAAAAAAAAACCAGTTAATTTGTATGGACTATTTAAATTTTGGAATACTGAGGGGACCTGAAAACATTTTATTTTTGATTATCATTGCTATAATTACGCATCTATTACTCTGAGAGGCATTTCTTTCTTCATTTTTTTCAACACGAAAAATAAAAAATCTATTAATTTGGAAACAAAGAAAAAAGATTTGATGGTCTGCTGAGGACATCTGGTGTCGAAAAGTGGTACTGCAACTGTATATATATTTTTTTTATGGCTGGGAATGGCTATATAAGCATAAGGATAAGATAACTGACACAGCTGGTATTGAAAATTGGAGCTGAACATTTGTTTGATTTCTACGAAATAGAGCCTTCTCTAAAAGATTAAAAAATCTTTCTATTACTGATATGGAACCTAACACACAGCTGGACTATGAGCTCATATTGGAAAAGATTCTGGAAGCCACAGAGGATATGAACTCTTACTTTCAAACTTGGACAGATCAAATTATAAACCGAAAGACAGCACAGAAGAAGCAACAATATGAACACCTTAAAGAGGAACCATGTCAACAACTCAACTATGAAACTACACTGAGAGAAACTGTGGAAACCAAAGAACAAACTAACTTTATACAACTCCAAACGCAATCTATGGAGAAGCCTGAGGATCAAAGAATAATTTTAACGGAGATGTCTGAAGCATTAACATCAACAGAGACTGATACTCAGATACAAGTTATTGAAAATCGTGAAAAGGTGGATAAACAACTGGCAAATATAACATGGAATAAAACGGCTTTTACCATCCAAAGACTACTAAAAGAAAGGAAAGAGAACTTTGACCAATTTGAAGCGTTAAAGAATATGGACCCTTTAACATTGTGGTTTGATGATACAGGAATTTTATTATGGAAACCATTATGGCATAGAAGGAAACCTAGAATTAGATTTAAAAATGTATTTTAAAGCTTTACTTAATGGGTTTAAAAAGGCTTTGATTCTTTGACTGAGTTAATAACTAATGGAACATGTGAAATTTCTAAGAGGATACCCTTTGTAACAATACTTTGTTTTAGACATGAGAATTACTGGAGAAGTAAACTTTATTTACTGGTTTAAAAAGATTTTTATAGATATAGATGAACTGATAGAATATATACTTAAATTAGACAGAAATTTATTTGTTTATTTGTTGGTTTGATATTTTTACTTTAAGATAATTAGTTTGAAATAGAAGGAGAACAAGAGGGATGGGTGACAAGAGAAGAAATGGTATTAATGAAGAAAATATAAGAATATTACTGCGGAAATAATATACCAGATATAATTACTATCTAAAAAAAAAGGATACCCAAAGTGTTAATAATATGTCTATTTAAGGCCAATTGGAATATGGTAATTGTAAGTTAGTAAAGCTTAAAACAGGACTTGGATTTTTAGAATTGAAATGTGAGTGATATTTGATAGGATTCTTTGAAGCTTATATAGAAATGTATTAATTTGAATATGCAAGACTAAATGAGGGAATTAGGGAATTTTAAATGATTTGATTTGGGCTATATATTTGTGATTGTTTTTCTCTTTTTTTGGATGTTCAATATACCCACCTCCACGGTGGTTCCTAAGCACTTTGATGTAACCCCTTTACCCTTATAAAATCTAATAAAATATATATTTAAAAAAAAAAAAAAAAATTTCTTCATTCTTTCTGCCATTGTTGTAGTAAATATTTTATAATCCACGTTTAATAATGATATTGGTCTATAATTTTTAATTTGTGTAAGATCAGTGTCTTCTTTGGGTATAAGGGAAATGTTGGCTTCTATCCATGAATTTGGTATTTTTGTCTCTGAAAAAGCTTCATTACAAAGATCTTTCAAAATCAGGCTGACAATGTCTTGTAAAGCTGTATAGAATTCTGCAGGGAGACCATCAGGTCCCGGAGTTTTATCCTTCTTTTGCCTTTTTATCGCCTCTGTAATCTCCATCATTGTTATGTTCTCATTTAATATGTATTGCATATTCTCTGGTACCTTTGGAAGATCCGCTTCTTTTAAATAGTCCTATATTGCCTCATTCGAAACCACCTCAGTCTTATAAAGTGTCTCATAATAAGCTGTAGTAATTTTTTTAATTGCATCATTATGGCAGTATAATTGGCCCTTTGAATCTTGTAGTTTACTTATCAGTCTTTTTTCTCTTTCTTTTTTCAATTTATATGCCAGCCATCTTCTGGGTTTATTGGCATTTTCAAAAAAATTCTGTTTAGATCGTTTAATCTGTTGTGCCCTTACAGTATATCCATCTCCAGTAAATTTAATTTGTGTTTTATTAATTCCATTTGTGTCTTCAACTTTTTCTTTTGTGGATCATTTCGTAGCTCCAGTTCCAAGTTACTGAGTTGTTCTTTCAATCTAAGCTGTGTTTGTTTCTTTTCTTTATTCTTTTTGGCAACATAGGTTATAGCCACACCCCTAAAATAAGCTTTCACTGTATCCCATACATTTTGAGTGGAAGTTTCTTCTTTCTTATTTATTTTAAAAAAATCCATTTCTTTTGTTGCTAATTGTAAAACTTCTTTTTCTTTCAGTATAGCTTTGTTCAGCCACCATCTTAATTTCTTTCTAGTTCCTTTCCACATCATTCTAATTGGATTATGATCTGCCCAAATATTAGGTTCTATTTCAATCTCATGTATCATAGTCTTTAAATCATAGGAAGTCCATATCATATCAATTCGTGATCAGGATTTATGCCTATTTGAATAAAATGTATAGTGTGCTTTATCCGGGTTCATTTCTCTCCATATATCTTGTATACCTAATTCATCTTTCATCTTTAGAAAAGAATTAGATAAGGTATTTCCCCCTTTTTTCCCTTGTTTGTAGTTCTTATAATCCTGTTTTGCATCAGCTATCGCATTAAAGTCTCCAAGAATACAAGATTTTGATAGTTTAATTCCATTAATTTATCATATAATTGCTGAAAAAATTGGTCTTGTTTCTCATTGGGGGCATATATCGCAATCATCAGAATTTGTTTTTGATTCCGTGTAATTTCCACCATTAATAGTCTTTCTTCATCATCAACATAAATTTGTTTTGGATTCATCTTCTCTTTTATATAAAAGGTTACCCCTCCTTTCTTTTGCAATGCCGACAAAAAATAAAGTTTGCCTATTTTTGGTTGTTCTAAGAATCTAAAGTGTTGTCTTTTTATATGCGTCTCTTGGAGACAAATTATATCCATTTTCAATTTTTGTAATTATAAAATATTTTACTCCTTTTTGATGGAGAGTTAAGACCATTTATATTTGTTGAAAAAAATTCAATTCCTTCCATAATTTTAGTTGTATTTGGATCTCAATCTTCTAGGAGAAGTTATCTGTCTCTGATCTTTGGGCCTTACATCTTCTTCTGATTGAGTCTTTTTAGGTTCTTCCTCTTCTGTTTGTTTCGATGCTCCTGCTTCTGTCATTTCCTCTGGTTTCTTAGACCTGATATTGCCTTCTTCCAGAAAGGTTCTATGATTGTTAAAAAATTCCTCTGCTTTAAGTGGAGTATCCAATCTATATGTTTTCGAATCCCAAAAGATTAATAATCCTTCTGGGACCAACCATCTAAAATTCACTCCTTTATTCAGCAGTTTCCTTGTTAAAAATTGATATTCTCTTCGAGCTTCTCTTATTCTTTTCGGAATCTGTTTAAGAATTACAAGTTCTTTATCTTTATATTTCAATGGTTGGTCTCTTATTGCTCTCAAGATCTCATCTCGTGTTGATCTTTTGAGAAATCTTACGTGAACCTCTCTGGGAATTCTATTTCTTCTTGCATAGCTTGAATTGACTCTAAAAACCTGATCCATTTCTTGTTTCATTTGGTCCATTTCCATTCCAAGTCGTTCTGCCAATAACTCGCTCATCAACTCTAACAGATTCTCATCCTTCTCTTCTATAATATTTTGGAATCTTAGGAAGTATGATGCCCTTTCCATCTCCATGACAGCCATACTGTCTTCCAATTCCGCATTTACTTGCGCCAATCTCTGGTTCTCATCTTGTAATGCTTCTAGTTTCTGATCAACCATCTCTGACTTATCTTCTATTTTTTGCATTCTTTGTTGAGTGTCTATCATTGCCTGTTCGAAAGTTTCCATTTTTTGATCCATTTTAAGAAGATCACTTTTCAAATCTTCATAATTTTTGTCCAAATCTTTTTTCATTTCCATTTTGGAATCTGCAATTGCTTGGAGTATCGCTTGCAATACTATCTGCAATTGCTTGGAGTATCGCTTGCAAACCCAACAGGGTTTCCTGTTGTAAATATGTAGTAATTGATTTGGGGGGGACTGGGCTCACCGAGGTTGAAGTGGGAGCCGAAGAGCCCTTCTTCACCCCTTTAGCCAAATTTGAGATGCTCATCTTTTAATTGTTGTATTTATTTATAATCCACTAAGGAGCCCAATGGCTAATTATAATCCACCAGAGGGCCCGATGGCCAATTGTAATCCAATTCCCTCCTATTATCAGGAGACAAGGCAAATGTAATTTGAAAGAAAAAAAAGGAAAAAAGAAAGGAAAAAGAGAAAAAAAATACTAATAATTCCAGCAAGGAGATAGTTAAAAAAAAAGAACAACAAAAAAAAACTTCCACAACCATCCAAAAGGGAGGGAGAGTAAAAGAAGAAAAAAACAGACAAAAAGGCCAAAAAGAAAAAAAGATGTATTTATAGCCAAAGGAAAGATAAAAAAAAAAGGGAAAAAAATAAAAATTGTCGTGTAAAAATAAAAATATTATAGGGGAGAATGATCTAGTTATAAATTTAGAAAGTTATTCCACGACCACCCAAAAACAAAAAAAAAAGAAAAAACAAAACGCAAAAGATAAATTCCCTTCTCTTGTATTTTCCTTTGCTATAGGGAATATACAGCTAGCTAAAAAGACCAGACACTCACAGACAAAAAAAAAAGGAAAAAAAGCACTTCCCTCTCAGTAGCTTTTAAGAGAGATAAGGATGTCTGGGCATGCAGCCAAGTGTCTGGGCATTGGGCCAAGTATTGCAGCTGAATAAACAAAACTGCCAGAGAACAAAGAGAGAAAAGTTACAATGTAGCCGCTAGATGGTAAAAAAGAAAAAAAGTATTCAAGGGTGGAAACACAGTTTAAAAGTTCTTTAAAGTTACTAAAAAGAACAGAAAAAAAAAACAGAGTGGCTTTTCCCACTTATTAAGTCTTCCTATCCTTCCAAAAGTGAGATGATTTCTCCAATTAAAGAATTTAATTTTAAAGTAGTCCAAATTAGTTCTTCTTAAGATTACTTAAACCGCCGTTTCCACGGGAGGGGGGGAGCAGATCCACCTCCTTCCTCCCTTCAGGCTTCCAGCTTCGTGTTAAAGGCAGGCTATCTTTTTTTTCAATAAAATCCACTTCACAAAGAGAAAAGAAGCATAGTCTCACCCATCCCGGCTGCTTGCCTTCCAAATCAGCTGTTTTCTGTCTCCGACGATCAGCTGAGAATGGCGGCTCACATAAATGCGATCCGCCTTTCTTTTGCTGGTTCCAGGGGCTGCTTTGGGTTTGGCAAGCTGGCTACTGCTGGCTCCCGTTCCTCAAAGGTTCACCCTTCGGTGGCCACCCCTCCAGGGTGGCATTTAGCCCAAACGGGCCTGCCAGTGAAGAAATTTCGGACCCGGGGAGCGGAGCAATTTTTTCCCGGGTCTACAGTCAGCGACATCACTGGAAGCACTCTCAACCTAACCAATTCTTAAGTAATGATGCTTTAAAGACTTTTTGGATTCTAATAAATGAATATAATTTCCTTATAAAGGATGAATGGCAACAATTACAGATGAAACCCTCATTTTGCACAATGCTTCTTCTGAAACCTCATCAGTTGATAGAAATAAATAAGATATTTTTTACACAAACAAATAAAATTACGGAAATAAATGTAAGCAATTTGCAAGGAGTCTGGAACTGAGAATTAAGCAATCCATGGCTCCAGGGCTGAATGAATGGCAGATGTGTTTCAGTTTTAATGTTTGTTGGTGTTTTTGGACTCCCTCCCCCAAATCAGGGACCTTCCTAGGTGTGGAGACAGAAGCGATTTGGCTGCAGGTGAAGCTGAGTCTGTTGTCAAAAATGGGGTTTCAAGGGGGGCTTTTCTCCCAGACCCCCAAAATTGGCTGAATTAAATTTCTCAGCCTTTGAATCAGTTTCTTCTCAAGGCAGAGGAAACACCAGACCAGGATTCTGCATGATGGGGGTTTTTACATCTTGGTTTCATCATTGAATCATGATTATAAATTCTAGTCTGCTTCCTTTATTCATTTGTTTGTTGGATTTAAAAGCTGCTGTCCTGCATATGACTCTGAATAAAGAAAAAAAGAAGCAAAAGATCCATATAAAGGGGACAACAGGCAGAAGAGCCTCCACTAATTCTTTTTTTTTTTTTAATTTGGGATAAAAAAATTCATTTTTTATCCTGAAATGCCCAAAACACCATTTCTGGGCAACAGAAAGAGAGAAATGGGTTTGTGGCTGGACACAGGGAGGGGGGAGCCTGTGAGAGGGAGATGAGAGGTTCCTGAATAGGAGAAATCAGGGATATAAAGAAATATATGTATATATTCAGCAGGAGAGGGAGGGAGAGAGAACTGGCTGGATACTCATCCCAACCCCCAAACTCATATGTGGGTGGATTTTCAGGGGGGGGGATCAAAGCGATCCCAGATTCCAGACAAGAAAATAGTTCAGATCCTGGGAAGAAATGGAAGATTATGGGAATTACGGGAAGATGAAGATTTTATAAATCTGAGAGTCTAGAATAAATAAGGAGGATCCTAATGAATGAAATAAAAGGGGGGTCCTGGCGTCTCCCTCCTAGGGAAGCCCCTCCCTTTTGTACTCACTTCTCCGGCCAATCGCACTCTCTGTCCTGGCCGCCTCGTAGTTGTACACCTGGTAGTTGAGTCGGCAGAAGCCATCCACTCGGCTCCTCTTGTACTGCATGCCGACCTTATCACTGTTCCAAGCCTCGGCATCCACTTTCCCCAACTCTGTGACAGCCACGAACTCCCTGCGGTTGCTGTTGAAGCGGGCAAACTCCTGCGGGTTGTAGAAGACATGGTACAAGAACCGCACCTGCTGCATCCCATTGGAGAAGAGGCACTCGAACTTCATCTGGAAGAAGAAATGGGCTGCAGGGAGGAGGAGGAGAAGGGTCATCAGGTGTGGGAAGCCAGCCCTCCCCTCCAGAGAAGGAAATATTAAAAGGGCAGAATATTATATTTCCTCAAAGGATCTTAAAGAGGCAGAAAAGCATGCCCAGTTTTTTCTTAATAGCCCCAAATCTCCCTCCCCCAAGCAGAAACCAGTTCTGTAGAAATGCAGATGTAATAATCCATTCAGGAAGGTTGGAGCCCTCCAGCTAGAAGCTTAGGAAGACAAAGACACCTAAAATCTACATACCCCACCCAAACTCTAAGACAGGACATAATAGGATTAACCCACAGATGCCAAAGGAGCACACTCAGACTCTGGTCAAAGTACATGACACAAGAAATACAAAGCCTCAAACAGGAACAGGAAACAAACTTAAGAGCCCCAGAGGGTATAAAAACCCACTCCCTACATGTGCTCTCTCTTTTTTCTCCCAGAGCCATCTTTCTGTCTGGCTCTCCTCTTCAATAAACTGCAACCTTCTTTCTAAAGCAGTTGCCATGTTGTTTATTCTCTGCTTGGACTGGACCCTAATGAAGACTTTTCTTTCATCATTCCCAGCCACTAGCAAAGGAGGAACCCACTCAAAATGGGGAAGGGGTGGGGGAACTTCCATGAGAGACTGGTGGAAGATGCCCCCTGGAGGAGGAAGGGGGGGTTTCTCAGTCCCATGAGGGGAGGCAGACTTGCTGGGGGGTCTGGAGGGTGGCAGGAAAGAAAGAGGGGGAGGGGAGGAACTTCCTGCTGGACCTCCTTCATCCTCCCCAAGTGGAAAAGGCAGGCAGAAACTCAACTGGTTGAGCAGATCTATTCTCTGCAGGGAACGTTGGATCTAAAGTGGGAGGAAGTATAGGGGGAGGGGCTGAAGAGACCTCCCGAAGCTTTCTGGGGTGGAGGGAAAGTAATATCCATATCCCCCCAACTCTCTCTTCCTTTGGGAGGGAATATGGGGAGGGGGCACAATGAGGACATCTGGACTGACATTCCTGGGGGTTCCCATCCCTTCAAACCCCCACCTTCCCTGGATCCCCCCAACTTTTCTTTCCCCCCCTAATCTTCAGCCCATATTACCACCTTTGGATGATTTTGGGGGATCTCACCTGTTTCCTATCCCCCTCCCCAAAAGGCCCCCTGCAGCCCCCCAGAGCATCTCAAAGAGGGTCTCCAGCCCCCTTCATGATGGGGAGAGTTTTGTGGAGCCAGTTTCGGAGGAGAAATTCAGACCCTCCCCCCCCACGTCCTCCTCCCTCAGTTCCCCCCTCGCCTCAAGGTCCCAATTGAGCAATGGGAGATTATGGAGGGTGGGGGTTTCTTGGTCTCCTCCCCAAATTTAGAGTCCCCCCAGAAGGGAGCGAAGCTCAACTCTTGCGGGACATTCAAAGACTCAAATTTGAGATTCACACAGAGACTGCACCCACTGAGCGATTCCGGCAGACGGGTCTGATTTCCAGCCCAGTGGAAGCTGTTCCACCAATGGACACTGGCTCGGGTCTACCCGGACAGACCAGCCACAGAGACTCAGGTCTACCCATAACAAGCGGGTCCCAAAGCCCCGGTCTACCCAGCCTGGCAGGCGAGCTAGTAGACCGGGGGCCTCCAGTGGTGCTGAGGCGCTCGGAACGGTCAAGAAGGCCACCAAAATATTTACAGGACTATGTTCAATACTTGTCATTGTGAACTATCTAGGGCAGTGGTGGCGAACCTATGGCACGAGTGCCAGAGGCAGCACTCGGAGCCCTTTCTGTGGCCACACACACTGTCTCCCCAGCCCCACCTCCCCCGCAGCCCCCTCCTCACCAGCATCCCCCCTGGAGGAGAGACACTCCTGGGTGTGGCCCACACTGAGCAGCACAGCCAAGCACATGGCAGCTGGGCAGCAAATGATGCTGCCGGGCACGGGCGGAGGGCATGGCCACCATGGCGCTGCAGGGCTGCCTGGGTGATCTGCGATGGACCTTCGATGGCCCTGAGAGTGGGTGGGGTGAGGGCGGAGTAGGGCGGGGGTGGGTGGGCAGAGTGGGGGCAGGGGGGGTTGGGCACTCGGTCTCTAAAAGGTTTGCCATCACTGACCTATATGTTTAGTGCTTGACATAGCCAATTTTTAAAACTTCCATATTTTGAGCAAAATGCACTAGTGCTTTTAATAGGATTTCTTGGCCTCTCAAAATAACAATATTGAGTCATGGTACCTTTACTCTTATCCCAGGCGTATTTTCCAGATGAATCCATCCGATACTGCTAGCATTTAAAACAGCAATACTTTATCATTTTACTCTTACTTTTACTTCAAGTATATAATTTATTCTGCCAACCTTGCCCTCAAATGAAGTAATTAAAACTACCTAACTGTGGCCACTGTGTTCCCTCATCTATGTGTTTTTGTCCCCAAATAAAATAACAATATTGAATCATCAGGTCTTTATCTAAATCTTTTATCATTCTACTATAAGGGGGATGATTCCATCCAGCCAGGATCTTTCCCAGGGCACTGTGAGGAGGGATGAATACATTATCTCCCTTTTCCACATCTTTATCTCCCTTTCCCTGACCTTGGGAATCCCCTCTTTGATCCTTTTGTGGCTTCTTCGAAGGTCTATTACCCATCAGTGGTTACTGTCTGGTTCTCTTATCCTTACAAACCTAATGAGATCACTTTTCGCTTCACCAAGCCACTTCCTCCTTTTCCGGCCAATATCCTCGTAGAGGTATGGAAGCTCGTACTCAGGAGTCTGCTCTCACATCACCTTGCCAGCCCTTATGGCCCTCGGGGTGTCTCATTCACCCTTTCACAAGTCTCAGATTCACACCAGCCTACCCACCCAGCCGCTCAGGTAACTGTGAAAATGCCCTGATTTTCTTACCTGGGTCTGTGCACAGAGTTTCCCAGCAATTGGTACTTGACCCACCTCCTCGTCTTGCCAGTCCTTCAGACCCTCGGGATGTTAAAAAAAAATGACCTGACCTACTTTGTTCATGGAATCCACTATTTAGTGTCCGGTTCTTCACAGGTACTGGGCCGGGGGTGGTCACCTTTCAGGAGACCGTCAAAATTGATGTGGCACCTGTCCCCTTAGGGGTGGCCACTCCCGGTGATCCAGGGACTGTTTGGATATCCCGGAGGAGCCCCCAAGTTGTTTGGAACGTGGCTCAAGATCCCAAAACAAACAAACTCACTTGGAATTCCAGCAACAAAGTTTTATTGAAAATAAAGCGTTTGCAAAGGCTTGGTGGACTGAAACACACACAGGAGTTCAGCCACACCTTAAAGAGTGGTTTGACATATTTTTATATCCTACCTCCGATGCAGATTCCCCTCTCCCCTATCGCACTCAACGCCCCTTCCCTAATCATCCGATAAACTATCTGGACCACCTAAAACCACTGTTCTTCCCATGTTCCAGGAAGCCACTTTGTCCATATCCTATCTTTCACCATCTAATTTTCTGTTAGCACAGCTCGGCTCCTATAGTTATTTCGATATTTCCTCTGCTTGCAATTTCAGTTAGCTAGCAAATTCTGCTTTTCACATTTGTACCTGTCAATACTTAGATAAGATATATATTATTATTTCTGATCTTCAGTTGACTTCTGCTTCAACCTTTAGACTCATAAGAAATTTCTGAATAATACTTTATTCTTTCAGGAGGAACCCACTTGGGACGGGGAAGAGGTGGGGGAATTTCCACAAGAGACTGGTGGAAAACACCCCCTGGAGGAGAAGGGAGGGGGACCTTTCTCAGTCCCATGGGGGGAGGCAGACTTGCTGGGGGGTCTGGAGGAGGAAGGAAAGAAAGAGGGGGAGGGGAAGAACTTCCCGCTGGACCTCCTCCATCCTCCCGGGGTGGAAAAAGGCAAGCAGAAGCTCAACTGGTCAAGCAGATCTATTCTCTGCAGGGAACGTTGGATCTAAAGGGGGAGGAATTATGGGGGAGGGGGCTGAAGAGATTGGCCAAAACTTTCTGGGGTGGAGGGAAAATAATATCCATACCCCCCACTCTCTCTTCCTTTGGGAGGGAATATGGGGAGGGGGCACAATGAGGACATCTGGACTGACTCCTGGGGGTTCCCAGCCCTTCAACCCGCCATCTTCCCTGGGTCCCCCCAGCTTTTCTTCCCCCCCTAATCTTCAGCCCAATTACCTGCCTTTGGATGATTTTGGGGGATTGCACCTGTTTCCTATCCCCCTCCCCAAAAGACCCCCTGCAGCCCCCCAGAGCATCTCAAACGGAGGGTCTCCAGCCCCCTTCATGATGGGGAGAGTTTTGTGGAGCCAGTTTCGGAGGAGCAATTCAGACCACCACCCCCAAGTCCTCCTCCCTCAGTTCCCCCCTTGCCTCAAGGTCCCGATTAAGGAATGGGAGATTATGGAGGGTGGGGGTTTCTTGGTCTCCTCCCCAAATTTAGAGTCCCCCCAGAAGGGAGCGAAGCTCAACTCTTGTGGGATCTTCAAAGACTCAAATTTGAGATTCAGAAAAAAAAGTGAAGTTTCCGAAGAAGCAAAAATACTTCTGCTAAAATGCATCTTTTTCTTTGTGTGGATTCAGGTCGGAAAGTTTCCCTCTTTCGCTTTTGCTTTCCGCCTCCTTCCTCTTTCGATGCAGGCGACTCCGACCCATATATTGGGGGGAGGGGAGCGAGAGATGGGCCCGGCTGCAACTCCCCACCTCGGCTACAATTGGGAAAGAGGGGGTCCCTCTGCATCCTCCTGGGGGGTGATGTGGGGATAAAGGGGGAAGAGACCATGCAGAGATAGAGGCTGTTGCAGACTTCCACCACTCTTATCCTCAACCCGTTTCCCAAAGTCACGTCTGGAGATCCAGCAGCTTTCATCCCCCCCTCACCCCACGAGTATGAGGGGTGCTTACCAACCATATCCTCCCCACAGCCCCTCTCCTCCCCCTCCCAGCCCCCTCCTTACCGGGGGTCTCCTTCCCTCCTTCGCTTCCGGGGATCTGGGCCAGCAGCCCCACCAGCATCAGCATCAGGGGGAGCCCAACAGAGCCCATGGATGCTGCCCCATAAGCGCACCCAAAGAGATGGGAAAAACACGTGGAGTCTCCCAGCCCCAGAGCCGGAATCGGTAGTCTGGATGGGGTGGAGGGGGCATTTTTCTGGGACTTCGTAATTGGGAAGGCTCAGAAAAGCGGAAGGACCAATGAGAATCCTCTCTTCTGCAGCGTCATCAGTCTCCGGGCAGAGTCTCCCTTGACTTCGCCCGATGGAGGAGATAGTTCAGAGCAGAGCGAGATGCGGAGAAAGTGGCAGGGGGGATCTTTTCAGTCTGGGATGGGGGTGGAGGCTGCAGCTTCATGGGGGAATATTTCATGCCAGCTCTGCAGGGGAGTGTGCACTTCTTTTGGGGCCCCTCCCCTGCATGATTCTCAACCAGTCTTCCTTTCTTGGGTCTGGTCAGTCTAAAGAAAAGAAGAAATAAGGGTGACATGATAGCAGCATTTCAGTATTTGAGGGGCTACCACAAGGAAGAGGGGATAAGGTCAAATTATTCTTCAAAGCACCAGGGGCAGGCAAGAAACAACGGTTGGAAACTGACCAAAGAGAGAAGCAACCTGGAACTAAGGAGAAACTTCCTGACAGTGAGGACAATTAACCAGCGGAACAACTTACCCCCAGAAGTTGTGGGCACTCCATCACTGGAGGTTTTTAAGAGGAGACCAGACAGTTGGTTGTCTGAAATGGTATAGGTTCTCCTGCTCAAGCAGGGGGCTGGAGTAGAAGACCTCCAAGGTCCTTTCCAATTCTATTCTATTCTATTCTATTCTGTTCTGTTCTGTTCTGTTCTGTTCTGTTCTGTTCTGTTCTGTTCTGTTCTGTTCTGTTCTGTTCTACCCTACCGTATTCTATTCTATTCTATTCTATTCTATTCTATTCTATTCTATTCTATTCTATTCTATTCTATTCTATTCTATTCTATTCTATTCTATTCTATTCTATTCTATTCTATTCTATTCTATTCTATTCTATTCTTACAGTATTTTCTTTTGACACCTTTAGTAAAGTTGACTTTTATTTCAATCTGGGAGTTGACCCATGGCCTTCTTGTACCTGCCTTAGATCGATTGAGTTACTGACTCCCCAAACCAGACCAGGATGAATTATATCTTCAATCCTCTTCAGTCCAATTGACTTGAATACCAATATGCCAAACCTGTCAGGAAGTTACAGGCTATAAATAAATGTCTGCTACTGGAAATTTCTCACCAGAAGTCAGAAAGTTTGTTCAGCACCTCAGCCCAGAGAAGCTGGAACTGGAGGCTGTGAGAGAGGAAGTCATGAAGAAGATGGAACTTGATCTGGAGCTGAAATGAAGGAAGATTGCTGAGAAAGAGCACCTCAGGAGAAACAGCAGGAGCACAAAACCGGTGAGAGAGTTGCAATACCAAGTCATCTTCACCTACTCTCTTCTCCCCAGTAGCACCCATAACTTGGGGGAATGGAAATACCAATTCATAAAGAACCATGAAAGAGATGAGATTCAGAACTCACTAATTATCTTTGAAGATAAGCTTACATCACTATAAAACCCAGGAAATGACTCATATATCTCTTGTCTTGGAAAGTTGCTTAAGTCAAATATTGGTTGACATGTTTGCTGAGGAAAAGGAGGAAAACCAATAGTTTAAAAAACATAACATTTATTCATTTGTTTGTTTGTTTGTTTACTTATTTATCTATTTATTTATTATTAATGTATTTTATGATTATCTTGAATTTTTATTTAACTAACAAACGTCACATATTTATTTCCTTCAGTTTTAAAGAACATAAGTTGTCAAGCAAATCCAAAGGAAGAATATATAACCAATAATAATGGATAATTAGAAGTTAACCTAATTAGCCTATTAGCCTAAGAAACAATTTCACAATCATTCCCCTGATTTTGCCATTAGATGTTCCTTAGTGTTTAGATCTGGTCTCAGGATGATAATGTAGCACTTGGGGAAGAAGATGCAACTCAACAGTCCAGCACCAGAGGCCAAGATGGAGAAGACCTGCACGGCCACCATGTATTTTCCTTTAGTGCTCAGGTAGGTGGGGAGGAAGGAAACCCAGACACTGCAGAAGACCAGCATGCTGAAGGTGATCAGCTTGGCTTCGTTGAAAGCTCCAGGCAAATTCCTGGCCAGGAAAGCCACAGTGAAGCAAATTGCAGCAAGGAAGCCCATGTAGCCAAGGACAACATAAAACATGGTGACAGAGCCTTCGTTGCATCGAAGGATAATCTCTTCAGGCTGGGAGTGCAGATCAGAGTCAGGAAATGGGGGAGAAATTCCCAACCACATGGCACAGATGAGAATTTGGAAAGCAGAACAAGAAAGGATGATGGAGTTGGCCAAGCTCTTCCCCAACCATCTTTTCACTTTATTGCCTGGTTTTGAAGCTAGGAATGCCAGCACTACTGTTTTGGCCAACACAGATGACACGGCTACTGAGAAGACAATGCTGAACACAGTTTGTCGGAGAAGGCAGGTGGCTTTCCTTGGTCGGCCAATGAAGAACAAGGAGGATAAGAAGCAAAGCAGAAGGGAGACCAGGAGGATGTAGGAGAGGTCCTGGTTGTTGGCTTTGACAATAGGAGTTTCAAGGTATTTAATGAATATGAATAAAACAAAGCCTGTGATTAGGAACAAGAGTAGAGCAAAGGAGATGAGGATGATGCTGAGATGTTCTTTATAGGACAGGAAGGTTATTCTTTTGGGTATACACTGGATTCGGTTCTCAGTTGGATATTGATCATCTGGGCACTTGGTGCATTTTGTGGTATCTGAGAAAAGAAAGTAATATTTCTTTTATAGACTTTCAAATTTCAAGAAAAACTTTGGATAAGATGTGATACAGACAGACAGAAAAATCTCAGTAAATGGAATATACTTACACTACAACAACAACAAAATCCCCAATGCATACAGCTATAAAAAGAACAACAGCAGCATAAAATTAAAAGAACTATCTGTTCCTGCAAACTCCTTTTTCTGAGGTAATCCACCAGATTCTGATGCTGCACTGACCTTACCCTATTCCAAATGGTTAGGAGAAGTAGCAAGTCTCCAGAGGTTTAAGAGGATGGGGGCCTATTGCATTTCAAGGGGGAGTAAGTCCAATAGGGCAGGAACTGCAACAGAAAAGGCAGGCTTCTGATGATCCAAAAACTGGGAATCCTTTAAGGGAACAGATTGCTTCCATGCCAATTATATCTGCTCTGGTGGGACAAGCAGATATCCTCAAGCAGAGGAAGCCTTGCAGATACCCTAGTTCTGTCTAATGGAGGGTTTGAAAGGTGAATGTAATTGCACCTGGAAAGAAAATGGGATTCTGTGGAGCCTGCACAGCAGGGGTGTCCTATGGAAGAACACACGGAAACTCAATACTGTGCATGCCTCTGCATTCTGGACTATTTGTAAATGCCAGGTGGTTTTCAAGAGCAACCCTATGAGTATGGGATAAAAAGATAGAAACAGAAAACTGATGGCAGAAAAAGACCTAGTGGTCCATAGAGTCTGCCCTTTGAGGGTTTTTTTCTTATTTATGTAATATTTTATTTCATTTTTTTTTCAAAATAAATTCAGATGATGGACATATATTTATCCCAAATGTTTAAACACAGTTACTGATGATTGACCCACCAACCATGCTCTCAAGACACTGCTCCAAAAATACTGGACAGAGGATAAAAATTGTCTAACATGGTTGGATCCATGGAGAACCACTTGAGAAGGGTTGCAACACTGACATTTCAGGACAGGTTGTACAGCCCCCTTCACAAAAACAATCATTGACTATCCTGTAGCATCTTGATGTACTCCTCTCTTGCTTTCTTAGCATTTATACCTCATTGTTTTAATTTTTATTATTGGTTTAATTGTATTCCACCAAGAGTCACTTTATGTGAAATAGCCATATAAACTTGATAAATAAATTTGAAAAAACATTTAGCATTTAAAAGGTTAAATGCTGTTTCCTTAAGAGATGGCTTCTGGGTAATATAGTTCAGGGTTAGTTAATCCTATAGCTTATCTAGACAGTGGGAGGAGTGAAAAGTTATTGTAGGACATCCTGTCACGTGTCAGGGTTGTAAAAGCCTTTGTGCATGCATGGATGGCATCTGTAACTACGCTCAGTTGATATGGAGAATTATCGCTTTTTACCTACAAAAAATGGACAGATATGCAAAGACCGGACGCATCTGCAGCATAGTTAGTCTCTGCGTAGAATTCCTGGATAATAAATATTTGTTTAAAACCATTTTCGTTGAGTTTATGCTATCTGGACCAGAACTACAAGGCATCTTAGTTCAGGTTCCAGAATAAAGCAATATGTTTCCATATTCTCTCGATTTAGCAAAAATTTAAAGAGAATGAATTCAACATTGGAATCAAAGGATATTTACTAGATTGGTCTTTTATTAGTTCTCTGTTTCCCCCTTCTTTCTGTTCATTTTAATCCCAACACTGCATTTTAGATTTTTTTTCCTTTTAGAACCATGACTATATTCCCCTTTTTTTGAGGGGGTGTTATATCTCACTACAGTATTTAACAAGAAAGAAAATTGGAAAGATAAGAAAAGCTGGAAAGGAAATATCTACTTGATGATTTTATGGGACAGATTCCCCATGCAATCCACAACATCCTTCTTTCTACCTCACCCTTCAAAATATTTTTCTTATAAATCCTATTTAGGGAAGAAATTGGACACCATTAAAATTGAGAACTAAACAATCAAACTTACATGTGTCTTTAACATGCATATTGATCAAAGTTTCCCTATGGTGTCACGTACCTTCCTGAGTGGAGATGGTCCCCTCTGGACAAGGAATGCAGTCATAGCAGCAAACTGGCTCTCCTTCTCGAGCCTGCTTGACAAATCCAGGATAGCATTTTCCCACACATTTAGACTGAGGCAGAGACTAAACAGAAAAAGAAGAAATGCCAAAGAAAATGTGTCAGGACTCACCATCCATGTAAGATGGAGGTAGACATGAACATCAGCCAAGTTGTCTCTGGGCTTTGCGTAGGAAAATATGAAATCTCTGACCACTTCCAAATGGTTGTAGGAGGTACAATTGCAGGCAGATGCCTCATTCAGTTCCTCCATTTTTCTTCTGATTACAATAAAGTACCTTTCTACTTAACAAAGCATGGAGGGATGAAATTGAGAAAAGATTTAACCATTAAGTGGCAACAGGTGGGTTCCTCCTCATAGTGGAATTAACATATCCAATAATACTAAATTTTAGAGTGAACTTTATTGTAAAATATATATATTAAACTGTGACAAGGAAAGAAACTTTTGACAAGCAGTCCAAAATTATCTCCCAGTTAAGATAAAAAGGTAAATTTCCTTACAGAGAAGGGCTGTCAACCTTAAAGGTGATCTTTATTTATGTGTGATATGTATGTATATATATGTGTGTGTGTGTTTTCGTAGATTTTCACGGGTACAGGTATGCAGGTCTTGGCATATTCGGGTCTTTTCCCGTGTAAGATTGATAGTATCTTGGTGACGTTTCGACGAGGTCCCATTCGCCATCTTCAGGCTGGTGTCTTCGGCTTCGTGCTTGTGCGAGCAAAGCGTGATCGGAGCTGCCGTCCTTCTATAAATATTGGAGGGTGTGTGTGGCGTGTTGGCTTTGTTGCTGTAAGCAGGTTGGTTGGCTGTGTTGTTACATCTTGATTGGAAGATGGAATTGATGTAAGCGGGTTGGTTGGCTGTGTTGTTACATCTTGATTGGAAGATGGAATTGATGTAAGCGGGTTGGTTGGCTGTGTTGTTACATCTTGATTGGAAGATGGAATTGATGTAAGCGGGTTGGTTGGCTGTGTTGTTACATCTTGATTGGAAGATGGAATTGATGTAAGCAAATTAGTCAGATACCCCAGATACTCTTAATCTTACACGGGAAAAGACCCGAATACGGCAAGACCTACATACCTATACCCATGAAAATCTTTAATGATTGCAAAAATACGAATCTTTAATGACTGCAAAAATACGAATATCTGTTCAATAACACAGTCCTCGATCTCCGGGAGAAATATAAACCAGCTGTTTATTGTTAAAAAAGTTTAAAACAATAAAAACAATTATTTAAAACAACTTAGCTTTCACTGGTCCACTGCCAGTGTCTTCAGAGTGAAGTTTCGGGGGTGGAGATTACTTTTATAGACCTTGCTAGCCTAATTGCTTACTCATTGACCATGTGATAGGGCCATCCATCCTGGCTGACCGTAATTGATTTAATTGTCCTGCCTCCTCTTTTATGCACTCCAGTTCTACAACCTTTCTCCCTCCCATCCTTGTCAATCTCCTCCTTCCTCTGTGTGTATGTGTGTGTGTGTGTGTGTGTCCAATTTATATGGCTGCCATGCTGGTGAACTAAAACTAAAACTGGCTGACTACTTTCTAAAACTATAGTGAGGTGAGGTCATGAGAACGTGTCCCTCAAAAAGGGTGAGTCAGGCATCTTTTGGTGCAACACATGGGTCATAGGTGTGAGCCCTGTGTGGGAAATGGATACTCAACACAAGGGATCCAACACGAGGTTCTTTTTGTTGAAAGAATACAATTAGGTGACACAATCTGACAGGGAAATACACATATTTATTATTAGTTTGATTTGTAGCCTCTCAGTGTGTCCTAAGGCAGCTAACAATCAAGATAAACAGTCGCATTCAATGGATTTTCAGATGAAGTGCACTCTTACAAGCCAATGCCAAAATCTAAGTAACATTTCCCTCAAAATTGTCCCTTATTATTTCTGATATCAAGATTTATTTTGCACCAAAGTGATGCTTCAGTACTTCAGTTTTCAAGCCATTATCATAGTGAGATGGGCAGCAAATAAATTTCATCAATCAATCCACAAATGAGGTCACATCAGACCAGTCATTATTATTTCATGTGAACTGAAAGCCTTGGACCTCCTTCCTAAATTCCACTATCCCAGTGGGATTAGAGAGTGGCAGCTAGAAGCATGTTCTCAGCTGATTAAAAATATCCCAGACTCTGAGCCTACAATTTTGGGAGACCCCTGACTCCAATCAAGGCAAGATGAAGCTTATTTAACAATTGGACCAAGAGGACCTCCATCCAGTTTTGATTCCATTTCATTGGATTCAGTCCGAATCTGAGCTCAGGGACTGGACAACAGAATTGCCTTCACTTTTGATATTTGAAGACAAAAAACTAGTGAACCTGAAGCTATTAACACCAAAATTTCCAGCATATGAGGCCGTCTCACCAGTTTTATGGTGATACTAAACTGCCGAAGGAACACTAAATGGCAATGATTTGTGTCCTAAATAATAAACACGCCATATCTCATTTTGGATTAGCGTACAACAGGATTCAGCATGACAGCATCAGAAGGGAAATATTGGTCAATAGAAATGAAGCATGCTTATCTGCCTAAGAAAATTATAGAGGGTTTACTCCACACATTCAATTCTCAGTGAAGGTTACCCACTTTTTTGACTGGTTTTAATCCCCTTGAAACAGCTTTGGTAAAAAGAGAAAACACATCAATATTTTTCCCACCTTGTTGAGCAACTTTAACTGTGACAAAGCATCTTGGTTGATTGTAAGTCTCTGTCTTTCAAAACTCCCCAATACCTTTTCGATGTGATCCTCCTTGGGGAGAATCACCATACTAATAATTTCCAGATCTGCTGCTATGTCTCCATTCTGATCCAAGTACACTTTCAACTGGGAAAGATTGTACAATTCCCTCTTCTTTAGAAATGGATGAAACTAGAACGGAAACATCCAGGAATTTAAATGCAGAAATCTTGGTTTCTTATCTCTTATCACTTTTTACATTTGAATCTTTCTTCTATGGTTGTTTAACTTACAAATATTGTGAGTTGGGAGAACAAGTTTTACCATTATCTTCAAAATTGAAGTACAAAGATTCAGCAATATTTCTAAATCATGTAGTATACTGATAAAATGTATATTGACAAAATGTAATTGAAAAAAATGGTCAATCATCTAGCAAAGATCACCAATCAAGTAAACAAAATACACAAATAACTAGAGTATTCATAAGCTCCTTGCAAACAATAGGGTGATTACCAGAAAGCAAAGATTTGTTAAGAAGAAAGTTGCAAGGCTAATCTTCATTCAGGTAGAGGAGATAGGAAAAATGACCAGATGAAGTAATTCTACTTTATTGTAAGGCTATATTAAGAAAATCTTGCAGTGTGAAACTACAAATCTTTCACCATCTCTTTTGACAGTCAAAACATTTAGGGAGGACTTTTTCTGTGTTTCTTTCTCTGCCTGTTACACAACTGTGGGTTGCCCCCCCCAAAGCATCTTATCTGATCCTTCCCTGCATCTCTTTCTCTGATCCTCTGAACTCATTCACACCTATCATTATACAGATTGTGTGAATGCTGGTGGTATAACTTGTTTTTAGCAAAGAATTAACAAAATCCTTCATGATGTGATGAATGGGGATCTAGTCAATTGAGTGCTGGATGCTATGAGATAATTAAGTGATAATTAAGTGCTGTCAGTGACTCTCAATAAAAGTTCCTTTTGAAATAATGCCAGTTTCAAGAGTTCTGCTTTCTTGAGCGATTCAGCTGAGGCAGGGCCTTGCAGCTTCCAGAAAATAGAAATACGATTTTGTGTTAGAGAGAGGTGCATGAGTAAAATTCAATAGGAAACTAACTAATTGTTAGCATCCAGGACTTGATACTTGATTTATGAATGTAATGAATGGCAGCTATAATCTGTATTAATATTCCATTTGTAGTTTTTCTCACATTCTAAGTGTAGAATGGTTACTGATTATAATAAAATAGTAATATTTTAATATGATAATAACCGTATTATTAATTTCATTAATGATCCAGTGGAATGATACCAGGTCCTCTTGCAGGCACCACACTTGGAGAAGACACTGCACAAAATTTTCATCAGCTTTAGTCAAGGACAAAGAAGGGGAGGAATTGATGAAAGGAGCTGCTTTAAGCCGTGAGGAAAGACATCAAGCAGAAGAGCCATGTTGGAATAGAATAGAATAGAATAGAATAGAATAGAATAGAATAGAATAGAATAGAATAGAATAGAATAGAATAGAATAGAATAGAATAGAATAGAACCAGAAGGAACCTTGGAGGTCTTCTAGTCCAGCCCACTGCTCAAGCAGGAGAACCTATACCATCTCAGAAAAGTGACTGTCTAGTCTCTTCTTTAAAATCTCCAGTAATGGAGCACCCACGATTTCTGAAGGCAAGCTGTTCCACTGGTTAATTGTCCTCCTTAATTCCAGGTTGCTTCTCTCTTTGATCAGTTTCCAACCATTGTTTCTTGTCCTAGTTTACCGGAGCTTAAAATCAGAAAAAGTCTGGGAACTTTTTTTCGAATACATAAAAGGTCTTGGTTGCTGAAGGGAGGATGCAGCACTCTTCTGATAAGTAGGAGATGTTGTACAGAAACGTAAGATCTTAAACAACCAAGCCCAAAGAGCACAAAAGACTCTGAAAAGGAATTTAGTTTGATGGGTCCTTGTTTGGACCACATACCTTCCATGGCTGGAGCCTTGGAGCCCCCAACCTTTCTTCACCCTTCTTCCTTCTCCTCTGGGGTTGGGATGCAGCACTTAAGGCGTGGGCCAGAATCTTAATGATGCTATAAGTACCACTTTCATTTCCAACCCGAATCCTATTCCTTTTCTTTTGGATCTCCACTGGTGCTTTCTGGGTGCATCTTCTCCGGCCTTTGACAGAAAAGATGTGTTTTGAAAGAGTACAGTGAAAATACTCAGCTTCAAATTCAGGTTCCATAAAGAAATCTGTTTTAAAGGCATTATCATTTTTCCAACTCTTTTTATACTGAAGGGGAAAGCTCCAAATACTATGCATGTGCTTCAGACGCCTATTCTTTTTCAAGAAAAATACTCCAACCACTGTCGTGATCCAGACTTTCCCTTCAATGGGTCCTGGCAAATCTTGAAGTGCTGAATGGAAGATAAGAATCCTGTCCCAAAAAGAATCAAATTCCATGAAGTGAACAAAGACGTTGACTTGTCTCCACTTAGAGAGGGCATTCCTGAGGAATGCTGTACGTCCAGTTGTTGAGAATCGTTGTGATATAACAACACAAATTCTATTCTTGACAAGGATAGGAGTAAAAGTTCTCATGAAATTCTCTCCCTTCTCTGTGTCTGGAGCAAAGAGACCAATCAGGGTCCATCCGAAATGGTGGAGAATTTGGACAATTCCTAGGTACTGGAATCCTTCTTTGGGGAGCATCGGATGGAAAAAAGGGAATTGATTTTTATCACTCAGAGCCTCTGAAGCAATTCTCTGACTGATCTGAAAAAAGCAATTCTGTGTTATATTTGGGGTCCTACCAAGTCCCAATTTTTAGCTTTTAATGAATCCAACTTTTTTCTCATGCACATATTAGAACATTTCCTGTTGATTAGTTATTAGGCCATATCAAGATACAGAATATAAAACACAGAACATTAACAAGATTGCATGTAAAAATAGAATTTAGAAAAATAAGTACAATAGAATAAGGATAAAGAATGAAAATAGTATTTCTTTATAACCCCAGAATTTACTATCAGACCATAATTTCCTTCCGAAAAGGTCTTCATTATATATAATTTTTCAATTCTGAGCACAGAGGAAATACATTTTTTTTAATATCAGGATCCCAATAGATTGTTTCTCTAAAGTGCAATCCAAGATATTGATCTCCCTCTTTCTTAAATAATTGACATTCAAAATAATAGATGTATTACATCTTCTATTTCTGGAGCTCCACAAATACATGTATATTCATTGTAAGGAGTTTGGAAGATTTAACTCAATACTTGGAAGATATATTTGTAGCAGCTGATGCCTTTCAGTGTGCCAACCTTACTGAAGATGGCCCTACTTTTCTCTATTTCGAGGATCTTGGATTCTTTGTGCAGCATTTTTTTAGGTTTTTCTCAAATGGCAAAAAAGACAGCGAGACGATAGTTCCTAATATAAAATCAAGAATGTTTTAAATGAAATTTGTTTGTTCTAATAGTGTTTGGGGACTCTTATCAGTTTCCCTACCAATAATTTTATTAAATTATATGCCCCAATTTTATAAATTGTATAAATTCCCAATTCTGCTCTGAGGGCAGCAGCTGAAGTCCTTTTATCCACCCTCAAGATACTTCTCAGATGATGTGATCTGATTTGTTCTAGTAATGATATAAATTAAATCCCAAAGTTCAGCTCAATATATAAGTGCATAATGGTAATGTTGGCATTTTGTATTAAAAATTCAGTCTAAGGAAGCCGCATACGTATGATTATTTTTTTAAAAAAATTAACAGTGCATTCATTTATGCCTTCTAAATGAGCTCCTTTTATGTTGAGGGAGCCCAGATCCAGTCACAGAGAAAAGTTCCCCCAGGTAAGAAAATGTGTGAACTTGCTCTCTTGCCTCCTCATCAATTAGCCCTATATGGTAATACTATAATTTTCCAAAGACCATCACTGTTAACTTTGACTTATCCACAATCAGATAATTATTATGAGAATAGGAGGCACGTCCTCTTAATAGCACATGAAACCCAAATGTTATATTGGCAACACCTTTGTCTTACCTTTTGGTAGATATCAATCCTATTTGTCATGGCTCCATTGAGCCCCAAATACACTCTCAAACAAATGAACAAAAAGGGGATGGAGGTTTTCCAGTCCAACACTCTGCCCATAGCAAGAGATCCTATACCAATCCAGACAAAAAGAATGTCCAGCCTCTTTTTGAAAATTTCCATTAATGGAGCACCCACAGCTTCATGAGGCAAGCCATTCCACTGATTAATTGTCCTGACTATCAGTGCTTGTAGAAAGGGCTTTGAGCAGGGTCAACATCCTGAGCTCCATTTGAAGGGCAGTCAATTTCTTCCATAATATTTCTTTGTTTACTGTGTCAAATGCTATAAAGGCAGCAAACCATTATTTCCTCTGAGTGATATTTTTGTAGTTAGATGGTTCAAGACAAAAGAATTGTCAATACTGGGTCACATCTGCCTAAAGACTGCTGGTTCTTCTACAAGGAATGCACTTTTCATTCACCTACTATCAATTCTTTTCATGGGGATGTTTGCATATATTTTAGTCACAAGATCTGTTAGAGAAATGGGCCTGGAATTGCTGGGGTCCTTTTTCATCCCATTTTAATATATAGGAATTACAATTGCCATCTTTGACCCAAATGGGTGTGGCAGATATTATTTATATGTGTAAATGTATCTGTCAATGGAGGGTCCCACCAGTCGGGATATTTCTTGAATTGTTCAGCTGCTAGAAATTCCTCTCCAGAGGCTATATTGCTCTTCAAAGCTTTTATGATGAATTTGATCATGAGAATTTTAGGGCAAAAATTAGTTGATACGTTGCCTAACATATTTGTAGATTTTTAATAAAATGGTTGGTTAATGTTAGTGGCCCGTAAAGGTTCTTAATATATATATGTTTTATCATCAGTAGGAAAGGTAATCCTTTAGGACTCTGTTTAAAAATCTGAGATTTCTTTATGATTGAGGATATCATTATTTTGGCTAAGGCCATGTAAAAAAATGTGAGTTTTCCATCAGTACTGCACATTCCTTTGACTGGACACAGAGCCTCTCCTCGCCTTCATAATTGTGCAGCAGAAGCCTCTAAGCAATTCGGATGATGTCATGAAAGGACATGTCTCATCTGATCCTTGCTTCCTCCCAACTGTATATCCCAATCCTTATTTATAACACTTACAAATGCCATGGTGAAAAGTTTATTTGCAGCAGAACCAGTTCTTAAGTACCCTGATCCTGAGGAACCTTTCAACATCTAAGCTGATGCTAGTGAGGTTGCGGTGGGCACAGTCCTCTTAAAAAAAAACCTTAGGGGGTATCTGCAGCCCTGCGTCTACACTCCATGAAAGCTTTTGGGAAAAGAGAGGAGATGGACTGTTTGGGAGAAAGAGGCTTTTGCGGTGAGATGGGCGTTATTAACTTAACACCATTTCTTGGAAGGGAGTAAAGTATCTTTCCAAGTATAGACTCATCATTATTATTATTCAAAATAATATTGAATTCCATAGAGAAGACACGGTTCAATTATCACTTACACACCAACACTGCACTCACTTTACAGAAATGGAAGGACAAACACAAACCTGTGGGACTTTGTAGGTGCCTGCTAATGTTGACATCTGGATGGAGCTGTCTCTGTCAGCTCCATCAACAAGAGCCAAAAGCTTGTCCTTCCTTCCACAGCTATAGTTGGGAACATTGGCTTCTCCAGTAGAGAGCATGTCCAGCAAGGCATCTGAAGTGCCAAGGGTGTTATCATAGTTATCATGGATGTTGTAGTCAAGTGTGAGATTGTGCAGGAGCTGGAGATTCTCCTTCACCAGTTCAATATTGCAAATCATGCGTAGTAACTGTGCATAGGATAAACTAGTGTAAAACCATGATCATGTTAATATTAGCATCATCAACAGCAACAACAAAATACTTTTTCTCCATTTAACCATCTTTTTTCTCTTCAAAGTAGCTGAAACGTAAGACAATATTGATCCAAATCTAGAGGCAAATGACAGTCACTCATCACCCTTTAATATTGTTAGTGTTGAGCATGAGGATAGTCCTCAAAAAGGTTTAACAAATCAGAAACATACTATTATTTTTAGCAGTACTAATATTCATAGCCCAGAATAATTCAGTCATTAAAGAAGAACCACCATTAAAGGAAGGAGATTTTTGATAAGTGACCCAGAGAAGCTGTTCTAAAAACAAGTCATCTTCTGTATCTTGAAAAATCAGACATTGCATATCAATCGGTTATAAAAATATGGAAATGGTCGGGCAGAGGAAATTAGAGCCATTTCAATCATTACTTTCAATCAAAGTCAGTATTCCAGTCATGAATTTAGGATTGAACAGAGAGAGGGAAATAATGTGGACTTTTTTCAGGTTTCATTTGCCTCATGTTTCTACTCTCAGAAAATAAGGCAAAAGAGACAGGCTATGTTAATCAAAAGGTTTCAAAAAATTTGTCAGATCCTGCAATATAAGGGTCTATACAGGAAGAAAATAAGAAGAGTGTTAGAACTGCAAATGGAGGGAATGAATCTTCATCGCATGACTTACAGCTGAATCTGATTAGAAGGAGCCATGTTGAAAGGTAATGTTGCAGGTGCTATTTCTGATGGAGAAATGACTATACCAATGAGAAGATTTCCTGGCCTATAATAGCTCCATGGCTTTTCCCCATCCTGGTGGTCCAAATTCAGTGGGCACTTCATTCTCAGCTTCCCAGAGAGTGGCTGGGACACCAGCAGCATCAGAAGCAGAAGCAAAAGGTCCATAATTTATGGGACGGAATCAATTTCCTTCCCCTTCCTAAAATTAGAATTAGAATTCAAAGCACTCTGACTGGGTGGAATATCCAGTGGCTTTCCTGATTCAAACAGAGAAACCAAGATTCACCTGAAAGAGAGAGAAAATATTTTCAAGAGCACAGCTCCTGTCTGTCCTGTAATGTGAGCCACAAAAAGCATAACCTGTAATATTGATCCTTTTCTGATGCAAGATCCCTTCCATGTTGCTTCAGTCTGATGTTTACATCAATGGGAGTTACTGGAGACATAGGAGAAGAGGTCTCAGAGACAGAGATGGTGATGATTGCAGTGAGAAGGGACCCTGAACTTTTTCCATGTAAGGAGGGGTTGCTGGAGAAAAGCACGTTAGAGAAAAGTCACAGATAGACCCCTTGGGGCAGTGTTCTCTAGTGGTATTAGTCATTCCTGTTAGGACATGTCCAGAAAGTCATGCTGGATGGAGATAGTTCAACAGCCAGGAAAGTGACTTCTGCTGCCGTTCAATGGGGTCTCTTGCCTCCAGAGGCTGCTAGGGAAGGTCACCCAGAGTTATGGAGTTTGGTGTCACTCTAGGTTGGTGACATTTAACTCTAGTGCTGCCTGTGCTTTATCTCCATGGAAGCACTCAGTATCCTTGAACCCAGCCTAATGTTAAGAGTTTGGGGTTTTCTTTTCAATGAGATCTCCATGTATCAATCCTAATTTGGAGCTGATTTTATAGTTCCTTGTAACTGAAGTGAAATTTCATTTGCCATCTTTTGGTTGGTGACACTTAACTCTAGTGCTGCCTGTGTCTCCCATTCTGGCTGTTGCTTTTGAATGGCAGGTTGATGTGTAAGACGGCTTCTCTCGCTCATGATGTTGCCTGTCCTGTCTCACTGGAGTCTAGAGGTACCCCCAGAGGAGAGGAAACCTCAGTTGGAGATGCGGCCACCTACTTTGTGGGTTTCCCTCAGGTGAGAGGCCAGGGAAGTGGAGGAAAGGTGGTTGTGGTCATCCATGGTTTGTTACAGGCTTTCAGGAGGCTGCACCTAAAGTTGTCTTTTCACCCAAGGTTGGGTGTCTGCAAAAAATGTTTCCCAGGCCTGCTGAAGTATGTTATGTGAATGTGGTCCTTACAAGAAGTGTCTCCAGCTTATTTCTGTTATAAAAGATTGTTCATCAAGTCCCTGCTAAATTAATATTCATAATTTACTGACTCATTGGTTCAGCCTTCAAAAATAAACCATAATTAAAAGTTGCAAATGTGAATTCAGCCATTGGTGAGGTGACCAGGTTAAATGTGTTGTATGGCTACGATCAGAGCCAGTCTGGTGTGGTGGTCAAGGAATCAGACTAGTAACAGGAAACCATGAGTTCTCGTCCTGCCTTGGGCACAAAGCCAGCTGGGTAAACCTGGGCCAGCCAACCTCTCAGAGCCCTGGGAAAGAGGCAATGGCAAAACACTTCTGGAAAACCTGGTCACCTATGGTCTTTCTGATTACTTTCACACACAGCCGGCTGAGGTTATGGCCTTCCTGAGTCTGGCTACAGTCTTCCAAAACCAGCCAAGTGGACTCCAATTTGGTAAACATGGGCAGATTTTTAAAAAAAACTAGTTGTTCTGTGTAGAAGCTGCAAGAAAACTCCAATCCTGATCATGACAGCAAGTGTCAATGCTGCTAACATCGAATGTTTTTGCCTGACATTATATGTGGATACAGACATTTACTATTTAACCTGTGTATTACTTTAGAGCCACTATTAGATGGTATGGAGGGGGGGAGTGGAAGAATGTGCTTGGGAACTAGTTAGCCATAACAATATGTCAGCAGAGCATCTTCAAGGCTGGATGTAATGTGAGGAGATAAAATATGGCGCGTTATGGAACGGGAGGGAAAGTTCACACTTTAAACTAATTGGAGAATGTGATTAATGACTTTCAAATGAGGGAGGGAAATGTACTTAGATACTGTGGGATGAAGAGGAGGGTTCAGATTTTGGCTTCGCTTATGTATGTGCCCAAGCTATGTTGCCATTAAAAGATTCTTAAAGGAAAACAATGCCTCAAGTTTCTTTGAAAAGCTTCTTCTTTCGGAACCATAACATCAAGTCAAAATCCAACAAACTTTTCAGACCTTTTTGGGGTTCCAAACCCCAGTTGCTATTCCTAAAACTGAAGGGATAGACTGACAAAGATTCAGAGAAGATCTCATCATGGAAGAAGAGAAATTGCCTGAGGTCAACACCCCTGCAACAGCAGTTTCCCCGGAGGGGGGAGAGACAGCAAACAAGCTGGGAGAGGGAAAACTCTCGCAAATCTCCCAGCTGGGAACAAGGCCAAAGTGATTAGGAGAGCTGATTTGGTGATCAGACTGGGAGAAACCGAGTGTGGATTCTGGAGGTTTCATAACAGCCTTCCCATCTCCAAAGACTTCCAAGACGGATGAGTCGGAGCCACAACAAAGGGGTTCTGGTGTACCTTGACGATATCCTAATATACAGCACGAATATGACTGATCACATAAAGCTGGTGAGAGAAGTGTTAAAGAAAGTATTGAATGCCAAGCTTTATGCCAAATTGTCAAAATGTGAATTTCACCAGACCCGATTAGATTACCTCGGCTACAGAATTTCCAGCGAGGGCATTGAGATGGATCCAGCCAAAGTGAAAACTATAATTGAATGGCAGCCCCCAAAACCCCGCAAACAGCTCCAGAGCTTTCTAGGTTTTGCCAACTTCTACCGTCAATTCATCCCTTCTTTTGCCAAGATTGCCCTACCCCTTACAGACTTACTCAAAACAGGCAAAAGAGGAGGGAAGCCGTGACCGGGCCAACCACTAGCATGGACTATGAACTGTCAAACAGCTTTTGAGAATTTAAAGAGACTATTTGCTGCTGAACCGGTTCTAAAGAACCCCTGCCCAGGGGAGCCCTTTGTAATACAAGCTGATGCCAGTGATGTGGCAGTTGGCGCTGTATTACTTCAAAAGAACAAGAATGGAGTCCTGCAACCCTGCGCCTACACCTCCAAAAAATTTATGGAAAGTGAACGGAGATGGGCAAGAAGTTAAGGGTGTTGTGTGAACTCACCTAGATTTACTACAAACCATCTATGTGATGGCCAATACAGGACGTTTGCACAGAGAATTTGAAACTTTTAAAAGATCTGCTTTTGGATTCAGGGTCCATAGCTATCCAGCACGGCAACATTGGCAAGAGGAGAGAAGCCATTGCTTCTCTTCACAAGCCATTGCTGTGCCTGGCTCTGTTATTGGAAGCCCAGCCAGGTGGCCTCCAACTCCCTAAAATTGGACCGATTTTTTGCAGCTGGTTGGGTTGCAGAGAGATGACAAGAATCTCCCCATCCTGACAAGGAGAATGGGTTTCAAGTCCTCATGAAGGCAACTGGGGGAATGGGGCAATGAATCACAGGTCCTGGAGAGCCAGGAATGTCTGAGAGGCTATAAGATGCCTGTGGGCCTTCCTGGCAAGGGCAGGGAGGGCGCTGTGGAAGAGAGAAAGGCAGGCAGAGCCCCCAACCCGATCCAGTCAGGGCAGCCTTGGGTGTGATCAGAAACCTCTCTTCTGAGGGAGGAGCCCTATTCACATATGGGGGGCTGTTGAGCATCACTAACATCACAATCAGCATTGTCAACACAGAGCAAAAAGTTTCTTTGCTTCCTTCCTTCCTTCCTTCTCTCTCTCTCTTTTTTAAACAAGTTTTATTAATTTTCCATTTTTACAAAGCTTCAGGTATTAAGGAAGCAACTTGGTGGTTGGGTAATACATAGTCCAATAACAGCTTTTCCTTACATATGTCAGTTTACAACATCAAAAACTTCCTCTCTGTTTCCCTTAGTTATTATACCAAATTTTGAATTAATACATTGCTAGTTATAACTCAATCATTTGAAACATTTATCAACAGCTTTTGACTTATATGCCTTCAAATGATAATGCAATATTGGAATTCAACATTATGGAACCACAAACAATAGAACACAGTCAAACTAGAGTCTTGGACTTCAAGAGAGCTAATTTCAATAAACTTAGAGAGGGCTTGGGAAGGATTCCATGGATGAGAATCCTCAAGGGGAAAACAACTCAAGAAGCTTGGGAAATTCTAAAAAATGAGATAATAAAAGCCCAATCTAGCACAATACCAACAAAGAGGAAAAATAACAGCTCTCAAAAGAAACCAGCATGGCTGCATAAAGAATTCTCTGACAAATTGAAAGATAAAAAGGACAAATATAGAAAGTGGAAAGAGGGGCACATAACTAAGTCAGAATATCAGCAAATAGCCCAAGCCTGCAAAGATGAAGTGAGGAAAGCTAAGGCTCAAAATGAACTAAGGCTTGCGACCAAAGTAAAAAATAACAAAAAAGCTTCTTTCAACATGTAAAAAACAAGAAAAAAGTGACGGAAATGATTGGTCCATTAGTGGGTGAAAGTGGCAAGAAGGTGACAAGCAACAGGGAGAAAGCAGAACTATTTAACTTGTTTTTTGCATCTGTCTTTACACAAAGGGAAAAAACAGACCAAACTACCAAAAATAGTGCCATAAAAAACAGAATAGAAACACAAGTTAAGATAGGCAAGAAAATGGTAAGTGAGCACCTGTCCAGCCTAGACGAGTTCAAATCACCAGGACCAGATGGATTACACCCCAAGGTTCTCAAGGAACAGGCAGATGTGATCTCAGAACCACTGAACTATATTTTTCAAAGATCCTGGAGCACTGGGGAACTACCGGAGGACTGGAAAAGAGCTGATGTAGTTCCCATCTTCAAAAAAGGAAAAAAAATGGACCCAGGAAATTACAGACCTATCAGCCTGACCTCAATACATGGGAAGATTCTGGAAAAGATAATCAAACAACGAATCAGCGAATACCTAGAGGCAAACAAAGTCATTACTAAAACCCAACATGGGTTTGTCAAAAACAGATCATGCCAGACAAATCTTATTGCATTCTTTGACCAAGTGACAAAATTAGTGGATAGGAGGAATGCTGTGGAACTTGCACTTCAGTAAGGCATTTGATAAAGTAGATCACAACCTACTACTTGACAAGTTAGAAAAATGTGGGGTAGACAGCATCACCACCAGATGGATCCGTAGCTTGCTGACCGGCCGTATTCAGCATGTGGTCCTCAATGGAACCGCATCTACATGGAGGGAAGTGTGTAGTGGGGTGCCCCAGGGCTCTGTTCTGGGCCCAGTGCTCTTCAACATCTTCATCAATGATTTGGACGAGGGGATAGATGGGGAACTCAAATTTGCAGATGACACCAAGCTGGCAGGAATAACCAACACTCCAGAAGACAGGCTTAAGATACAGAAGGATCTGGACAGACTTGAACACTGGCACTATCTAACAAAATGAAATTCAATGGTGAAAAAAGCAAGGTTCTACATTTAGGTAAGAAAAACCAAATGTACAGGTATAGTATAGGGAGTACCTTGCTCAATAGTAGTAACTGTGAGAGGGATCTTGGAGTCCTAGTGGACAATCACTTAAATATGAGCCAGCAGTGTGCTGCAGCTGCCAAAAAGGCCAACAGAGTGCTAGGCTGGATTAACAGAGGGATAGAATCAAGATCACAAGAAGTGTTAATACCACTTTTCAATGCCTTGGTAAGGCCACACTTGGAATACTGCATCCAGTTTTGGCACTGCGATGTAAAAAATATGTCGAGACTCTAGAAAGAGTACAGAGAAGAGCAACAAAGATGATTAAGGGACTGGAGGCTAAAGCATATAAGGAACGGCTGCTGGAATTGGGTATGTCTAGTTTAATGAAGAGAAGGACAAGGGGGGACATGATAGCAGTGTTCCAATATCTCAGGGGCTGCCACAAAGAAGAGGGAGTCAAGCTATTTTTCAAAGCGCCTGAAGGCAGGACAAGAAGCAACGGATGGAAACTAATCAAGGAGAGAAGCAACCTAGAAGTAAGGAGAAACTTCTTGACAGTTAGAACAATTAACCAGTGGAACAACCTGCCTCCAGAAGTAGTGAATGCTCCAACACTGGAAGTTTTTAAGAAGAGACTGGACAGTCATTTGTCTGAAATGGTCATCTGGGTTATCTGAATTGTCAGTGTATTGTGTATGTAAGTCTTCAGCACCTTCTGTCTTAGTGTTGTTTTCTTCAGTTTCTGTTGCTGTTGAAATTGCGGATTCTTTAGATGAAATCAAAGTTTGGGTATCAGAGTTCTGAGTAGATTGTAGCTGGCATTCTTTGAAATCCACTTTAGTGTTAATTCCTTCTTCTTCTGTTGCTTTTTGGATTGTAAGTTCATCTATTGAAGTCAGGGCTGTGTTTTGTAGCTTTAAAGTGGCATGTATATTTTTCAATCTGGAATTCATTAGCTCAGTAGCCTCTAAGATTTTTTCAAGTATAGATTTGAAGTTAAGGTGTGGGTGGTGTTCCTCCATTTCTGTGGTATTTACAAATAGTTCTTTAGTGGAGGCTATTTTTAATAAAAGTCAATAAGAATCCACCTCCACTATAAAGAATTATTTTCACCACCCAGCTGTTTCAAGTTCTTATCTTTTTTGATAATGTCAAGGACAAATTTTAGTCTCAGAAGTCTCCCAGTCAAAAAAAAAAAAATCACTTGCTGTATCAAGTTTCGCCACAAGATGTCCCTAGTGGCCTGCACAGTTAAGCTATTATCCGATTCAAAGAAGAAAGAAAGAAATATTCCTTTTTTTCCCCAGCTTAGCAAACAAGCAAAACAATAAGTCTCTGTAAGAATAAAGAACTTTTTGGGAGCCCAGGTACCCAGGAATTACAAGTCCAAATATTTAGTCGTTTAGTCTAGTTGTTCTATTTTTTTTCTTTAGCTTTATATTCCCAAAGTAGGCAGGAGCCGCAGAATTGAGAAGGGGGAAAAAGGTATTTCCAAAGGCTTTTGCAGGAGAATAATTGGGAAGCAGGAAAGGTAAGATAAGGTCTCACCCAACTCCTCCAGGTTGCTTTCATTGTGCTTAGTAGTGCTTTGGGCTTTCAGCAGGAACGGCTTGGTGATTGGCCATGTTGATGGCCGATATTTTCTTTGTCAGTCCAAAGGAGCTGCCTCGGATCCAACAGAAGGGCTGCCGCCATTCTGTGGTCAGTCAAGGGTCCTCCTCAGCGATGGTCGCTCCTCCAGGGGAGGAAACTCAGTTGGAAATGCGGCCACCTACTTTGTGGGTTTCCCTCAGGTGAGAGCCCAGGGAAGTGGAGGAGAGGTGGCTATGGTCATCCATGGTTTGTTACAGGCTTTCAAGAGGCTGCACCTAGAGCTGTCTTTTTGCCCAAGGTTGGGTGTCTGCAAAAAATGTTTCCCCAGCCTGCTGAAGTACATTGTGAGAATGTGGTCCTTACAAGAAGTGTCTCCAGCTTATTTCTGTTATAAATGATTGTTCAGCTAGTCCCTGCTAAATTAATATTCATAATTCACTGACTCATTGGTTCAACCTCCCAAAATAAACAATGATTAAAAGTTGCAAATGTGAATTCAGCCATCGGTGAGGTGACCAGGTTAAATGGGTTGTATGGCTATGATCAGAGGGAGTCTGTTGTAGTGGTCAAGGAACCAGGCTAGTAACAGGAAACCATGAGTTCTAGTCCTGCCTTGGGCACAAAACCCGCTTGGTAAACCTGGCCGATCTTTTCTTCGTTGGTTCAAAGGAGCTGCCTCGGATCCAACGGAAGGGCTGCCGCACTTCCGCAGTCAGTCAAGAGTCCTCCTCAGCGGTGGTTGCTCCTCCAGAGTGACTTTTGACCCTTTGCAGGATCTTCCAACAGAGAAAAACCGGACGGTGGAGAGAGCAGCCTCTCCACACATCTGCTGGCGCCGTAATCACAAACTGGAAGCTGCTTCCTTCCTTCTCTCTACTCTTTGACTCTCTGGTGTCAATAATTTGTAGATGTTGAACCAAACTAGAACTAAGGAGAAATTTCCTGACAAAACAATTGATCAGTGGAATGACTTGCCTCCAGAAGTTGTGGGTGCTTCAACACTGGAGGTTTTTAAGGAGAGATTGGGCAACCATTTGTCTGAAATGGTAAATGGTGAGGTTTCCTCCTTCAGCAGGGGGTTAGACTAGAAGACCTCCAAGGTCCCTTTCAACTCTGTTCTTCTGTTTTTCAGGCATGCAGTATATTTAGGGGGATGGGGCAGTGCAAAATGAAAAAGTTTGTCTCTTCCAGCTTTTTTTGTGTTCTTTATTGAAGAAATGTGGGGTTTGGGGGGGAGTGAGTGGGGGGTCAAGCCAGGAAAAGGTTTCAGGAAGCTCATCTGAAGCTGCCCCATCGTCATGCAGGGTCTGGTTTCCCAAGCCTAGCAAGAGCCAGGAGAGCTTTGCAGTCTCCCAACAGCCTGAGGATCAGGCTGGAAAGCTTCAAAAGCAGCCACCATTTCTACAAGGACTCGTCGGAGTATTGAAAATGGTGTCCACTTCCAGCAGGCCTGAGGATCAGGCCCAAGCACTGCAGCATCCATTGGGGCAGGATTGAAGGGGAAGAGGCTTCCAGCCAGAGGGAAAGATGTTACCCAGCCACATCTGGAAGGACGCAGGACCCCCAACACTTCTGTACATTAAAGAGGGGCTTGGTGGGGGCACAAGGGAGTCAAGGAGGGGCTGAAGAAAGAGCTCACATTTGGGGAAAGGAGATGGAAAAGGGGGCTCTTTTGGGGGGGTGACCCCAGCAGGCAGAAACTCGGCTGAATTGGATTTCAGCTCTTATTTTCCCCAGGGTGGCACACTTTGATGTGAAGGAAGACAAACAGCCCTGATCTTGAGTGGGGAGGGAAGTCCCAAGTCTGAAATTTTCCAGTGATGCTTTTTGCCTAAAGCCAAGTTCTCCACCAGGAAAGATTTCCATTTTGGGCTTCCCTGGTCAGAGAGAGAAGCGAACTGCAGCTGATTCCATCTGTCTCTGCCCAAAGTCTCCCCTGGATGATTTGGCCAAAGAGAAGGGCTGAAACTTTGAGAATAATAATAATTCTCCCTCTCACCAGAGATCCCCGGCTAATTCAACTAGTTCTTGGACTCAAAGTTTGTTGGGCACTTCTCTGGAGAGAAATGAAAGGGGAATCATCCCCACAGGATTCAAAATGTTAGAGCAGAGCTAGAATTAAATCAGTCAGCAAGAATTGAGAGGTTGGAAAGCTCCATGCTTGAAATTGGCCCCAGAGGGATACACGGCACCTGTGGCTGAAGAAAAAGAAATCTGATATTTGTTGGCAAAGCGCTTAAAGAGAAAACCCTGGGGACTACCTAATGCCTGGACATGTCACGGAACTGGAATAGCTTCCTACTGAGCTAAAACCAAAGTTTACTTTATTTTGAAAGTTAATGCTGAAGGGCAACAATATAAAAAGACTGATGCAATAGTGTGACCAGGATAAAATATTTTTTTAAAAAAATCTGCTAGTTAAAAACTAGTCATCAGGACTTGACATAGTTTTTTTAAAAAAAAAAAATCACACCCATGTACAGAGAACAAGAGAGAGAGAGAAAAATGAGAGAAATAAAGGATGCCTTTCACCCCACATCAGGAAGAAAGGGAGGGAAAGGACCCATGTTCCACTGCCACTCCCTTCAACACATTGGGCACTGAGGGGGAAAAGCAAAGCCCCGGACTTGTCATGTTGCCCATAGAAAAGGCTCAGGAAGGAGTAGGGGAACTGGGGGAACCCTTCACACACACACACCCATTCTGGGAAGAGACTAAGGTGGATTATGGGCTTTGGAGTTGCATTTCAGGGGGAAATGCAGCCATTGGGGGTTTGTGAAGCTCCGGTTCCTCTTCGTGTGTTTCCAGGAAATGCTCCTGTCGGGGAGAAGCCATGCAGGGCCTTTGTCTCCAAAGGGGGATCTGGCTTTGCTGGGGAGGGAAAGGCAAGGGGGGTCTCCCTGGAGGGACCCTCTGGGGCTCTGAGGAAGGGGCATCCTGGGGGTCCCTCATGGCCCCCAAAGTCCCTCTGTGTTGCAACCATTTCCTGAGTTAAGAAAAGTTTCCATGCCTTTCAAGTCCTGAGATAAGATTAGTTATGAGTTATATCTTTTCTTGAGTTATGTCTTTCAAGTTATCATTTCTTAAGCTATGCCTTTAAAGTCTATATTTCCTGAGTTGAGATAAGCTATGCCTTATTAAGTTTCCATTTCCTGAGTTAAGTTAAGGTACCCTTTTAAGTTTCATTTCCTGGCAAAACCCACCCTTTACAACCTCCTGCTGTGACGTAAGTGTACCAATAAAAGAGAGGCACGCAGATCCTTCTGCGCTCTCGCTTGCTGATTCAACCTGAAGAAACATGTTGTCCATGTGTTTCTTATCTACCAAACGCGAGGTCCGTTGGCCTAGGCTAACGTACATCACTGGTCCGTCCAGCAGGCGCTGGACCCCGGGATTCGAACTCCCACAACCACTGGTCCGTCCAGCAGGCGCTGGACCCCGGGATTCGAACTCCCACAACTGGTGACCCCGACGTGATTCACTTTATGACGTGATTCACTCCACGGCGTGTTCTCTGTCTAGGGAAGCGCTGCTCTGGCTCCTGTACCTACGCACCTGGTAAAGGCTTGCTAACGTAAGTATGGGTCCTCACTTTCCAAGGTTTTGTCCAAGCATGTGGATGAACTTTCCTCTTTAGCCAGAAAGGCAAATTGTTTGCAAAAAGTTAACGGAACAACTGTCTATCCCCAGACCCTTCCTTTTAACCTGTGCCTACTACGGAAGACGTTCCAAAGCCGGCACAGCCAAAAAAAAACCCCTCTTCGCTCTATCCTTCTCTCTCTCCTCCAAAACAGAAACAGGCAACCCTGTATTCTGTTCTGCAGAGTTTTGCAACTGCACTCAATGCTTCCGTTTCATCAAACTACCAAACAATAAATTTTCAGAACAATTTAGAGACATAAATTAACTCAAACTGCACTTCTCTGCAATGCGTTTTGAACAATTGGAATGTTTTGAAACTCTTTTGTAATCTGTTAAGTTTGAACCCTGTCAGACAATGTCTGGTGGTGCTTTGCGTTGATGTGTGTGTTTTGTTTTATATATGTTTAACTCCTAGAACGTTATGTTTGGACTTGGAATGGTGAGAAAAATAGGAGATGGTTAAAGGGCCCTATAAAAACCACATGTTTGGTTGGAATCATCTCATGATTTTCTCGCTTCTTGCAGGACAAGCCATGTGTTTAAATAAATGTTGTTTTAATGGTATTTGTGTATATATGTCTGTCTGTGTTGTTTTGTGTTATTTCCAAGACTTGGAAAAGGGTCAAAACCCTCTTTGATAATAACAAACAAAAAGGCCTTAATTAAAAATAAAAAGTTTTGCTTGAAAAACATATGAAATGAAATATTTGTATATGGAATGGTGTAAGTAAACAGAATGGAAGTGAATGAGTTAATTTGTTGGTGTAAATGTGTGTGTGTTAGCCCTCACCCCTCCACCCATCCCACGCTGTGAAAGGAATAGTAAAACTGTAGTTTTTATTGTTGTAACATGGGAACGCAATGGTATGAGTTTGCATGTGCAAAGTTTTATGGAAGAGGTATAAAAGAATTTATACATGTGACTGCATGTGAATTTTTTTAGTGGTGAGATTTTTGCAAAGTTTCTTTTTCTTCCCCCCCCCTCCTGCCTCTTTCGTTTTTCGCTGGCTGTATTGTTTTAAGAGCAAAGGAAGGGGGGTGGATGTGAAATTTGATGCCCACTCTTGCAGTTTCAGCTTGCTATTTTTTTTACTCGAAAGAGGAGGCAGTAATTGTTGGGCAATTCTTTTGCAAATTTTTGAGTTTTTAATTGTTTAGTTAGACATATACATCCATCAACCAAAAGAAATGATTGAATTGTTTTGCTTAGATTTGTAAATGTTTTTCCTATTTCATGAAAATTTGTTTCATCTGAATGGAATTTGATTAAATTGGAACCCCAAAAATACAATTTAATTGGCTTTTTGAAATACAAAATGATTCAAGTATCTATGGATTGCAAGTTGCCTTGGAAAAGATACAGTTACACTTTATCTTTTTTTAGGGCATAAAATGTTGCAATCTTATTCTGTTCCAGTTTTTGTTATAAAAAAGAAATCAGGCAAATGGCGTTTCCTCCATGATTTACGTGCAGTGAATGCTGTTTTATAACCTATGGGAGCATTGCAATGCGGCCTCCCAAACCCAAATTTAATTCTAAAAGATTTTGACTTAATGATAATTGACTTAAAGGATTGTTTTGTTTTGTTTTCCATTCTTTTGCATCAACAGGATAAATATTTATTTGCTTTTACAGTGCCTGAGTTGAATAATTCTCAACCAACTCAGCGCTACCAATGGAAGGTTTTACCACAGGGCATGCTAAATAGCCCTACAATGTGTCAGTTTTTTGTTTCCCATGTTTTGCAACCATATCGGGACCTTCATCCCTCCTTTTTGGTTTACCATTACATGGATGATATTTTGGTCGCAGCACCAGGCCCAAAGGGTACTGTTTTTGCAACTTTGCCAACCCTCACAACAATTTTGCAAAAAGGAGGTTTGCACATTGCTCCTGACAAGGTCCAAACCTCCCCTCCTTTTCAATATTTGGGCCATAAATTATTGGCCTCCCATGCTGCACCACTTTTTCCCTTATTAAAATTACCACACCAACCAACTTTATTTCAATTACAGCAATATTTAGGTGCTATTAATTGGATTCGACCTTATATAGGTCTCACCACTTTTCAATTATCACCTCTTTTTTCAGCCTTACCCAAAGGCAAACATCCTGCAGATGTTATTTCACTGCAGGACAGTCATTTAAAAGTGATTCAATTGGTCAACCAAGCCCTACAAATTCAGTGGGTTGACCGAATGACCCCAAACATTCCCTTTTCTCTTTTATTGTGTAATACTATTTCTTTACCTACATGTGCTATTGTCCAAACTATTCCCTCCTTGCTGATTCTAGAATGGCTTCACCTCTCTCACACTCCTAGAAACACAATTAGCCAAAAACCTTTTCAATTTGCCTCTCTCATCTCTAAGGCTCGCCTTCGAGCAAAAGCCCTTGCAGGAATAGAACCTTCTGTCCTATATGTACCATGTTCTCTCACTACATGGGAAACCATCTATTCTAACTCTGAAGCCTTGCAGCTTGCTCTCACTGAGTGGCCTGGAAAGATATCCTGCCACCCTCCTGCTGATCCTCGCATTCAGCTCCTACAAAATATCCATGTTTCATGGGATACCCAATTACAACGCTTTCCCATCCCACATGCTGTCACACTCTTTGCAGATGGCAGTAAACAATTTGGTGCTTGTGCCTGGTATATTCATGACCAATGGCACACAAAAATAATGCCACCCCAACGGTCTGCTCAGCGTGCGGAACTAGCCGCTGCCATTTTAGCTTTTCAAACATTTTCCACTCAACCTATAAATCTCATTCTTGACAGTCTCTATGTCACTCAAATTGTCACCACTATTTTTCAATCATACCTCTCTCCATCCCTGGACCCTGATTTAACTTCTTTATTTTCCACCCTACAAACTGTAATATCCAACAGGAAACATCTTTACTTTGTCACACACATAAGAAGCCACCAACCTTTTCCTGGCTTCTTGCAAAAGGGAAATGATATTGCAGACGCTGCGGCCTCTGCTACCTGCCTCATGTCTCTTTCTCCTGTCTCCCCTTGGGACAGTCATGCTTATTTTCATCAAAATAAAAAAGCACTAATGAAACAATTTGGAATCACTATGGCTGAAGCTACAGCCATAATTCAACAATGCCCAACCTGTAGCCTACAGTCTAAAGGTATCCCACAGGATGTTAACCCTAGAGGCACTGAAGCCTGTGATACCTGGCAAATGGATGTAACTCAATATCCTCCATTTGCCCCGTGGAAATATCTACATGTTACAGTAGATACGTTCTCCGGATTTATTTTGGCAACCCCACAAAAAAGGGAAGCTGCAAAACAAGTGATTAATCACTGTATTCGTACCTTTACAGTGCTGGGATGTCCAAAAATATTAAAAACAGACAATGGCCCAGCTTATGTCAGCTCACAATTTTCACAGTTTTGTCATCACTGGTCCATTGTCCACAAATTTGGAATTCCTTTCAATAGCCAAGGGCAGGCTATTGTTGAGCGAGCAAATCAAACTTTAAAAAATGCATTAGATCGTTATATGGGGTCCAAGGGCTTATGCCCCCCAAACCTCCCGGCACTGCAAAACGTGTTAAATGTTTGTCTGTATACTCTCAACTTTCTAAATCTCACTGGCACTCCCTCTTTGTCTGCTGCGTCTCGACACTTTACTAAACCTGTTGTCCCAACTTCAAGACCACTTGTATACTACAGGCAGCTCCCGGATCCAACTTGGAAAGGTCCAGCCGAACTCATCACCTGGGGAAGAGGCTACGCTGCAGTTCAACTACCCGACAGAGTTTTGTGGGTCCCTGCTCGTTATATTCGCCCATATTTCATCACTCCACACAACCCACCAACTCCATCGGATGTGCCATCATTGCCTTTGTGAGTGCGGATGTACATGCTGTTATTGGTGTAACAATTGCATATTGCACCACCCATATTATCCAGGGGTCCAACACTTTTGCATCAATCATGTGGACCCTGCTTTTGATGACACTCTTGACAAGTTCCTTCCCCATGATGTCCACACTGCACCTTCCCATGATGACAAAACACCTGAGAATTCCTCTAAATTTTCATAAAGGCCTATATTGTGGTCCTGTTTTCTCTTTTCTTGATCTCAATACTACTGCCCTTTTCCATTGTTATGACCGAGGTCAATCCTTTTGTCCCTTTGTGTTTTCTCGGTATCCTAATCATGGCATTCCTCTATCACCATCTCCCTCTATTTCCCTCACCTATGCTCATTACCCTTGTCACATGACTTTTGCTATTCTTGTGACCCCTGAGACTACGGGGCGCTATTATGTGTCTGGATTTTCATCCTATGGTACTTATACTACAAATTCTTTTGAACTCGCATCAGTGGCGAGCTATGCAAAACCTCCTTTGTCTCCTCGTTTACTTGCCTACAACTTTGTTCCTCATCCCCGCTCCTTCCTAGACCTGGCCGCCCACACTTTAATCTCACCTCACCTACAACACTTTCATTCCATAAAGCAACCTCGCTCACACCAACGCATCATTCATTCTCGACGACGGCGATCTCCTGATCCTAATCCTCATCGACCTCTCAACTACACATGGACTGTTCGTGACTTTGAAAATCAGGTATTATTCCAAATCTCCAAATACACAATATGGCCCTGGTTCCCTATCTTACATTTTGACTTTGCCGAAATGGTACCGGGGTCAACAAATTTGCTTCAAAATTTCTCCAAACTAACAAATGGGACAAACAAGGTTCGTGTACACCTTCTCCACTAGAAGCAACATGGTGGGACCTGTATTTTTGTCCCGAACCAAAGACACCTGAGGAAAAATATCAATGTGGCACTTTTTTGGATAAATACTGTGCCTCATGGTCTTGTGTTTCTACGGGCGCTATATCCTGGACTGCCCCTCGCTCAAATGATTATATTGCCATTAACCGTAGTAATGGCAAACACCCTTCTCCTTCCTGCCCTTTTAATTTGTATTGTTGTGGTGAGCGGAAAAATCCAATGAACATTACCTTTACATCCCAAGGAAAGACTTTGACTGCAGAGCAATGGGCTGTCGGATATTCTTGGGGTGGAAGAGAATGGAGCGGTTCTGGAAACGACGGCGGAGTTTTTTCCATTCGTCTCACAATCCAGTCACCACATTCCCCTCCTATAGGTCCTAACAAAAGCATTCAACCTGTTTTTTTTACAGTCCGTTGTATATAATATGCCTAATCCCTTGATTAACCTTGTCAATGCTTCTTCCTTTTTGTTAAAAAGTGCTGTTAATTCTTCTTCACAAACCGACCACTGTTGGCTCTGTTTATCAGCCACTCCACCCTTTTATGACGCTGTTGGCTCCATCGAACCTATTAAGAATGCTACTAAAGATGACTCTTGCAGATGGAACTCAACATCCATCACTATTACTTCTATTATGGGACATGGTTGTTGCTTGGGAAACATTCCTGCAAATTATTCTCAATATTGTGCTAATATCACCACTGGCAAATACCAATGTGATGTTTGGCTCACCCAGAAAAGATCGGGCAGTGTAAATACGGCAGGTTATAACTCTCTTTTTACCTTGAGTAATGGTAATATTTCTGCCAGCTTAAAGGGCCAATTCTTCATCCCCGGCAACAACTCCATCTGGGCTTGCTCTACAGGTGCCACAGCCTGTGTATCAGGGGATGTTCTTATACAACAAAAAGCCTTTTGTATTCAGGTACGCTTAGTCCCTAGAATCACTTATTATTCCCCCTCTGATTTTGTTTCCCTTATGGAACCACCGGAATACCACCTACGTGTAAAACGTGAATTTGTTACAGCCCTAACCCTTTCAGTTCTTTTAGGATTAGGTGTTGCAGGAGCAGCTACTGGAGCTGCGGCTTTGGTTGTTAATCAACAACAAATACAAAAACTTAGTCTAGAAATAGATGATGATCTTTCCCGCATTGAGACTTCAATTTCTGCCCTTCAAACTTCTTTGTCGTCTCTTGCTGAAGTAGTTTTGTAGAATAGGCGTGCCCTCGACCTTTTATTTTTAAAGGAAGGTGGAACGTGTGTAGCCTTAAAAGAAGAATGTTGTTTTTATTCTGATCAATCTGGCATTGTGCGCGACTCTATGAATGAGTTACGCAAACGATTAAAAGACAGGGAACAGGAAAGGTTCTCCCAACAATCCTGGTATCAAAGCATGTTTAATTTCTCTCCCTGGATTACCACATTGCTTTCTGCTATTTTAGGACCTTGTATAATTTTGCTTATATTATGTATGATTGGCCCATGTGTTTTTTCACGCCTTTTGCAATTTCTCAAGGACCGATTAATTGGTCTGGATTCTAATCTTTCTAAGATTAATGTTATGCTTGCCTCAAACAATATATATGAACCCTTGAAACCCAAATTCCACCCCTCTGAAAAGGTTGCCCTACTGACACTGTCTGACACGGACTCCAACTGTTCCGATACTGAATCAGACTTAGCCATGGAGGCTCTTGCCCCCAAGCAAGAATCTCGTATTCTTATGGAGTTGCCCTCTTCTGTTTCGGAGGATGCAGATTATGGCCACGAGTAGGATGGAGATTGAACTTTAAAAAATAAAAACAGTGGAGATGTTGCAACCATTTCCTGAGTTAAGAAAAGTTTCCATGCCTTTCAAGTCCTGAGATAAGATTAGTTATGAGTTATATCTTTTCTTGAGTTATGTCTTTCAAGTTATCATTTCTTAAGCTATGCCTTTAAAGTCTATATTTCCTGAGTTGAGATAAGCTATGCCTTATTAAGTTTCCATTTCCTGAGTTAAGTTAAGGTACCCTTTTAAGTTTCATTTCCTGGCAAAACCCACCCTTTACAACCTCCTGCTGTGACGTAAGTGTACCAATAAAAGAGAGGCACGCAGATCCTTCTGCGCTCTCGCTTGCTGATTCAACCTGAAGAAACATGTTGTCCGTGTGTTTCTTATCTACCAAACGTGAGGTCCGTTGGCCTAGGCTAACGTACATCACTGGTCCGTCCAGCAGGCGCTGGACCCCGGGATTCGAACTCCCACACCTCTGGCCGGGCTCTCCTGGACAGCCACTGCCCCCTACTTGCCCAAGCCCCCCCCCAGAGGAGAAGCTCTTCATTACAGCCATTTCTGGGTATGGGGGAAAGGCCCTTCCAGGACTTCGGCCTCCCCTCCCTCTGCATTTCTGGCAGTTTTTGCCTCTTTCTCATCACACGAGAAACTTCTTAATTTTCTATCCTTATTGGATATTTTCCTGTCCCCCCCCCTTTTGTCTTTGCTCATTCAACCTCTTTTCCATGAGTCTGATTGGTGGCTGAGCTCCCAGGCAACTATTGTCTCTTCCCTCCTGCTTGATTGGCTGCTTCTGGGTTGCCACGACGACAGGGGCAGGCCAGGACTTGAGGCAGCCACTAGGGAAGGAGAAGGGTGGGGCTTTTGTCTTGGCTCAGAACTGGAGGAGTTGAAGATGAAATCTTCTCTCTTTTAGGAAACTCTGGTCACATGCAGCCCAGAGTATATATATATATATTTAAAATGAAGGAAAAATTTAAGACTGACAGAAGGAAAATATGAAATGGAAACTAAAAACAGGTAAAAAGGAGGAAGATGCAGTGAAATTGGATAGGATAGAGTAGAGCTTGAAGGAACTTTGGAGGTCATCTAGTCTAGCCCCCTGCTCAGGCCGGAGACCCTATACCATTTCAGACAAATGGCTGTCGAGTCTCTTCTTAAAAACCTCCAGTGTTAGAGCATTCACAATTTCTGGAGGCAGGTTGTTCTGCTGGTTAATTGTTCTAACAGGAAATTTCTCCTTAGTTCCAGGTTGCTTCTCTCTTTGGTTCATTTCCATCCATTGATTCTTGTCCTTCCAGGTTCTTTGGAGAGTAGCTTGACTCCTTCTTCTTTGTGGCAACCCCTGAGATAAACCCCTAACATTAAAGGAAATAGTGTGGATAAAGAGCGAATAGAAATTAGAGAGCAGAAATAGAAAACACTTTGTATTAAGATTAATTTTGGTATTAGTTGAAAGCACTTATATTTTACAATTCATTTTTGAACAAATGTGAAAGCTTTCCTTTTGTGAAATGAAAATGTCTCCCCAGCCACTGTGGAGAGAATAACAGAATAACAGAGTTGGAAGGGATCCTGGAGGTCTTCTAGTCTAACCCCCTGCTCAAGCAGGAGACCCTAAGTCCTTTCAGACAAATGGCTTTCCAGTCCCTTCATGCTATAGAAGGATTGGGGATCTTGGGGCCTTGCAGATGTAGTTTAGTAACAACTCTCCCTCTGGCTGGAAGCTGGAGCCATTGGGGGTCCTACTGAATAGCCAGAGGGGCACCACTAGGCACCCCAGCCAGGGTGGTTAGCAATTATGATTCTACTACACAATTTGTGGTAGCTCTGTTGGTGTCAGTCTAACACTTGTTGTCCTGAGCCTGGATGGCCTAAACATGAGCTGTGACTTCACCTGTTAATTCAGTGGATGACTCCACCCAGCTCAGGAAAGAGGGTTTCTCCCCCATCCAGGTTAAATAGAGCACACGCTTCCATGATGGTCAATGGAGTTTGATTCAGTTGGTTCAATTCTGCAGAGCACGCACAACTGTCAACCACCTGGTGGGACACTCACACAACACATTTGCAGGGCCCCTGCAACTGAGTCCTGCAAAGGGGAGTGAGGGGGTCCCACCAATGCTGGGTGTGCTTAGCCTGGCCAAATGCAAACGGGTGCAAACACCCTAGACTCAGGTGAGCTCTCCTAGCCTGCAGGTGCCTGGGACTCGCCTCCTGAAGGGGTTCCTGCCTGACCATCCATGCTGCACTGTGCTGCTAACAGAAGGGGGTGCATTGACTTGCACCCCCCAATCTGTGGAACCACCCTTGCTGTGATGTCACTGCAGCTCTCCCACCCTTGTTGTCTGCTAGGAAGGCTTCACCCTCAAAGAAATGTCTTCCAACCATGCCTGAGTCTGCTTGAGCTGGATCACAAAGGGGCTCCACCAACCTTCCTCTTTTCCAGCACGCCCTCCCTGCCCTTCACAGGAAGGGACAACCACCTCCTGCAGCCCTCCTGCCCTTCCAGGACCCCAACTTCATCGGCCTGTCTGCAGCCTTCACGAGGACCTGTTACTTGCTGTCACGATCAGGATTGGAGTTTTCCTGCTGGTTTTACACAGAGCAACCAGATTAAAAAAAAAATCTGCCCATGTTTAGCAAATTGGAGTCCACGTGGCTGGTTTTGCAAGACTGAAGCCAGACTTAACTGGCTGTGTGTGAAAGTAATCAGGAAGACCATAATGACCAGGTTTTCCGAAGTGGTTTGCCATTGCCTCTTTCCCAGGTCTCTGAGAGTTTGGCTGGCCCAGGTTTACCCAGCTGGCTTTGTGCCCAAGGCAGGACTAGAACTCATGGTCTCCTGGTTACTAGTCTCTAGTCTGATGCCTTGACCACTACACCAGACTGTCTCTGCTCATAGCCATACAACCCACTTAAACTGCTCACTTCACCAATGGCTGCATTCACACAACTTTTAACCATGGTTTATTTCTGGAGGTTGAACCTGGGTGAGGCCCTTATCTTCTTGTAAGGGCCACATGTACAGAAAATGCTTCAGCAGGCTGGGGAATTTTTCTTGCAACCGCCCTGAGACAAAAGAAAGCTTTAGGTGCAACCTTTTTAGAGCCTATAGTAAACCATGGATGACCACAGCCAACCCTCCTCCACTTCCCCGGGCTCTCACCTGAGGCAAACCCACAAAGTAGGTGGCCACATTTGCAACTGAGGAGAGGTTTCCTCCCCTCTGGGCACAACTAGGCTTAAGAGAGACATGGCAGGTAACATCATGGACAAGAGAAGCCATGTTACACATCCACTGGCATTCAAAAAAAAACAGCCGGTACCTGGAGCCACCAAATATCTGGTAGGCAGGCAATGAGAGTGGAAGCTAAGGACAATACAGTGGGACAACGTTCAAATAATGGACCTGGGATATTGGTCATCCTGTGCTCATCATTGTAAGGATGGACCTGCCCATCCCATCAGCTCCCCCTGTCACTCAATCCCCTTGTTCTCCCTTGTAGGTAAAGCTGTAAATATTAACATCCCCCCTCCAGTTAAGAAAAATAATCAACGATCGACCAAGATAAACCACAACACAGGGACTCTGAACTATAAGCACATGGAAGTTTTCTAGGGAGGACAAACAAAGCCTCAGAGATGGGAATGTCACAGGATCCACAGAACACCAAGTGCATCTACGAAACCACCTGGTCTGCCACCAGGTCCCTCTAAACCAACTTCTGGGTGGTTCCAGCAAGAAATCAGGACACACCATCCACCGCACTGGGGGCGCTGCCACCATCTCAACTGCAGACCTAACAGCACAATTATTTTTTTTAAACCAAGAAATGTCAAAATTTAATGGCTCTCATTGTATCAGTATGGAAAGACAACACAAAAAGTGTCAAGGAAACTAAAACGTCTACCCACTCTACAGTTTTCTCTCTCTGTGCCAATGGTGCTATCCCAGGCTGCATTTTCCTGCCTCTTAGCCAGCTCTTATGCAAAAAATGATATTTCTAGAACAGATGGCAAATGAAATTTCACTTCAGTTACAAGGAATTATAAAATCAGCTCCAAATTAGGATTGATACATGGAAATCTCATTGAAAAGAAAATCCCAAACTCTTAACATTAGGCTGGGTTCAAGGATACTGATTGCTTCCATGGAGATAAAGCACAGACAGCACTAGAGTTAAGTGTCACCATCATAGAATGGCACCAAACTCCATAACTCTGTGTGACCTTCCCTAGCAGCCTCTGGAGTCAAGAGACCCCATTGAAGGACAGCAGAAGTCACTTTCCTGACTGTTAAATTATCTCCATCCAGCATGACTTTCTGGACATGTCCTAACAGGAAGGACTAAGACCACTACAGAACACTGCCCCAAGGAGTCTATCTGTGACTTTTCTCTAATGTGCTTTTCTCCAGCTACCCCTTCTTACATGGAAGAAGTTCAGGGTCCCAAGAGCAGAAGCTCCTTCTCACTGCAATCATCACCATCTCTGTCTCTGAGACCTCTTCTCCTATGTCTCCAGTGACTGCCTTTGATGTAAACATCAGACTGAAGCAACATGGAAGGGATCCTGCATCAGAAAAGGATAAATATACAGGTTATGATTTTTGTGGCTCACATTACAGGAGAGACTGGAGCTGTTCTCTTCAATATATTTTCTCTCTGTTTCAGGTGAATCGTGGTTTCTCTGTTTGAATCAGGAAAGCCACTGGATATTCCACCATGTCAGAATGCTTTGAATTCTAATTCTTTTTTAGAAAAAGGAAGGTGAATTATGGACTTCCTGTTTCTGCTTCTGCTTCTGATGCTGCTGATGTCCCAGCCACTCTCCGGGAAGCTGAGAATGAAGTGCCCACTGAATTTGGACAACCAGGATGGAGAAAAGTCATGGAGCTATTATAGGCCAGGAGATATTCTCATTGGTATAGTCATCTCTGGTTCAAAAATAGCACATTCAACATTACCTTTCAACATGGCTCCTTCTAGTCAGATTTGGTTGTAAGTCATGCGATGGAGTTTCAGTCCCTCCATTTGCAATTCTAACACTCTTTTTTTCTTCTTTTTTACTTACTCTTATATTGCAGGATCTGACAGATTTTTTGAATGCTTTTGATTAACATAGCCTCTCTCTTTTGCCTTATTTTCTGAGAGTAGAAACATAAGGCAAATGAAACCTGAAAGAAGTCCACATTATTTTCCTCTCTCTTTTCAGTCGTAAATTCCTGACTGGAATACTGACTTTGGTTGAAAGTAATGATTGAAATGGTTCTAATTTGCTCTGCCCAACCGTTTCATACTTTTATAACCGATTGATATGCAATGTCTGATTTTTAAAGGAATAGAAGATGGCTTGTTTTTAGAAGAGCTTCTCTGGGTCACTTATCAAAAATCTCCTTCCTTTAATGGTGGTTCTTCTTTAATGACTGAATTATTCTGGGCTATGAACATTAGGGATGTATTCTGTCTCCACTGTTGTTCAATATCTACTCTGAGTCAATCTTCAACGAGGCACTGGAGAACATCGATGCTGGCATCAAAGTAAACGGTGTTTGGATCAACAACTTAAGATATGCTGACGATACAGTTCTGCTTGCCAGTAAGCATGAAGACCTTCAGCTCCTCATCAACAGAGTCACAGAAACGTCTGGAAAATATGGCTTGAAGCTTAACACCTCTAAAACCAAGATCATGGCCGTCAGCAAACAACCCGTGAAATTACCACCAGTAAATTCAGAAGGAACACCACTAGAAAAAGTCGAAAGGATCACGCACCTTGGTTCTAATTTACATGAAAGCTGGGACATGACCACTGAAGTAAAGACAAGGATAGAGAAAGCTCGAACAGCATCCTTCAAAATGAAAAAGGTCTTCTGCAGTCACGACATAAGCCTAAGACTGAAAATCAGGCTTGTCAGATGCTATATTTTTTCTATCCTGCTCTATGGAGTAGAGAGTTGGTCTCTGACAGAAGGCCACCTGAAGAGACTAGAAGCATTTGAAATGTGGATTTACAGGCGGCTGTTACGTATAAGCTGGGTTGACAAAATCAGAAATGAGGAGGTGATAAGCCGCCTGGGAAAGCCAAGGGAAATCATCAAAACAATTAAAAAATGAAAGTTAGAATATTTCAGACATATGATGCGACACCCAGAAAAATATGGCATACTCCATTTAATCCTCCAAGGAAAGATTGAAGGCAAACGAGGTCCAGGCAGAAGAAGAACATCATGGCTTCAAAATCTAAGAGACTGGTTTGGACAAAACTCAGAAGCACTTTTTGGTGCGGCTGCTGATAAAAACAGGATCGCCAACATGATCGCCAACGTCCGATAACAGATATGGCAGAAGAAGAAAAAGAACATTAGTACTGCTAAAAATAATTGTATGTTTCTGATATGTTAAACATTTTTGAGGACTATCCCTATCCTCAACACTAACATTATTAAAGGGTGATGGGTGACTATCATTTGCCTCTGGTTTTGGATCAATATTGGCTTATGTTTCAGCTAGTTTGTAGAGAAAAAAGATGATTAAATGGAGAAAAAATATTGTTGTTGTTGCTGTTGATGATGCTATATTAACATGATCATGGTTTTACACTAGTTTATCCTATGGAAACGTATTAATACTACGCATGATTTACAATATTGAACTGATGAAGGAGAATCCCCAGCTCCTGCACAATCTCACACTTGGCTACAACATCCATGACAACTGTGTGAACACCCTTGGCACTTCCGATGCCTTGCTGGACATGCTCTCTACTGGAGAAGCCAATGTTCCCAACTACAGCTGTGGAAGGAAGGACAAGCTTTTGGCTCTGGTTGATGAAGCTATGAGAGAAAGTTCCATGTCAACATTAGCAGGCACCTACAAAGTCCCACAGGTTTGTGTTTGTCCTTCCCTTTCTGTAAAGTAAGTGGGATGTTGGTGTCTAAGCGATAGATCCAACCTTGTCTTCTCTAGGTAATTGAATTGAATAATAATAATGATCAATCTATACTTCGAAAGGCACTTTACTCCCTTCCAAGAAATGGTGCCAAGTTAATAATGCCCATCTCACCGCAAAAGCTTCTTTCTCCCAAACAGCCCATATCTTCTCTGTTTCCGAAAGCTTTCGTGAAGTGTAGCGCAGGGCTGCAGATTGCCCCTATGGTTTTTTTTGTAGGAGGACTGTGCCAACCACAACATTACTAGCATCAGCTTGGATGATGAAAGGTTGCTCAGGATGAGGGTGTTTAAGAACTGGTTCTGCTGCAAATAATCTTTTCACCATGGCATTTTTAACTGGGATAAATAAGGATTGGGATATACAGTCAGGAGGAAGCAAGGATCAAAAGAGACCTGTCTTTTCATGACATCATCCCAATTGCTTAGAGGCTTCTGCTGCACACTTGTGAAGGTAAGGAGAGGCTCTGTGTCCAATCAAAGGATCTTCTGTACAATAGGAATGTGCAGTACTGATGGAAAATAAACATTTTTTTATATGGTCTCAGCCAAAATAATGATATCCTCAATCATGACCAAATCTCAGATTTTTAAACAGAGTCCTACGGGATTACCTTTCCTACTGATGATAAAACATACATCTAGAAAGAGTGCAGAGAAGGGCAACAAAGATGATTAGGGGACTGGAGGCTAAAGCATATCAAGAACGTTTGCTGGAATTGGGTATGTCTAGTTTAATGAAAAGAAGGACTAGGGGTGACATGATAGCAGTATTCAATATCTCAGGGTTGCCACAAAGAAGAGGGAGTCAAGCTATTCTCCAAGGCGCTTGAGGCAGGACAAGAAGTAATGGATGGAAACTAGTCAAGGAAAGAAGCAACCTGGAACTGAGGAGAAACTTCCTGACAGTTAGAACAATTAACCAGTGGAACAACCTGCCTCCAGAAGCGGTGAATGCTCCAACACTGGAAGTTTTTAAGAAGAGACTGGACAGCATTTGTCTGAAATGGTATAGGGTTTCCTGCCTGAGCAGGGGTTTGGACTCGATGACCTCCAAGGTCCCTTCCAATTATTATTATTATTATTATTATTATTATTATTATTATTAGATATTATTATTATTATTATTATTATTATTATTATTATTATTATTATTATTTATTATTATTATTATTATTATTATTATTATTATTATTATTATTATTATTATTATTATTATTATTATTATTATTATTATTATTATTATTATTATTATTATTATTATTATTATTATTAACCTTTAGGAGCCACTAACATTAACCAACCATTTTATTAAAAATCTACAAATATGTTAGGCAATGTATCAACTATTTTTTGCCCTACAATTCTCATGATCAGATTCATCATAAAAGGTTTGGAGAGCAATATGGCCTCTGGAGAGGAATATCTACCAGCTGAACAATTCAAGAAATATCCCTCCATTGACAGATACATTTGCAGAGGTCTGCAAAAGAGCTGAAGTGGTTCTCATCTTCAAAAAAGGAAAAAAATAGATCCAGGAAACTACAGACTGATCAGCCTGACCTCAATACCTGGGAAGATTCTGGAAAGGATAATCAAACAACAAATCAGCGAACACCTAGAGGCAAACAAAGTCATTACTAAAAGCCAACATGGGTTTGTCAAAAACAGATCATGCCAGACAAATCTTATTGCATTCTTTGACCAAGTGACAAAATTAGTGGACCAGAGGAATGTTGTGAAAATAATTTACTTCCACTTCAGTAAGGCATTTGATAAAGTAGATCACAACCTACTACCTGACAAGATAGAAAAATGTGGGGTAGACAGCATCACCACCAGATGGATCTATAGCTTGCTGACCGGCCGTACTCAGCATGTGGTCCTCAATGGAACCGCATCTACATGGAGGGAAGTGTGTAGTGGGGTGCCCCAGGGCTCTGTTCTGGGCCCAGCGCTCTTCAACATCTTCAGCAACAATTTGGATGAGGGGATAGACGGGGAACTCATCAAATTTGCAGACAACACCAAGGTGGCAGGAACACTCCAGAAGATAGGCTTAAGATACAGGAGGATCTGAACAAACTGGAACACTGGGCGCTATCTAACAAAATGAAATTCAACGGTGAAAAAAGTTCTACATTTAGGCAAGAAAAACCAAATGTACAGGTATAGTATAGGTGGTATATTGCTCAATAGTAGTAACTGTGAGAGGGATCTCGGAGTCCTGTGGGAGGGATCTCTGGAGGCTAAAACATAAGGAACATTTGCTGGAATTGGGTATGTCTAGTTTAATGAAGAGAAGGACGAGGGGGGACAATGTTCCAATATGTCAGGGGCTGCCACCAAGAAGAGGGAGTCAAGCTATTCTCCAAAGCACCTGAAGGCAGGACAAGAAGCAACGGATGGAAACTAATCAAGGAGAGAAGCAACCTAGAACTAAGGAGAAGCTTCCTGACAGTTAGAACAATTAACCAGTGGAACAACCTGCCTCCAGAAGCAGTGAATGCTCCAACACTGGAAGTTTTTAAGAAGAGACTGGACAGCCATTTTTCTGAAATGGTATAGGGTTTCCTGCCTGAGCAGGGGGTTGGACTAGATGACCTCCAAGGTCCCTTCCAACTTTATCAGTATGAGTATGAGTATGAGTATGAGTATGAGTATGAGTATGAGTATGAGTATTAGTATTAGTATTGGTATTAGTATTAGTATTAGTATTAGTATTAGTATTAGTATTAGTATTAGTATTAGTATTAAATAATGGTTTGCTGCCTTTATAGCATTTGACACAGTAAACAACGAAATATTATGGAAGAAATTGACTGCCCTTAAAATGGAGCTCAGGATGTTGACCCTGCTCAAAGCCCTTTCTACAAGCACTGACACTGAGAACAATTAATGAGTGGAACAGCTTGCCTCATGAAGTTGTGGGTGCTCCATTAATGGAGATTTTCAAAAAGAGGCTGGACATTCATTTTGTCTAAATTGGTATAGGATCTCTTGCTATGGGCAGGGGGTTGGACTAGAAAACCTCCATGGTCCCTTCCATCCCATTTTTGTTCATTTGTTTGAGAGTGTGTTCGGGGCTCAATGGAGCCATGAGAAGTAGGATTGATATGTACCAAAAGGTAAGACAAAGGTGTTGCCGATATGACACTTGGGTTGCATGTGCTGTTAAGAGGACTTAGCCCCTATTCTCACAATAATTATCTGATTATAGATGAGTCAAAGTCAAAAGTTACGGTCTTTGAAAAATGACAGCATTGCCATATAGGGCTAATCGATGAGGAGGCAACACAGCAAGTTCACACCTTTCCTTACCTGGGTGAACTTTTCTCTGTGACTGGATCTGGGCTCCCTCAACATAAAAGGAGCTCATTTAAAAGGCACAAGTGAATGCACTGTTAATTTAAAAAAAAAAATCATAGCTATGCGGCTTCCTTAGACTGAATTATTAAATACAAAATACCAACGTTACCATTATGCACTTATATTGAGCTGAACTTTGGGATTTAATTTATATCACTACTAGAACAAATCAGATCATATCATCTGAGAAGTATCTTGAGGGTGGATAAAAGGACTTCAGCTGCTGCCCTCAGAGCAGAATTGGGAATTTATACAATTTATAAAATTGGGACATATAATTATTTTTAATAAAATTAATGATATGGAAAATAATAATAATAATAATAATAATAATAATAATAATAATAATAATAATAATAATAATAATAATAATAATAATAATAATAATAATAATAATAATAATAATAATAATAATAATAATAATAATAAAGTGCCTTGGGTGCAAACCCAAAACAACTGCAGCACCACTTGAACACCATTGGCATTGACAAATTCACCATTAGTCAATTGCAAAAGGCGGCCTTACTAGGAACTGCTTCCATCCTGCGACTATATCTGTAATACCATCAAACATCCACATCTAACTATCCCAAGTCCTTGGTAACGACTCGATAGGTAGACAAAAATGCCAAATCCAGTCTGAACATCTGCCTGACTGTGCGATGATTAATAATAATAATAATAATAATAATAATAATAATAATAATAATAATAATAATAATAATAATAATAATAATAATAATAATAATAATAATAATAATAATAATAATAATAATAATAATAAAGTCATCTAGTCCAACCCCCTGCTCAGGCAGGAAACCCTATACCATTTCAGACAAGTGGCTGTCCAGTCTCTTCTTAAAAACTTCCAGTGCTGGAGCATTCACAGCTTCTGGAGGCCGGTTGTTCCACTGGTTAATTGTTCTAACTGAAAAAAACCTAAAAAAATGCTGCACAAAGAATCCATGATGGTCAAAACAGAGAAAAGTAGGGCCATCTTCAGTAAGGTGGGCACACTGAAAGGCATCAGCTGCTATAAATGTACCTTCAAAGTATTGAGTTAAATTTTCCAAACTCCTCACAATGAATATACATGTATTTGTGGAGCTCCAGAAATAGAAGGTGTAATACATCTATTATTTTGAATGTCAATTATTTAAGAAAGAGGGAGATCAATATCTTGGATTGCACTTTAGAGAAACAATCTAATGGCATCCTAATATTTAAAAAAATGTATTTTCTCTGTGCTCAGAATTCAGAAACTATATACAATAAAGCCCTTTTCGGAAGGAAATTATGGTTTGATTGTGGTAAATTCCAGGGTTATAAAGAAATACTATTTTCATTCCTTATGCTTATTCTATTGTAATTTTCTAAATTCTGTTTTTACATGCAGTCTTGTTAATGTTCTGTGTTTTATATTCTGTATCTTGATGTGGCCTAATGACTAATCAACAGGAAATGTTCTAATATTGGATTTATTAAGAAATAAAAAATATTGGATTTATTAAAAAAATATTGGATTTATTAAAAGCTAAAAATTGGGACTTGATAGGACCCCAAATATAACACAGAATTCTTCATTGTTTTTTCAGGTCAGTGAAACACTTGCTTCAGAGGCTCTGAGTGATAAAAGTCAATTCCCTTTTTTCCATCCTGTGCTCCCCAAAGAAGGGATCCAGTACCCAGGGATTGTCGAAATTCTCCTCCATTTTGGATGGACCTTGATTGGTCTTTTCACTCCAGACACAGAGAAGGGAGAGAATTTCATGAGGACTTTTACACCCATGCTTGTCAAAAATAGAATTTGTGTTGTTATATCAAAACGATTCTCAACGACTGGACGTACCGCATTCCTCAGGGATGCCCTCTCTAGGTGGAGACAAGTCAACGTCTTTGTTCACTTCATGGAATTTGAGTCCCCTTGGGAGAGAATTCTTCCCTTACATTCAGCACTTGAAGGTTTGCCTGGACCCATTGAAGGGAAAGTCTGGATTATGACAGTGGTTGGAGTATTTCTAGTGAAAAAGGACAGGCGTCTCAAGCACATCCATAGTATTTGGAGCTTTCCCTTTCAGTGGAAAAATGATAATGTCTATAAATCACCTTTCTTTGTGGAACCTGAATTTCAAGCTGAGTATTTTCACTGTTCTGTTTCAAAACACACCTTTTCTGTCAAAGGCCGGAGAAGATGCACCCAGAAAGCACCAGTGGAGACAAAAAAGAAAAAGAATAGGATGCGGGTCACAAATCCAGCCATTACTTACAGTGTCATTAAGATTCTGGCCCACGCCTTAAGTGCTGCATCCAAACCCCAGAGGAGAAGGAAGAAGGGTGAAGAGAAGTTGGGGGCTCCAAGGCTGCAGCCGTGGAAGGTATGGGGTCCCAACAAGGATCCATCAAACAAAATTCCTGGAAAAGTGCTGCATCCTCCCTTCAACAACCAAGACCTTGTCTTAGGACTCTATTACTTTGTTGTTTGTATGTACACTGAGAGCTTCAGCCCCGGAGACGAATTCTTTGTGTGTTCAATCACACTTGGCCAATAATGATTCTATTCTATTCTATTCTATTCTATTCTATTCTATTCTATTCTATTCTATTCTATTCTATTCTATTCTGTTCTGTTCTGTTCTGTTCTGTTCTGTTCTATTCTGTTCTATTCTATTCTATTCTATTCTATTCTATTCTATTCTATTCTATTCTATTCTATTCTATTCTATTCTATTCTATTCCAACATGGCTCTTCTGTGTGATGTCTTTCCTCAAGGCTTAAAGCAGCTCCTTTGATCTCCTCCTCCCCTTCTTTGTCCTTGACTAAAGCTGATGAAAATTTTGTGCAGTATCTTCTCCAGGTGTGGTGACTGCAAGAGGACCTGGTATCATTCCAGTGGATCATTAATGACATTATGAACAAATTAATAATACAGTTATTATCATAACATTAAAATATTACTACAATTTTATTATAATCAGTAACTATTCTACACATTGAATAATGTGAGAAAAACTACAAATGAAATATTAATACAGATAGCTGCCATTCATTACATTCATACAATCATGTATCAAGTGCTGGATGCTAACAATTAGTTAGTTTCCTTTTGAATTTTACTCATGCACCTCTCTCTAACACAAAATCATATTTTTATTTTCTGGAAACTGTAAGGCTCTGCCTCAGCTGAATCTCTCAAGAAAGCAGAACTCTTGAAACTGGCATCGTTTCAAGAGGAACTTTTATTGAGAGTTAGTGACAGCAAGAGAAGGCAAGGAGAAGTTCCCAGGTGAAATTGATAGGCTAAACCCCATTGTTCAAAACCCTCCCAACTGCCCAGTCCATAGGAGCCAATCCAGAGGTGCAATGAGGTTGTGAGAATAGTAGTAACTGTGAGAGGGATCTCGGAGTCCTAGTGGACAATCACTTAAATATGAGCCAGCAGTGTGCTGCAGCTGCCAAAAAAGCCAACACAGTGCTGGGCTGCATTAACAGAGGGATAGAATCAAGATCACGTGAAGTATTAATACCACTTTACAATGCCTTGGTAAGGCCACACTTGGAATACTGCATCCAGTTTTGGTCACCACGATGTAAAAAAGATGTTGAGACTCTAGAAAGAGTGCAGAGAAGGGCAACAAAGATGATTAGGGGACTGGAGGCTAAAGCATATCAAGAACGTTTGCTGGAATTGGGTATGTCTAGTTTAATGAAAAGAAGGACTAGGGTGACATGATAGCAGTATTCCAATATCTCAGGGGCTGCCACAAAGAAGAGGGAGTCAAGCTATTCTCCAAGGCGCCTGAGGGCAGGACAAGAAGTAATGGATGGAAACTAGTCAAGGAAAGAAGCAACCTGGAACTGAGGAGAAACTTCCTGACAGTTAGAACAATTAACCAGTGGAACAACCTGCCTCCAGAAGCGGTGAATGCTCCAACACTGGAAGTTTTTAAGAAGAGACTGGACAGCCATTTGTCTGAAATGGTATAGGGTTTCCTGCCTGAGCAGGGGGTTGGACTCGATGACCTCCAAGGTCCCTTCCAACTTTATTATTATTATTATTATTAGAACTACAGATGGAAACTGAGGTAAGATGTTCCCAAGCATCTCTTCCTTGGTGAGGTGAGGGAGATGACTTTGGGCAGCGGAACCAAGTCAACAAAGCAAAGCTAAACATATCACAGGAGAGCTCCAAAGGTCCCCCCTCCCATCAGGATGGCAGCATCCTGACAGGGATCTACAGTATGGGGACCTGAGAGAAGCTGGGAAATAACTTTGTCCAAGTGTTATTATAATTTTTCCATCTCAAAATCATGATTTATCTACTTCCTTTATTAATGAAAATACAGAAGAAACAATGACCAAGGTCTAATTGTTTTTCGTAACTCCCCAATGTTATCAGAAATATTAATAATTATTTGAGTACAATTTTTGAGACAGTTTTCTCCACTTAATTATCTAATACCATCCAGCACTCAATTGACTAGATCCCCATTCATCACATCATGAAGCATTTTGTTAATTCTTTGCTAAAAACAAGTTATACCACCAGCATTCACACAATCTGTTAAGGAGGTGTCATGATACGTGTGAATGAGTTCGGAGGACCAGAGAAAGGGATGCAGGGAAGGATCAGATAAGCTGGGGGTTTTTTTGGGGGGGAGGGACAACCTACAGCTGCCTGAAAGAAGATTAGCTTTGCAACTTTTTTCTTAACAAATCCTTGCTTTCTGGTAATCACCCTATTGTTTCCAAGGAGTTTATAAATACTCTAGTTATTTGTGCATTTTGTTTACTTGATTGGTGACCTTTGCTAGATTGTTATATATGATTGACCATTTTTGTCAATTACATTTTGTCAATATACATTTTATCAGTATATTACAGGATTTAGAAATATTGCTGAATCTATGTACTTCAGTTTTGAAGATAATGGTAACACTTGTTCTCCCAACTCACAATATTTGCAAGTTAAACAACCATAGAAGAAAGATTCAAATGTAAAAAGTGATAAGAGATAAGAAACCAAGATTTCTGCTTTTAAATTCCTGGATGTTTCCATTCTAGTTCCATCCATTTCTAAAGAAGAGGGAATTGTACAATCTTTCCCTGCTGAAATTGTACTTGGATCAGAATGGAGACATAGCAGCAGACCTGACAATCTTTAGTAGGGTATTTCTCCCCAAGGAGAATCCCATCAACAAGGTATTGGGGAGTTTTGAAAGACAGAGACTTACAATCAACCAAGATGCTTTGTCACAGCTAAAGTTGCTCAATAAGGTGGGGAAAATATTGCTATCTTTTCTCTTTTTGCCAAAGCCCTTTCAAGTGGGATAAACCCAATCAAAAAAGTGGGTAACCTTTACTGAGAATTGAATGTGTGGAGTAAAACCTCTAAAATTTTCTTAGGCAGATAAGCATGCTTCAGTTCTATTGACCAAGGCTTCCCTTCTGATGCTGTCATGCTGAATCCTATTGTAAGCTGATCCAAAATGAGATATGGGGTGATTATTATTTACAGTAGGACACAAATCATTGCCATTTAGTGTCCTTTCGGCAGTTTAGTATCACCATAAAACTGGTGAGACAGGGCCATATACTGGAGGTTTTGGTGTTAATAGCTTCAGGTTCACTAGTTTTTATCTTCAAATATCAAAGATGAAGGCTATTTTGTTGACCAGTCCCTGAGTTCAGATTTGGACTGAATCCAATGAAATTGAATTAAGACTGGATGGAGGTCCTGTTCGTCCAATAGTTAAATAAGCTTCATCTTACCTTGATGGGAGTCAGGGGTCTCCCAAAATTGCATGCTGGGATGTTTTTAATCAGCTGAGAACATGCCTCTCTTTAACCCCACTGGGATAGTGGAATTTAGGAAGGAGGTCCAAGGCTTTCACTTCACATGAATTCATAATTACTGGTCTGATATGAGCTCATTTATGGATTGATTGATTAAATTTATTTGCTGCCCATCTCACCATGATAATGGCTTGAAAACTGAAATACTGAAGCATCGCTTTGGTGGAAAAAAATCTTGATATAAGAAATAATAAGGGACAATTTTGACGGAAATATTACCTAGCATACAGTGCTAGGCTGCATTAACAGAGGGATAGAATCAAGATCACGAGAAGTGTTAACACCACTTTACAATGCCTTGGTAAGGCCACACTTGGAATACTGCATCCAGTTTTGGTTACCACGATGTAAAAAAGATGTCGAGACTCTAGAAAGAATACAGAGAAGAGCAACAAAGATGATTAGGGGACTGGAGGCTAAAGCATAAAAGGAACGGCTGCTGGAATTGGGTATGTCTAGTTTAATGAAGAAAAGGACGAGGGGGGATATGACAGCAGTGTTCCAATATCTCAGGGTCTGCCACAAAGAAGAGGGAGTCAAGCTATTCTCCAAAGCGCCTGAAGGCAGGACAAGAAGCAACGGATGGAAACTAATCAAGGAGAGAAGCAACCTAGAACTAAGGAGAAATTTCCTGACAGTTAGAACAATTAACCAGTGGAACAACCTGCCTCCAGAAGCGGTGAATGCTCCAACACTGGAAGTTTTTAAGAAGAGACTGGACAGCCATTTGTCCGAAATGGTATAGGGTTTCCTGCCTGAGCAGGGGGTTGGACTAGATGACCTCCAAGGTCCCTTCCAATTTTTATTATTATTATTATTATTATTATTATTATTATTATTATTATTATTATTATTATTATTATTATTATTATTATTATTATTATTATTATTATTATTATTATTATTATTATTATTATTATTATTATTATTATTATTATTATTATTATTATTATTATGGCATTGGCTTGTAAGAGTGCACTTCGTCTGAAAATCCCTTGAATGCAACTGTTTATCTTGATTGTTAGCTGCCTTAGGACACACTGAGAGGCTACAAATCAAACTAATAATAAATATGAGTATTTATTTCCATATCAGATTGTGTCACCTAATTGTATTCTTTCAACAGAATGGACCTTGTGTTGAGTATCCATTTCCCATATAGGGCTCACCCTCATGACCCATGGGGTGCACCAAATGATGTCTGACTCACCCTTTTTGAAGGACACGTTCTCATGACCTCACCTCCATCTCAACTCATTATAGTTTTAGAAATTATTCAGCCAGTTTTAGTTTTAGTTCACCAGCATGGCAGCCATATAAACTGAACAAATATATATATACAAATAAAGAACCTCTTTAAGGTTGACAGCCCTTATTTGTCAATTAATCCAATGAAACAAAAATGTAATAAATCTTCTACAATAAAGTTTACTCTAAAATTTAGTATTTTAGATATTATATTTGAAAATCAAGCATGTATGAAGAATAGAGAAATGCATGTTAATTCCACTATGAGGAGGAAAATACTGATTATCACTTAATGCTTAAATCTTTTCTCAATTTCATCCCTCCAGACTTTAAGTAGAAAGCTACTTTATTGTAATCTGATAAGTCAGAAGAAAAAGGGAGGAGCTGAATGAAGCATCTTCCTGCAATTGTATCTCCTGCCACCATTTGGAAGTGGTCAGAGATTTCATATTTGCCTACTTGACGACTTGGCTGATATTAATGTCTACCTCCATCTTACATGGCTGGTGAGTCCTGACATATTTTCTTTGGCATTTCTTCTTTTTCTGTTTAGTCTTTGCCTCAGTCTATATGTGTGGAAAAATGCCATCCTGGATTTGTCAAGCAGGCTCAAGAAGGAGAGCCAGTTTGCTGCTACAACTGCATTCCTTGTCCAGAGGGGACCATCTCCACTCAGGAAGGTGGGTGAAACCATAGGGAAACTTTGATGAATATGCATGTTAAAGACACATTTAAGTTTGATTGTTTTGTTCTTAATTTTCATGCTGTCCAATTTCTTCCCTAATGGGAGGGAAAAGAAAAAGGTTTGCAGGATTAGGTAGGATTGAATAGGAAATAGTATAAGGTTTCCTGTCTGAGCACGGGGTTGGACTAGACTAGATGATCTCCAAGGTCCCTTCCAACTTTATTATTATTGTTATTGTTGTTGTTGTTATTGTTGTTATTATTATTATTAATCTCTCTTTCATTTGCCAGTGTGGATGTTCCATCCATTTTTTACTTCCTTAGAAACATCTGTATTCTTTTTAACTTGATGAATGATTTTAGATCAATGGGATTTGCATACCTAAATCAACTTTACATTGCAGGCCAAAAGAAACATCAATCAATTCTTCAATTAATCATTTAATTTTTATCAAGATCATAAATCTTTATAAGCTGAAATATCTAATTGGGAAGAACAATGGAGGTAGAGAAATAACTGTGTTTAAACATTTTTGGGATAAACATATGTCCATCATCTGACAATTTTTTTTTAAAAAAAGAAATAATTAAGAAAGGAAAAAACAAAACGCTCAGATGGCAGACATATTTTTCTGCTTTTTTTGTTGTCCAAAAATGAGTAAGCCTGACACACAGCCAATTAGAGCCAGACATGAGAGACGGACTTTCGTAATAAACTTTTATTGAAGCTCTCCAGTACCAACTCCTAAGGGGGTTGAGACTGAAAAATAGCAAAGCATGATGGTTTATACGGTTGTTTTGAAGAAATGGGGAAGTAAAATTTCATAGAACCTTTATCTTTTTGGGAATTCTACTTTGCTTTTTATATACATGTCTGCTCATCTGTGGAATTGTAGCATTTTCTCCATAGAATTGTCTTGCACAAACCTCTACATGTCCTTTATCTCTATTTGCGGTTACAGTTGCTTATTTTTTGTAACTTAATTCCTGGCAGTATTATTACATTTCCTTTATTTCAAACTAACGTATGTAGTACAGTTTCTTTATTCTTTCCTATGACGGGTGTCTATTGATTCTTAATAGATGAACCATCAGGTGGGTCAATCATCAGTAACTGAGTTTAAACGTTCTTGAGATAAACGTATGCCCATCATCTGAAAAAAATAAATAAATTAAATATTAAATAAATAAGAAAACAAAAAAGTTAAAGGAGCAGACTTGATGGAGCACTAGGTCTTTTTCTGCCATCAGTTTCTGTTTTTATGTTTTTATCCCATACTCATGGGGTTGCTCTTGAAAAACATTGTGAATTTACAGATGGGCCAGAATGCAAAGCCATTGTTATGGTTCCAAAGGAAGATTGCTTTTAATGAGAAGATTGCTTTTAATGAGAAACATTACCTCTGAGAATCCATTTATTGCAAAAATAACCTTGGCACTTACATGGACTGAATTTCTCTGGCTTGCCGTCTTTCTTTTCTTGCTACACCCCTCCCTTATTTTACAGTCATGAATTACGTCTTCCAATTAGGCTGGAGGCCAAAGATTTACTTCCGTTTCTTTCCCGGGCTTTCCTCCTTCCGTTTCTGCCTTCTGAATTAACTCTAAAAATACCAGACAGTTCTACATATCTTGTCAAAGCAATAATATCCTGTATTAACAGCGTTGACAGCCATGCACGATGTTGGGTTTCCTTATGTTCTTCCACAGGACACACTTATTGTGCTCGCTGCACAGGCTCCCAGTTTTTTTCCAAATGCAATTAAATTCAATTTTCAAACCCTACATGAGACAGAACAAGGGTATCTGCAGGGCTTCCTCTCCTTGAGGATATCTGCTTGTACCACCAGAGCAGATATAATTGGCATGCAAAACAGTGCCACTTTATGGGTCCTCACAAGCCTGCCTTTTCTGGTGCAGTTCCTGCCCTATTGAACCCACTTCCCCCTGAAATCCAATAGGTCCCCATCTGCTTAAACTTCTGGAGAGTTGCTACTTCTCCCAGATATTTGGGATAAGGTAAGGTCAGTGCAAGATAAGAATCTGGTGGATTATCTCATAGAAGGGAAGTTGTGGTACCAGATATTTCTTCTTTTAATTTTATTGTGTTGTTTTTGTTTTTATTAGTTTTTTATATTGGGGACTTTTTTGCTGGACTATAAGAATATACCATTTACTGAGGCTTTCCTGTCTCTCAGTATCACATATCATCCAAAGGTTTTTGAAATTTGAAAGATTATAAAAGAAATGTTACTTTGTTTTCTCAGATACTGAAAAATGCACCAAGTGCCCAGATGATCAATATCCAACTAAGAACCGAGTCGAATGTATTAAAAAAAAAATAAACTTCCTGTCTTATGAAGAACATCTGGCCATCATGCTCATTTCCTTTGCTCTACTCTTGTTCCTAACCACAGGCCTTGTTTTAATCATATTCCTTAAATACCTAGAAACTCCCATTGTCAAAGCCAACAACCGGGACCTCTCCTTTATCCTCCTGGTCTCCCTTCTGCTTTGTTTTTTGTCTCCCTTTCTCTTCATTGGACAACCAAGGAAAGCCACCTGTCTTCTCCGACAAACAATGTTCAACGTCATCTTCTCAGTAGCTGTGTCTTCTGTGTTGGCAAAAACTATCATGGTGGTGCTGGCCTTCCTGGCTTCAAAACCAGGGAATAAGATGAGGAGATGGTTGGGGAAGAGCTTGGCCAACTCCATCATCCTTTCTTGTTCAGGTGTGCAAGTTTTTATCTGTGTCATGTGGCTGGCAGTTTCTCCACCATTCCCTGACTCTGACCTGCACACCCAGTCTGGAGAGATCATCCTTCAATGCAACGAAGGCTCTGTCACCATATTTTATATTGTCCTCAGCTACATGGGCTTCCTGGCTGCCATTTGCTTCACGGTGGCTTTCCTGGCCAGAAACCTGCCTGGGGCCTTCAATGAAGCCAAACTGATCACCTTCAGCATGCTGGTCTTCTGCAGTGTCTGGGTCTCCTTCTTGCCCACCTACTTGAGCAGCAAAGGAAAGTCTATGGTGGCAGTGCAGGTTTTCTCCATCTTGTCTTCTGGTGCTGGGCTGTTGGGTTGCATCTTCATTCCCAAGTGCTACATTATCATCCTGAGGCCAGATCTAAATACTAAGGAACATCTAATGATAACAGCAGGGACCTGATAATGAAATGGTTTCTTCGCTCATAACATTTGGTTTTTTATTGCAATTGTTGTTGGTTTATATGCATTTTCCTCTATTTGACAGTTTGGTTATTTACAATTCAAATAAATAAAACTAGTTAGATTAATAAAATTAAAATCTAACATAATCATCAAATAATAAAATTAATTAATAATTAATATTTGTGTTTTTAAAACTGTTGGTAGCCCTCCTTTTCCTCAGCACACAGGTTAGCAAATATTTGGTTTAAGCAACCCTTTAAAAGAGGAGACATATGAACCAAGTCCTGGGCTTTGAACTGCTTTAAGCTTTGTAGGTATATTCATGGTTAATTAGGAGGTTCTCGACCTCATCTCCTTCATGATTCTTTCAGATTTGGTATTTCACTGATTGTATTGGGGGGAGAATGAATAGTCTAGAAGCTGCAGTGTTGTTAGCCTCCTGTTCCAGCTTCTCTGGGCTGAGGTGCTGAACAGACTTTCTTCCTTCTGGTGAGGAATCTTCTGTAGCAGACATCTGTATAGCCTGTGCCTTTCTGACAGGGTTAGCATATAGGTATCTTTGCCACTTCTAAGTTGTGTGACTGCCCTAGCACTACCTAGCCTGCCCTGTGGTTGGTATGTGACCTTTGCTGATTGTCAGAGAATTTTTTTTCTAAAAAAATCCCCCTCTTGATTCCCTCATTGTCCTCTAATGTTCAATATCCCACTTCTATTACCATATAATAATGGAAAAGGTGTCCTCAGGGTCAAACTTTCTCCTCGTCTGAGCTACTTCAGTTCTCAAGAAACCCACCTATGAGGGAGCAGCTACTGGCCAATTTGGTCTCCTTGCTCCCTCTCTTCTTCCCTTCCAGTCCTCTGGGGAACTAGATGAGGATTGAAGGGAAAATCCTCACCCACCTTGAATGCCTGTGGTTAGAGTGCAGCCTCTGCCGGTGGACAGTGAAAACAAATCTTTTTTTCTTAAAGTAGGGAAAATTCCTCTATTTTGTGGTACTTTCCAGTGTTCAGTATCCTACTACTTGTGGAATCAGATATAGGACCCAGAGCAAGTAATGAAGTCCTACTGCAGTGTTTATTTGCATGCTCTGGTGAGACACCCTCAAATAATATTCAGAGACGGCCCCATACACAACAAAATGATGGACTCATATTTATGCATCTCAAAATGGCAGAAGAGACTAATGCAAATATGTAACAAACATATTGATAGGTAAAGGATGTCAAGTTATTATGTAAGTGAGCTCATGTTACTTCTTCTGCCAGTTTTCCTTCAGGAAGGGAGGGAGGGTATAAGGAAGGGGTGTCAAACTCACAATGTCACATGACATGTCACGACGTATGACAACTTATTTCCATTGCCAGCAATGGGGTGAGTGCTGTTTCGGCATGATGCAGCCGGCCCCCTGGTCTAAGGCAAAAAAAGCAATCAAGCAATAAAACAGGGAAGAAAACATAAATCAAAAGTCTCCCTCATTTTGACCTCAAGAAGGTCAACATATGTAGTATCCCTGTCCTGGGAAAATGTGTGAAGTGGGTCATCATGTAAAGCCGCCATCTGGTTTATATATTTTGGCATGGCACATTTGACCAATATAGTAGTTCTCCTTCAGTCACCTGGGTTACGGGTGTTGTGTGATTTCACCAAGATTTACCCGTAAATCTGCTATGGGCAAGTCAATGCAGTCTATTTGCACACAGGAGTGAAAACTTGTTATAGGATCTTGGAAGGTTCATGGCTACCCAGCATGGTGACATTCGCAATACAAGTCCTCAATCTGGATTGTGATCCTGGCTTGTGAAAGAAGGCACATCTAAGATTTTGCCTAGTTCTCAGGCTGTCAAGAAAAGCCAAGCCACTATTTATGCCCAAAGCATCTTGTTTGCGGTTACTATCTCTGAGTTTTTATGTTATTTTTTAAAAGGGTAACACTATGTTCTTGAAGACCAGCTATGTTGAGCCCATGGAAGAGGAAGGGGGCCAATTGGAAGGGAGGGTGACGTCGAAGAAGAGCTGGGGGGAACCAGTCAGTCACTGGTTTATATATTTATCTCTAGAGCAGGATTATTAAATCTCAGCAGCTTTTAGAGGTGTGGAATTAAATAATAATAATAATAACAACAACAACAACAACAACAACAACAACAACAACAACAACAACAATAATAATAATAATAATAATAATAATAATAATAATAATAATAATAATAATAATAATAATAATAATAATAATAATAATAATAATAATAATAATAATAATAAAGTTGGAAGGGACCTTGGAGGTCATCTAGTCCAAACCCCTGCTCAGACAGGAAACCCTATACCATTTCAGACAAATGGCTGTCCAGTCTCTACTTAAAAACTTCCAGTGTTGGAGCATTCACCGCTTCTGGAGGCAGGTTGTTCCACTGGTTAATTGTTCTAACTGTCAGGAAGTTTCTCCTTAGTTCTAGGTTGCTTCTCTCCTTGATTAGTTTCCATCCGTTGCTTCTTGCCCTGCCTTCAGGCACCTTGGAAAATAGCTTGACTCCCTCTTCTTTGTGGCAGCCCCTGAGATATTGGAACACTGCTATCATGTCCCCCATCGTCCTTCTCTTCATTAAACTAGACATACCCAATTCCAGCAACCGTTCCTTATATGCTTTAGCCTCCAGTCCCCTAATCATCTTTGTTGCCCTTCTCTGCACTCTTTCTAGAGTCTCAACATCTTTTTTACTTCGTGGTGACCAAAACTGGATGCAGTATTCCAAGTGTGGCCTTAGCAAGGCATTGTAAAGTGGTATTAATACTTCATGTGATCTTGATTCTATCCCTCTGTTAATGCAGCCTAGCACTGTGTTGGCCTTTTTGGCAGCTGAAGCACATGCTGGCTCATATTTAAGTGATTGTCCACTAGGACTCCGAGGTCCCTCTCACAGTTACTGCTATTGAGCAAGGTACCCCCTATACTATACCTGTACATTTGGTTTTTCTTGCCTAAATTTAGAACCATGCTTTTTTCACCATTGAATTTCATTTTGTTAGATAGTGCCCAGTGTTCAAGTCTGTCCAGATCCTCCTGTATCTTAAGCCTGTCTTCTGGAGTGTTGGCTATTCCTGCCAGCTTGGTGTTGTCTGCAAATTTGATGATTTCCCCATCTATCCCCTCATCCAAATCGTTGATGAAGATGTTGAAGAGCACTGGGCCCAGAACAGAGCCCTGGGGCACCCCACTACACACTTCCCTCCATGTAGATGCAGTTCCATTGAGGACCACATGCTGAGTATGGCTGGTCAGCCAGCTACGGATCCATCTGCTGGTGATGCTGTCTAACCCACATTTTTCTATCTTATCAGGTAGTAGGTTGTGATCTACTTTATCAAATGCCTTACTGAAGTCCAAGTAAATTATATCCACAGCATTCCTCTGATCCACTAATTTTGTCATTTGGTCAAGGAATGCAATAAGATTTGTCTGGCATGATCTGTTTTTGACAAACCCATGTTGGCTTTTAATAATGACTTTGTTTGCCTCTAGGTGTTTGCTGATTCATTGTTTGATTATCTTTTCCAGAATCTTCCCAGGTATTGAGGTCAGGCTGATAGGTCTGTAGTTTCCTGGGTCCATTTTTTTCCTTTTTTGAAGATGGGAACTACATCAGCTCTTTTTCAGTCCTCCGGTAGTTCCCCAGTGCTCCAGGATCTTTGAAAAATATAGTTCAATGGTTCTGAGATCACATCTGCCAGTTCCTTGAGAACCCTGGGGTGTAATCCATCTGGTCCTGGTGATTTGAACTCGTCTAGGCTGGACAGGTGCTCACTTACCATTTTCTTGCCTATCTTAACTTGCATTTCTATTCTGTTTTTTATGGCACTATTTTTGGTAGTTTGGTCTGTTTTTTCCCTTTGTGTAAAGACAGATGCAAAAAACGAGTTAAATAGTTCTGCTTTCTCCCTGTTGCTTGTCACCTTCTTGCCACTTTCACCCACTAATGGACCAATCATTTCCTTCACTTTTTTCTTGTTTTTTACATGTTGAAAGAAGCTTTTTTTGTTATTTTTTACTTTGGTCGCAAGCCTTAGTTTATTTTGAGCCTTAGCTTTCCTCACTTCATCTTTGCAGGCTTGGGCTATTTGCTGATATTCTGACTTAGTTATGTGCCCCTCTTTACACTTTTTATACTTGTCCTTTTTGTCTTTCAATTTACCAGAGAGTTCTTTATGCAGCGATGCTGGTTTCTTTTGAGAGCTGTTATTTTTCCTCTTTGTTGGTATTGTGCTAGACTGGGCTTTTATTATCTCACTTTTCAAAATTTCCCAGCTTCTTGAGTTGTTTTTCCCTTGAGGATTCTCATCCATGGAATCCTTCCCAAGCCCTCTCTAAGTTTATTGAAATTAGCTCTCTTAAAGTCCAAGACTCTAGTTTGACTGTGTTCTATTGCTTGTGCTTCCAGAATGTTGAATTCCAATATAGCATGATCACTTCCTCCCAAGGTTCCTGTGGCTTCAACACCCTCTATCATTTCATCTCTGTTAGTGAGAATTAGATCCAAAATGGCTAATCCCCTAGTTCCCTTCTCTACTTTTTGGGAGACAAAATTGTCTGCTAGGTTTGCAAGGAATCTGTTTGATCTTCCACTTGGTGCAGAGTTTGTCTCCCAGTTGATGTCAGGGTAGTTAAAGTCACCCATTACTATTGTGATGTGCTTCCTACATACCTTAGTTAGCTGACTAGCAAAAAGTTCATCTATTTCCTCTGTTTGGTTGGGTGGCCTGTAGTATACACCTATGGCAATGTCATTCCCCCCCCCCTTACATTGACCCAAATGCATTCAAGACAGTTTTCATCGTTGTTGTGCTCTATTTCTGTAGAGATGTAGTTATTTCTTACATATAGAGCAACTCCTCCTCCTCTTTTATTTGGTCTGTTTCTTTTAAATAATTTAAATCCCTCTAGCTGTGTGTTCCATTTGTGAGTTTCATGCCACCATGTTTCTGTAATGGCAACTATGTCATATCTGCCCTCATTAACCTGAATTTCTAGTTCACCCTGTTTGCTGTTCATACTCTGTGCGTTGCTGTATAGACATTTGAGTCCTTTATGACTGACCCTGTGTTTACTTTCTACGTAACCTGTGTGGTGCCTGAGTTCCCCTATTGTCTTACCACCTATTTGGTTAGTGCACTTTGTGTGGCACTCGCTGTTAGAAGCTTGATTTTGCTTGACAGCAAGGTTGATATTCTTGTCCACACACACATCTATGTTACATGCACTGATCGCCCTATAATTTTTAGATTGCCTGGGACAGGGATGTCCTGTATCAATTAACTCACTGTCCCTGCTGTTTAGTTTAAATATTCCTCCAGAAAATCTGTGAATTTATAGCCGAGTAACTCAGTCCCTTTCTTTGATGGATGCAAACCATCTCTTTTGTACATTTTTTCATTGGAGCAGCTACAGACTTCGTGACTAATATATCAAAAGCCTTCCCCTTTACACCACTCCTTTAGCCACATATTGAATTGTGCTATATGCTGGCCTTTTCCATTTTGCTCCTTATATACTGGTAAAACTTCTGAAAAAGTAAGCCTACAGCCTATTCTGCTAAGTTCCTGCCCCAAGCTCTGGAAATCGTTCTGCACAGAGAGTACATCTTTTTGGGACAGATCGTTAGTGCCAAGATGTACAATAGCCTCCATATCACAGTCCTTGCTGGCATTCTTGATTATTTTAGAAATACGCTTCTTGTCCCTACTGGCAGTAGCACCTGGAAGACACCTGACCTCTTTTGAAACCACTGTGTCCTTTCCTAAATTTACATCCCTTATAATTGAATCACCTACCAGAAGGTGGCTTCTCTTTTTGGATGCCTTTCTGTTCTTGCATGACTGATGTGTAATACCTGATTCACACTTCTCCCTGTCAAAAACAAGTTCTTCATCTCGGACCACGATCCCCTGCTTATTTGAGTTATCATCACAAATACCTTTACCTGTCTTCTTAATGTCCCTATTAAGGTCAGCAAGGGCATTGTATCTGTTGTGCAGGGTCACAGCAAAAGCTTTGCGTTTATGGTTCACAGCTCTCACCCTGCCAGATCCCACGGTTGTCCATACTGCCCTTCTCCTGCAGGATCTTTGTGGTAGAGGGGGCTGATAGCGAGAGGCTCAGTAGAGTAGTGGGACTGAACTGGACACCTAATTTCTGCCTGAAGAGCACAGATTACAGACCCTAGATAAATAATCAGTCCTTGTAGACATACTGGCTGAAAAATTCTGGGAGCTGATCCACATACTGTAATAGATTAGATTAGATTAGATTAGATTAGATTAGATTAGATTAGATTAGATTAGATTAGATTAGATTAGATTAGATTAGATTAGATTAGATTAGATTAGATTAGATTAGATTAGATTAGAACTTTATTGTCACTAATCAGCTTACATTAAAATAAAATTTCATTGCATTCTTAAAGATGCTGATTTTGAGAAAAACTAGACTAGATGGTCTCCAAGATCCCTCCCAAGCCTTGCATTTGGTGACTTCCCCAAGGAAGAAGTTTCTGAATGATTCTTCCAGCAAAGAGAAAAATATAAAGGAGGAAAACAAACCTTGTTATCTTTTCAACAAATCCATGACAAAACCTCCCATTTTAAAACTGAATTAGTTCTGAGATAGGGGAGACTTTTCAGATAAAGTTAGGCTGAAAGAATCCCTCACAGAAGACAAAAAGATTCAAGCCATGTATATACATTATTCAGGGGTTTATGTGGATTGTGTGGTCCCTTCATCCAACTGCAATCATTGAATAAACGATGCCTAAATGAATGGGCTTCAGTCAATCAATCAGAACAGAACTGGAAGGGACCTTGGAGATCTTCTAGTCCAACCTCCTGCTCAAGCAGGAGACCCTATAGCATTTCACATAGGTGACTGTCCAGTCCTAAAAACCTCCAGTGATGAAGTACCTACAACTTCTGAAGGCAAGCTGTTTCACTTGTTAATTGTCCTAATTAGGAAGTTTCTTCTTAATTCCAGGTTGCTTCTCTCCTTGATTAGTTTCCATCCACTGTTTCTTGCCTTGCCTTCTGGTGCTTTGGAAAATAAGTTGATCTCCTCTTCTTTGTGGCAGCTCCTCAAATACTGGAATATTGCTATCATAACCCACATACGCCTTCTTTTTTCAAGACTGGCCATACCCAAATCCTGCAACCATTCTTCATATGTCTTTGTCTCCAGGCCTTTAATCATCCTAGTTGCTCTTCCCTGCACTTTTTCCAAAGTTTTCAACATCATTTTTTGTAATGTGGTCCCCAAAACTTATAAAGGAAAGATCCAACCTAGAATTAACAGTTGGAACAATTGACCAGTGGAACAGCTTGTCTTCAGAAGTTGTAGGTACTTCATCACTGGAGGATTTTAAGATTGGACAACCATTTGTCTGGAATGGTATCAAGTTTCCTGCTTCAGGAGGGGGTTGGACCAGAAGACCTCCAAGGTCCCTTCCATCTCTGTTATTCTGTCCACAGTGGCTGGAGAGACATTTTCATTTCACAAAAGGAAAGCTTTCCCATTTAACTTCAGAAAGGAATTGCAAAATATAAATGCTTTCAACTAATGCCAAAATTAATGTTAATATGAAAAATGTTTCCTATTTTACCTCTCTATTTTCGATAAGCTCTTTATCCACACTATTTTCTTTAATGTCCTATTTCACTGCATCTTCCTCCTTTTTATCTGTTTTTAGTTTTAGTTTTCTGTTTTTCTTCAGTCAAAGTCTTGAATTTTTCCTTCATTTTTAAAATATTTCTTTAAAATATTCTTTAATTTTTCCCTCCTCTTCTTCTGGTTTTGGGTTTCCTAAAAGAGAAGATTTTGCCTTCAACTCCTCCAGTTCTGAGCGAAGACAAAAGCCCCGCCCCTCTCCCTCCCTAGTGGCTGCCTCTAGTCCTGGCCTGCCCCTGTCTTCATGGCAACCCAGCAGCAGCCAATCAAGCAGGAGGGAAGAGACAATGGTTGCCTGGGAGCTCAGCCACCAATCAGACTCATAGAGAAGAGGTTGAATGAGCAAAGACAAAAGAACAGGGAAATATCCAATAAGGATAGAAAATTAGAAAGTTTTTCATGTGATGAGAAAGAGGCAAAAACTGCCAGAAATGCAGAGGGAGGGGAGGCCAAAGTCCTGGAAGGGCCTTTCCCCCCCGCTCAGAAATGGCTGCAATGAAGAGCTTCTCCTCCGGGGGGTCTTGGGCAAGTGGGGGGCAGCGGCTGCCCAGGAGAGCCTGGCTGGAGGGACTTCAGGGGCCATGAGGGACCCCCAGGATGCCCCTTACTCAGAGCCCCAGAGGGTCCCTCCAGGGAGACCCCCCCTCACCTTTCCCTCCCCAGCAAAGCCAGATCCCCCTTTGGAGACAAAGGCCCTGCATGGCTTCTCCCCGACAGGAGCATTTCCTGGAAACACACCAAGAGGAACCCCCATTGGCTGCATTTCCCCCTGAAATGCAACTCCAAAGCCCATAATCCACCTTAGTCTCTTCCCAGAATGGGGTGTGTGAAGGGTTCCCCCAGTTCCCCACCTCCTTCCTGAGCCTTTTCTATGGGCAACATGACAAGTCTGGGCTTTGCTTTTCCCCCTCAGTGCCCAATGTGTGGAAGGGAGTGGCAGTGGAACATGGGTCCTTTCCCTCCCTTTCTTCCTTACATGGAGTGAAAGGCATCCTTTATTTCTCTCATTTTTCTTTTTCTCTCTCATTCTCTGTACATGGGTGTGATTTTTTAAAAAACTATGTCAAGTCCTGATGACTAGTTTTTAACTAGCAGGTTTTTTTTTTAATTTGATCCTGGTCAAACTATTGCATTAGTCTTGTTCTATTGGTGCCCTTCAACATTAACTTTCAAAATAAAGTAAACTTTGGTAGGAAGCTATTCCAGTTCAGTGACATGTTCAGGCATTAAGTAGTCCCTGGGGCTTTCTCTTTAACCGCTATGCCAACAAATATCAGATTTCTTTTTCTTCAGCCACAGGTGCTGTGTATTCCCTCTGGGGCCAATTTCAAGCATGGAGCTTTCCAACCTCTCAATTCTTGCGGACCGATTTAATTCTAGCTCTGCTCTATCATTTTGAATCCTGTGGGGATGATTCCCCTTTCATTTCTCTCCAGAGAAGTGCCCAGCAAACTTTGAGTTCCAGAACAAGTTGAATTAGCCGGGGATCTCTGGTGAGAGGGAGAATTATTATTATTCTCAGTTTCAGCTCTGCTCTTTGGCTGAATCCTCCAGGGGAGACTTTGGGCAGAGACTTCTCTCTCTGACCCGGGAGGCCCAAAATGAAAATCTTTCCTGGGGGAGAAATTGGCTTTAGACAAAAAGCATCACTGGAAGATTTCAGACTTGGGACTTCCCTCTCCACTCAAGATCAGGGCTGTCTGTCTTCCTTCACATCAAAGTGTGCCACCCTGGGGAAAATAAGAGCTGAATGTCAATGCAGCCGAGTTTCTGCCTGCTGGGGTCACCCCCCCAAAAGAGCCCCCTTTTCCATGTCCTTTCCCCAAATGTGAGTTCTTTCTTCAGCCCCTCCTTGACTCCCTTGTGCCCCCACCAAGCCCCTCTTTAATGTACAGAAGTGTTGGGGGTCCTGCGGCGTTCCAGATGTGGCTCGGTAACAGCTTTCTCTCTGGCTGGAGGCCTCTTCCCCTTTGATCCTGCCCCAATGGGACCCTGCAGTGCTTGGGCCTGATCCTCAGGCCTGCCGGAAGTAGAGACCATTTGCAATACTCTGACAAGTCCTTGTAGAAATGGTGGCTGCTTTTGAAGCTTTCCAGCCTGATCCTCAGGCTGTTGGGAGATTGCAAAGCTCTCCTGGCTCTTGCTACGCTTGGGAAACCAGACACTGCATGACGATGGGGCAGCTTCAGATGAGCTTCCTGAAACTTTTTCCTGTCTTTGACCCCCCCCCCACTCCCACCAAACCCCACATTTCTTCAATAAAAAACACAAAAAATCCTGGAAGAGACAAACGTTTTCATCTTGCACTGCCCCGTCCCCCAAATTAGGTGTTAAAACTAAACTCCCCACCTCTGCCCTCAAATCTCTATCCCCATTAACACTTTGCTAAATATACTGCATGCCTGAAAAACCGAAGAACAGAGTTGAAAGGGACCTTGGAGGTCTTCTAGTCTAACCCCCTTCTGAAGGAGGAAACCTCACCATTTACCATTTCAGACAAATGATTGTCCATTTTTTTCTTAAAAACCTCCAGTATTGAAGCACCCACAATTTCTGGAGGCAAGTCGTAACACTGAATGTTTTGTCAGGAAATTTCTCCTTAGTTCTAGGTTGGTTCAAAATCTGTAAGTTACTTACTTTGACTCTAGAGAGTCAAAGAATGGAAAGAAGGAAGGAAGGAAGCAAAGAAAATTTTTGTTCTGTGTTAACAATGCTGACTGTGATGTTAGTGATGCTGAACAGCCCCCCCCCATATGTGAGGAGGGCCCCTCCCTCAGAAGAGAGGTTTCTGATGGCACCCAAGGCTGCCCTGAGTGGATTGGATTGGGGGCTCTGCCTTCCTTTCTCTCTTCCAGAGCACCCTCCCTGTCCTTGCCAGGAAGGCCCACAAACCTCCTGTATCCCCCTCATCCCACCTGACTCTCCAGAATCCATGCTTCTTTGCCCACCCCTGTGAATTGCCTTCATGAGGACTTGAAACCTATTCTCCTTGTCAGGATTGGGAGATTCTTGTCACTTCTATGCAGCACAACCAGCTGCAAAAATCTGTCCAATTTCAGCGAGTTGGAGGCCACCTGGCTGGGCTTGCAAGAACAGAGCCAGGCACAGCAAGGCTCACAGCCTCAGCCGACTGGGTGAAGGTGGTCAGAAAGGCCCCAGGTGGAGCTGAGCCAGAGACCTTGGCAAGGTTTCCCGGAAGTGCTTTGCCTTTGAAGGACAGGCTGAATGTTCCTGTTCTGTTCTTGCAAAGCAGACATCGAGACGAGGCAGGTTCACAACAAAGGATCTCTTTATTAAGTACAGTCACAGAACAGAAGCAATAACACAATGGCAACTGGCCTTTTATACTCCCCTTGCAAGGGGATGCACAGCCAATCATTGCAGGCCATTCTCCTGCCCTGCGCATGTGTGCAAGGCCGGAGACAGCCTGTCTGGGTCCCGGGCAGACACGTGGTTTGTCCGGGTCGCTGCAGCCTTCCTGCAGTGTTCCTGAGCCTTGCTGAATGACTCAGCAAGGCCCAGGACATAACACCCCTCCCCTCTTGGATTAAACAATAAGTAAACACATTGTTTAACACTTTACACACAACACAGCATAGCAGGCCGGTTGGCACGCTATACTGCAACCTTTACTCCTTGCAATCCATTACCTTCAAGTCCCTGTTATTTCCATGGACTTTCACTCTTTGACAATATGAACACCGCAACACTATAATTGTTCTCTTTTTTCCTGTCCCTCAGATGGCGAGGACTAATAAACCTCCTGTGTAGTAAACAAGGACCTGACATATTCCTTTAAATACTTAGGAGGACCCTTAACCCTCTCTGATCTCTGTGGAGCCAGATTAGGTGCAGGTGTATTTGCAGGTGTAGGATTATGAATAGGTGCCTGGAGTGCCTGCTCCCAGTTTGCGCAAAATAAACCAGGACTTTGTTGCCCAGAAGACTCAGAGGTTCCCTCTGACTGCTGACTGGCTGGATCCACTAGACCCAAACCAGAGTTCCTTGGTGGGGTTGAGTTCCCCGAGTGCCTTCGTGGGGTGGAGTTCCCCAGAATTCCATGGGACTCCTCTTGGGAGCACTGTCCCTCGAGCCCAAGGCCAGCAGCAGGAGTACCCTGAGTAGCCGATTTACGGCCATTTGCCCCTAGCCAGAGACCTCTGCCACAGTCAGGAGCCGCCACCATGGCAGGACACCGAACTGAGACATGTGTAGGAAGATTTGGATAAATGTCCTTGTAGAGAGACTGTGGTCCACAATCGTAATTAGGGTCCCCCTCTCCCCGAGAGCAGAGCCAGGAGTGGAAACATGGCCAGGAAGCTTCCAGCGCAATTGGTCAATGTGGCATCTAAGCACACGACCATTTTCCAAGGCCACTTCGTAGGATAGTGGCCCAGAGACCTTGCATATTACAGCAGTTACCAAAAGATGTCCATGCCCATAGTTTCTGGCCCATACTGGATCACCCACTTGGAGTCTCCTAGGTGCCCGCGGTTGTGACACCTGTGAAGCCACCCAGTCTGGGTGCAATCTGTCCAGTTTCGTGGTGAGTCTGCGACCCCAGCGGAGTTTGGCTGGGCTCTTTCCTATAGCTGTGCAAGGCGTGGTGCGGTGTGCAAGGAGAAAATCAGCTAACCTGTGATGCCAGGGTCCTTGAGTGATTCTCTTTAATGCCTCCTTGGTGGTACGCACCATGCATTCAGCCTGACCGTTGGTGGCAGGGTGAAAAGGAGCAGACATGGCATGCCGGATCAAGTTGGCTTGAAGAAACGCCTGAAACTCAGAAGAAGTAAATTGGGGACATTGTCTGATACAAGGACATCAGGAAGACCATGGGAAGCGAAGATTCCTCTGAGCACCTGGATGGTCCTGGCAGTAGTAGTAGAGGATACAGGAATGACCTCTAGCCACTTGGAATGGCTATCCATGAGGAGAAGGAAGAATTGCCCCTAAAAGGGCCCAGCATAGTCAATGTGTACGCGTGACCATGGAGTGTGTGTCTCCTCCCACCTATGTACAGGGGCCTGGGGCATCTCAGGCCGTGACTGTTGGCACACTTGGCACCCCTGAATCTGGGCCTCGATGTCCTTATCGAGTCCAGGCCACCAAAGATGGCTACGCGCAAGCGCCTTCATCCTCACAATTCCCGGATGTCCCTCATGCAGAGAGAGCAAGACTCTAGTCCTTAATGAGGCCGGGATGACTACCCTGCTACCCCACAGGATACACCCTTTGAATGTAGAAAATTCATGCTTCCTACGCCAGAAACTTTGGAACTCTGTACCAGGACACGTGTCAGGCCACCCTGACAACACCCACGTGCAAGCGTGTGATCAGTGGCAGTTTCAGCAGCCACATCCCTAGCATTGAGGGGAGATTCAGGCAATTCCTGAATGGAAAGAATGTGTACAGCAGGAGCAGGATCTGCTTCTATTTGCTTTAGAGGTAACCTACTAAGGCCATCAGCATGGCCCATCTCTGTCCCTGGTTTGTGAACCAGGGTGTAATCATAAGCTGCCAAGAAAATTGACCATCTCAGCTTTCTGGGGGAGATGATGTGTGGGGTTTGTTTGTTGGTTGTAAACAACCCCAGCAAAGGCTTGTGGTCAGTGTAGACCGTGAAATGGCGGCCATACAAGAATTCATGAAATTTCTTGATGCCTGAGATTATTGCCAAGGCTTCCCTGTCAATCTGTAATTATGCTCTGCAGATGAGAGAGTTCTAGAGTAGTAGGCCACAGGGACCTGAGTCCCATCAGCCTTGAGATGACTTAACACTGCTCCTACCCCATAAGGGGAGGCATCACATGTGATGCACACAGGCAATCGCTCATTGAAATGCGCCAGTACTGCATTTGAGGATAGCAAGGCCTTGACTTCTTTGAAAGCCTTTTCATGGACCTTTGTCCATGTCCATGGAACCTGCTTGTCCAAGAGCCGGTGTAACAGCTCAGCCACTGCAGCCTTGTGGGGGAGAAATGAATGATAAAAATTAAGTAGGCCCAGAAAAGCCTGGAGTTCAGCTTTTGACTGGGGACTAGGGGCCAGTTGAATAGCCTGGAATTTAGACTCTGCAGGGTGGATGCCTTCAGCATCAATACGAAACCCTAGAAATTCGGTGGATGTTACACCAATTTTACATTTGTCTTGCTGTAACTTCAGCCCAACTTGGTGGAAACGCAGCAAGACAGCTCTCAGCCTTTCAGCCAAGTTCCCAGATGACTCTCCTGCAATGAGGACGCCATCAAAATAGGGGCAGACCGCAGGAATACCATGGAGCGTTCGCTCCATCACCCCTTGGAAGATGCCAGGGGCTACATTGACCCCAAACTTCAGCCTTTTTACTTTAAAAGCCCCTCTGTGAGTAACTATAGTTTGTGCCTCAGCTGTTGCCTCATCAACAGTTAACTGTTGGTACAGTTAACAGTTAACAGTTAACAGTTAACAGTTGGTAGGCCTGAGCTAAATCGAGCTTAGCAAAGAGTTTTCCCCCTTTCAGTGAGGCCAAAATGTGGCTCACCACAGGCACTGGATATGCATGCTGCTGCAAGGCTTTGTTTAGAGTGTATTTATAGTCCGCACAAATTCGGACTTCACCATTGGCTTTTAATGGTGTCATTATGGGGGTTTCCCATGGACTTGAATCCACAGGTTCAAGAATGCCTTGTTGGAGCAGTTTGTCCAACAGCATCTATTTTACTTTTGAGGGCAAAAGGCACCCTCCTTGGTTTAACCCTGATGGGTGTGATGGCTGGATCTAACCTTAAAGTAATAGGAGGCCCCTTGTATGAGCCAAGCTCTGGGCTGAACACATCTGCAAACTCCTTACAGACTCCTGCAAGGCTGGCAGTTTGCAGATGGTTAAGACCAGTCACTTGGATCCCAAGTGCCTCGAACCAATCGAGTCCTATAAGACTCATGCAATCACCCCCAACTACCACCACATCTAACAACCCATGATATTCCTTATGCTGTACTCTAAGCATGGCCTCCCCTTCACACTGACTCGTGAATTCTGAAAGTCAGTGAGGATAAGATTGGAGGGCCTGAGTTTGACTCGTGAACCACTCCTGGAACAAACCTTTTTAAAGGTGTCTGCAGAAATAATAGAAAGAGCGGACCCTGTGTCCAGCTCCATAGCCAGGGGAACTCCCTGCACTCTTACATCAACGTGAAGCTTTTTCTTAAGGGGCCGGTGAACCCCAGTTTTGAATACCCCCCTACGGGATGCACAGAAACCCACCCTGTGTTGGCTGGGGACCTTGGTACCTTTCAGAGGCAACTCTTGAGGGGACCTGTTTTTCTGGCGACCCAAGCAGGCTGATGCGGTGTGGCCTTGCCTGCCACATGCCCGGCAAACAGCAGAATGAAAACGGCAGTCGGCTCTCCTGTGGCGACCCCCACAGCCAAAACACCGAAGGGATGTAGGCGTCTTCCCTCTGCGTTCTTGCAGTCTTCTCTCCGCTGACTGTTGAAGTCTGTCCACCTCTTCTTCCTCAGATTCTTCTCCGGAGGCCTCTCGCACGACTTCCTGATGGATGGGGACTGCTGCTGGAGAGTTCTTGGTCGACCGCAAGGCCTTCACCGCACCGCCGGCTGCTTCTTCAGCTGCAACTTCTCTCAGGGCATCTTGGAAGGAGACATCAGCTCTAGCAAACAACTTTTGTTGCATCTCACGGCTTCACAATCCACAGACGAGTCGATCTTGGAGCCTCTCTTCCAAGTCTTGGAACGCACATGGCCTAGCAGCCTGCCTCAGAGCTGCAACGAAGTCCGCAGCTGATTCTCCCGGCCACTGATCCCGCTGCTCGAATTGGTGCCTCCAAACTATTACAGACAGCTTAGGCTCAAAATGCTCGCGTAGCATTTTCTTTAGATTGGAATAGGCGATCGCTTCCAGAGGTGCTGGGGCTACAAGGTTCTCAGCAATGTCAAAAGTCTCTTGCCCGCAGACACACAGCAAAGTAGCAGCTTTCAGTTCATCTTCTTGGATCTTGTTCACCCTGAAGTAATTCTCGATGCGAGCCACGTAAGAGCTCCATCGTTCTGGGTGCGAAGTAAAAAACTCGACAAGACGGCCCAGCTTGGACATCATTGTGACCGATAGCCTCGTTGACATCTTTCACTGCAAGGAAGGAGAAGGGGTCCCACGAAGCCAAGCCCACCTCCAGCGTCTTCGTACTGGTAGGCGGTTGCTTCTCCTGGACGCCGCACTTCTCTTCGCTTCAGGCCTTCAGGTGAGTTGGCCCTAGGTTCTTTTCTTTTGGCTTCCTATGCGGCGAATCCCACCTTCGTCGCCAATGTTCTGTTCTTCCAAAGCAGACATCGAGACGAGGCAGGTTCACAACAAAGGATCTCTTTATTAAGTACAGTCACAGAACAGAAGCAATAACACAATGGCAGCTGGCCTTTTATACTCCCCTTGCAAGGGGATGCAGAGCCAATCATTGCAGGCCATTCTCCCACCCTGCGCATGCGTGCAAGGCCGGAGACAGCCTGTCTGGGTCCCGGGCAGACATGTGGTCTGTCCGGGTCTCTGCAGCCTTCCTGCAGTGTTCCTGAGCCTTGCTGAATGACTCAGCAAGGCCCAGGACATAACAGTTCCTTTCCTAACATCTTTGTTTTAAGAAGCTACAATCTCAAAGCAGACAGGCCTTGATCCTTAGGAACCTGCTAGCGTGCAAGAAAGATCAAGAATGCTTACAAAAGCAAAAGTAGTCAAGAATGCTTCTTCAAGAGAAACCCCAGACATAACACATAAGACAAGGCAACGGCTGGGAAAAGGGGAACTTGGGGGCAAAACCTGAGATGCTCCTTCCTTTGCAAAACAGGATCACAAACTAGACTGATCTCTTGTCTTGTGAATGTTCCATGCTGGATAGCCAGGGACCCTGAATCCAAAGGCAGATCCTATAAAAGCTTTTCCATTTTCTGTGCAAACATACTGCATTGGCCATCACATAGATGGTTTGTAGTAAATCTAGGTGAGTTCACACCACACCCTTAACTTCTGGGTAAGTTTACACAACACCTTTAACTTTTAGGTTAAGGAAAGAGAACTGCTATGTTGGCATAACATACGACGCTAAAATCTGTAAACCAGATGTTGGCTTAGCATAATGATCTGCTACATACATTTGCACAGGAGAAAGTTCCCAACTATTGGAATGTATGAAATGAGATAAACATGTTTTAAAATCTCAGTCCATATTGTGAGGGGCTTTATGGCGGACTGAAGATGGGTCCCCCTCTCCTTCGAAGTGTGTTTTGAGATGCAAGGGAGAAAGAAGCCACTTTTAATCTGGTTCCCTCTGTAGACCAACTTCTTTGCCCCTTCCTGAGGTCAGTGACAGGCTGAGATGTGTCCGGTTTGCTAAAACTACTGCAGAAATGCCTGAAAAAACCTGGATGACCTAAACATGAGCTGTGAACTTCACCTGTTAATTCAGTTGATGAGTCCACACTGCTCAGGAAAGAGGATTTCTACTGAATGTAAGTTAAAGAGAGCATACGCTTCCATGATGGTCATTGGAGTTTCATTCACTCAGCTCAACCACCTGCTGGGACACTCACACAACACACTTGCAGGGGCTCAGCAATTGAGTCCCACAAAGGGGACTGAGGGTGTGCCACCAATGCTGGGTGTGCTGAGGTTGGCCAATAGCAAACAGGATTGCAAACTCCCTGGACTCGGATGAGCTCTCCTAGCCTGCAAGTGCCTGAGATTCACCTCCTCTGGGGGTTCCTGGCTGACCATCAGTGCTGCCAACCAAAAGTGGTGCCTTGACTTGGACCCCCCACTGGATGGAACCCCCCTTACTGTGATGTCACTGCTGCTCTCTCACTTTTCTCGTCCGCTAGGAGGACTCCTCCCTGAAAGAAACCTTTTCCAACCATGCTTGAGGCTGCCTGAGCTGGATTGTGTAGGAGCCTCCACCTGCCTTCCTCTTTTCCAGCATGCCTTCCCTCCCTTGACAGGAAGGGACATCAACCTCCTGTAGCCCTCCTGGCCTTCCAGGACTCCAATTTCATTGGCCTGCTCACAGTCTTCATGAGGACTTGAAACTCACTGTCATGATCAGGATTGGAGTTTTCTTGCCGCTTCTACACAGAGCAACTAGTTTTTTTTAAAAAAAAAATCTGCCCGTGTTTAGCAAATAGGAGTCCACTCAGCTGGTTTTGCAAGACTGTAGCCAGACTCAGGAAGGCCCACAACCTCAACCGGCTGTGTGTGAACGTTATCAGAAAGACCATAGGTGACCCAGTTTTCCAGAAGGGGTTTGCCATTGCCTCTTTCCCAGGGTTCTGAGAGGTTGGCTGGCCAAGGTTTACCCAGCTGGCTTTGTGCCCAAGGCAGGACTAGAACTCATGGTTTCCTGTTACTAATCTGATTCCTTGACCACCACACCAGACTGGCTCTGATCGTAGCCGTACAACCCATTTAACTTGGTCACCTCACCAATGGCTGGATTCACATTTGAAACTTTTAATCATGGTTTATTTTTGGAGGCTGAACCAATGAGTCAGTGAATTATGAATATTAATTTAGGAGGGACTAGGTGAACAATCATTTATAACAGAAATAAGCTGGAGACACTTCTTGTAAGGACCACATTCACACAACATACTTCAGCAGGCTGGGGAAACACTTTTTGCAGACACAAAACCTTGGGCAAAAAGACAGCTCTAGGTGCAGCCTCCTGAAAGCCTGTAACAAACCATGGATGACCACAGCCACCTCTCCGCCACTTCCCTGGGCTCTCACCTGAGGGAAACCCACAAATAGGTGGCCGTATTTCCAACTGAAGTTTCCTCCCCTCTGGGGGTACAACTAAACTTCAGTGAGACAGGGCAGGCAACATCATGGGCGAGAGAAGCCTTCTTACACATCAAGCTGGCATTCAAAAGCAACAGCCAGAATTGGAGCCACTGAAGATCTGGTAGCCAGGCAGTGAGAGTGGAAGCTGAGCACTGAACAGCGGGACAACTTTCAAATGATGGACCTGGGATATTGGTCATCCTATGGTCCTCATTGTAAGGATGGACCTGCCCATCCCATCAGTTCCCCCTCCCACTCAACCCCCACAGTTCTCCCTTCTAGGCCAAGCTGGCCATATTAACATCCCCCCTCCAGATAAGAAACATAATCTATCAACAATCGACCAAGATAAACCAGAACACAAGGACTCCGAGCTATAAGCGCTTGGAGGTCTTCTGGGGAGAACAAACAAAACCTCACAGATAGGAATGTCACAGGAGTTGTAGCACACCAAGTGCATCTACATAATCAGAGGAACTGCCACAAGGTCCCCCTAAACCAGGGGTGTCAAACTGCCGGCCTGTGGGGCGGATGCATCATAGCAAAACCGTGTGCACCCCATTGCTGGCAATGGAGAAAAAGTCATGATACACGTGATGTTGAGAGTTTGACACCCCTCCCCTAAACCAACACCTGGATGGTTGTGGAAAGAAATCAGATCACATCATCTACTACACTGGGCACTGCCACCATCTCAACTACAGACCTAACAGCACAATTTTAATGGCTCTCATTGTATCAGTATGGAAAGACAACACAGAAAGTGTCAAGGAAACTAAAACCTCTACCCACTCTACAATTTTCCCTCTCTGTGCCAATGGTGCTATCCCATGCTGTCACTTTCCTGGCTCTTAGCCAGCTCTCATGCAAAAAATGATGTTTCTAGAACAGGAATTATAAAATCAGCTCCAAATTAGGATTGATACATGGAGATCTCATTGAAAAGAAAATCCCAATCTCTGAACATTAGGCTGGGTTCAAGGATACTGAGTGCTTCCATGGAGATAAAGCACAGACAGCACTAGAGTTAAGTGTCACCAACCTAGAATGGCACCAAACTGCATAACTCTGGGTGACCTTCCCTAGCATCCTCTGGAGGGAAGAGACCCCATTGAAGGAAAGCAGAAGTCACTTTCCTGGCTGTTGAACTAACTCCATCCAGCATGACTTTCTGGATATGTCCTAACAGGAAGGACTAAGACCACTACAGAACACTGCCCCAAGGGGTGTATCTGTGACTTTTCTCTAATGTGCTTTTCTCCAGCTACCCCTCCTTACTTGGAAGAAGTTCAGGGTCCCAAGAGCAGAAGCTCCTTCTCACTGCAATCATCACCATCCCTGTCTCTGAGACCTCTTCTCCTATGTCTCCCGTGACTGCCTTTGATATAAACATCAGACTGAAGCAACATGGAAGGGATCTTGCATCAGAAAAGGATAAATATCACAGGTTATGCTTTTTGTGGCTCACATTACAGGACAGACAGGAGCTGTGCTCTTGGATATATTTTCTCTCTCTTCCAGGTGAATCTTGTTTTTTCTGTTTGAATCAGGAAAGCCACTGGATATTCCACCCTGTCAGAGTGCTTTGAATTCTAATTCTTTTTTTAGAAAGCGGAAGGAGATTGATTCCGCCCCATGAATTATGGACCTCCTGCTTCTACTTCTGCTTCTGATGGTGCTGGTGTCCCAGCCACTCTCTGGGAAGCTGAGGATGAAGTGCCCACTGAATTTGGACCACCAGGATGGAGAAAAGCCATGGAGCTATTATAGGCCAGGAGATCTTCTCATTGGTATAGTCATCTCTCCATCAGAAATATCACCAGCAACATTACCTTTCAACATGGCTCCTTCTAGTCAGATTCGGCTGTAAGTCATGCGATGGAGTTTCATTCCCTCCATTTGCAGTTCTAACATTCTTCTTTTTTTCTTCTTGTTTTATTTGCTCTTATATTGCAGGATCTGACAAATTATTTGAATCCTTTTGATTAACACAGCCTCTCTCTTTTGATTGATATGCAATGTCTGATTTTTAAAAGAATAGAAGATGACTTGTTTTTAGAACAGCTTCTCTGGGTCACTTATCAAAAATCTCCTTCCTTTAATGGTGGTTCTACTTTAATGACTCAATTATTCTGGGCTATGAATATTAGTACTGCTAAAAATAATTGCATGTTTCTGATTTGTTAAACCTTTTTGAGGACTATCCCCATCCTCAGAACTAACAACATTAAAGGGTGATGGGTGATAATCATTTGCTCCTAGTTTCAGATCAATATTGGCTTATGTTTCAGCTAGTTTGTAGAGAAAAAAGATGATTAAATGGAGAAAAAGCATTGTTGCTATTGTTGCTGTTGATGATGCTAATATTAACATGATCATGGTTTTACACTAGTTTATACTGTGATTCAGAACTACCCATGATTTGCAATATTGAACTGGTGAGGGAGAATCCCCAGCTCCTGCACAATCTCACACTTGGCTACAACATCTATGACAACTATGATAACACCTTCGGCACTTCAGATGCCTTGCTGGACATGCTTTCTACTGGAGAAGCCAATGTTCCCAACTACAGCTGTGGAAGGAAGAACAAGCTTTTGGCTCTTGTTGATGGAGCTGACAGAGACAGATTCATTCAGATGTCAACATTAGTAGGCACCTACAAAGTCCCACAGGTTTGTGTTTGTCCTTCCCTTTCTGTAAAGTGAGTGGAGTGTTGGTGTGTAAGCAATAGATCCAACCCTGTCTTCTCTATGGAATTCAAGATTATTTTGAGTAATAATAATGATCAGTCTATACTTCAAAAAGCACTTCCAAGAAATGGCGCCAAGTTAATAATGCCCATCTCACTGCAAAAACCTCTTTCTCCCAAACAGCCCATCTCTTTACTGTTTCCCAAAGCTTTCGTGAAGTGTATGTGCAGGGCTGCAGATCCCCCCTACGGTTTTTTTGTTGGAGGACTATGCCCACTGCAACATCACTAGCATCAGCTTGTCTGATGAAAGGTTCCTGAGGATCAGGGTGTTTAAGAACTGGTTCTGCTGCAAATAATCTTTTCACCATGGCATTTGTAAGTGTTATAAATAAGGATTGGGATATACAGTCGGGAGGAAGCAAGGATCAAAAGAGACCTGTCTTTTCATGACATCATCCCAATTGCTCAGAGGCTTCTGCTGCACACTTGTGAAGGCCAGGAGAGGCTCTGTGTTCAGTCAAAGGATCTTCTGTACAATAGGAATGTGCAGTACTGATGGAAAACTCACATTTGTTTACACGGTCTTAGCCAAAATAATGATATCCTCAGTCATGAACAAATTTCAGATTTTTAAACAGAGTCCTACGGGATTACCTTTCCTACTGATGATAAAACATATATGTATTATGAACCTTTAGGGGCCACTAACATTAACCAACCATTTTATTAAAAATCTACAAATATGTTAGGCAAATTATCAACTATTTTTTGCCCGAAAATTCTCATGATCAGATTCATCATAAAAGGTTTGAAGAGCAATATGGCCTCTGGAGAGGAATTTCAAGCAGCTGAACAATTCAATAAATATCCCGACTGGTGGGACCCTCCATTGACAGATACATTTACACATATAAATAATATCTGCCATACCCATTTGGATCAAAGATGGCAATGTAATTCCTATGTATAAAAAAGGGGAATAAAAAGCACCCTAGCAATTCCAGGCCCATTTCTCTAACAGAGATTGTGACTAAAATATATGCAAACTTCCACTTGAAAAGAATGGATAGTAGGTGGATGAAAAGTGCATTCCTTGTAGAAGAATCAGCAGTTTTTAGGCAGATGTGATCCACGCTTGACAATTCTTTTGTCTTGAAACATCTAACTATAAAAATATCAGTCAGAGGAAATAATGTTTTGCTGCCTTTATAGCATTTGACACAGTAAACGAAAGAAACATTATGGAAGAAATTGGCTGCCTTTAAAATGGAGCTCAGGATGTTGACCCTGCTCAAAGCCCTTTCTACAAGCACTGACAGTGAGAACAATTAATCAGTGGAACGGCTTGCCTCATGAAGTTGTGGGTGCTCCATTAATGGAGATTTTCAAAAAGAGGCTGGACATTCATTTTGTCTGGATTGGTATAGGATCTCTTGCTATGGGCAGGGGGTTGGACTAGAAAATCTCCATGGTCCCTTCCATCCCATTTTTGTTCATTTGTTTGAGAGTGTGTTCGGGGCTCAATGGAGCCATGAGAAGTAGGATTGATATGTACCAAAAGGTAAGACAAAGGTGTTGCCGATATGACACTTGGGTTGCATGTGCTGTTAAGAGGACTTAGCCCCTATTCTCACAATAATTATCTGATTATAGATGAGTCAAAGTCAAAAGTTATGGTCTTTGGAAAATGACAGCATTGCCATATAGGGTTAATCAATGAGGAGGCAAGAGAGCAAGTTCACACCATTCCTTACCTGGGGGAACTTTTCTCTGTGACTGGATCTGGGCTCCCTCAACATCAAAGGAGCTCATTTAGAAGGCACAAGTGAATGCACTGTTAATTTTTAAAAAAAAAATCATAGCTATGCGGCTTCCTTAGACTGAATTATTAAATACAAAGTATCAACGTTACCATTATGCACTTATATTGAGCTGATCTTTGGGATTTAATTTATATCACTACTAGAACAAATTGGATCACATTGTTGTAGAAATGAAGGACTTGAGTCAGCTCTTTGATGAAGGAAAGGTTTATTATCGTACGGGTTCAGCCAACAAAGGGTCTGAACCCCGAATATAGTGCAAAGATCACATATATAGTACATACAACGTAAGCATTTCCTGACCTATGTGGATCCCATATATGGTAATATTCTGAATACACGTGTTCTCAGCAAGATGGAAAAATACCAGACGGTTACTTAGCTAGTAGAATAAGGAAGCAGCTATTTGGCATGGCAATAACAGGATGTGGCTCAACTGGTCAAGGACAGGGTGTATCGGAGACGCAGCATTTTTCCAAATTGTCACATTTCTTCACTTTGCCCCAGTATTCCTTAGGCTCCTTTATTGTCCACTTCACTCCCCCCTTTCGAGACTAATCTAAATCTTGGGCGATTATTCTCGATCGGTCACACTAGGATCATCTGTTTTTATATTCTCATAGTCCCACATAGCCATAACTTGAGCGGCCGCCTTTCGTTCCGCCACAACAGACATTCTTTTGGGTAAAGAGAAATTATTTATGATTGAAAATAAACACTGAATAAAACAACATCCACTTATCAGTACCGCCATACAAATGATCGCGTATTGAACGATGGTGCCAATGAGACCCATTGGAAGCCAGGACCATAGGTTCTCCCACCAGCTTCCTGTATTATCAATTTTTATATCTGAGGCCAAATTATGAAGGACTTTTATCTGATGGTCTACCACCTCGGATTGGTCCGATAAATTGAAACAACACATTCCCTGAAAGGACTCACAACCCTTATGCTGGCGTAATAAAAGATAATCTATAGCAGCCCTATTCTGCAACACTGCTTTCCGTAGTTCTAACAATTCCTGATTAATAGCCGACAAAGCAATTGAGGTAGCATTAATAGCTTTTGCCAAGCTACAAGCAACGGAATTTATATTTATATGTGCCCGCACAGCTAAAGCTGGAACACCTACTATAGAGGCGGCCAAGGCAACATATTCTGCCTCACTAAAAAGAGAGCGACTAGAGTCACAATCTGCAGTTAGGGACTCCGCTCTTCGGTATCGGGCAGTATCTGTATTGGTAAAGAGAGATCTTTCAGGTAGGAAGGTAGTCAATCTACTCAAACAACAGGAGGTAGAAGTAATATTTGCAGGGATGTAATTGAATGTCTCCTTACCACATGTGAAGAACCATCCCTTTGGCATCCAAACATGGGCATTATAGAAAGACATTGTCTGATAGGATGAGCACTTCAGCCTATCATTGCCCGATTTTACACAATGTGACCTACCAGTGGTTTCACAGCCGGTTATGTTAACACATGTTGTACCTTCGGGAACTGCTACAATCGAGGTATGTAAGGCCATGGCATCTGGAGGTAACTGATAGGAAACATGACCCCAGTGAGAGCTAGTAGTGTAGTCCAACTCCTCTTCTTGAAAGAAATGCATTATTGGATGGCCACCCCCTCTGGCTATCTTCTCTGGCGAGAAGCACACAGGTATCAGACAGGTAGAAATCAAATTTTCCATGTCATACGCTTCGGCCAGGCAGAAATCAGTGACATTGGCAATCTGAGCCAATCGCACCCATAAATTATACTGCATTCGTGTAGCCAGTAAATGAGACGTACTCTTCTCCAGACCAGATCGTTTTGCCCTACGTCTAGAGGGGCGCCTTCGTGATGGCTTATGAATGGTCATTCCAAAGTTCACTGGATTCACATGGATGATACAAGTCCCCTTCCATCCTGACTTCAACTGTGAGACTAGGGTGACCTGTTCCCAACCCCAAAATAAGGGAGGTCCACAATCCAGAGTTATAGAAGGAACAGCCCCCTTATATGGTGCTTTGGTACACATTCCCTTTCTCAATACATATCCCACATACTGGCAAGCTTCCGGGTTCGTAGGCTGTCTAGTTAAACAAGCCTCTCGTGCAATCCTATCAAACACGTAAGGGTATTGACAGGGATGTGGTAATATGCCATTCCAACATTCAGGAGTGAAACGTAAAGGCGGGTAACCATCACATACACCTGTGCCAATTAGGTAAGACTGTACCACCTGGGGAGCCTCCGCAGGTGCGCTCCATTGACCTGCATTAAAAACACAAACATTATTGCCCATAACAATTACAACTAATAAAGAAAAACAATAATAGGCCTTCATCCTTTCTTCTCCCGTGCGTAGAAAGCCAGCTTCCGGTGTGGCTCAGCAGGGGTCTTCACCACTGTGTGCCGGGGAACCTATTGCCGGTAAGGTTCCAACAGAGTAGCGCAGAATAAAAGTAAGCCAGCTGCTATAAGTGTAACATAGTTAGTAACACAAAATATATTAGGCACGTTTAAAGGTAAGCGTTGTGGGAGCGTTGGGGTGGGAAGACACTTTCCACAAGGGAGCAGTTGCCGCTTTGACCCTTGTCCAGTGGATCCAGGATTTGGATTCCGCAATTTTAATAGCAAGAGGGGAGGCCAATATTACCTCATATGGCCCTTTCCACCGGCCCTCTAATTGTTCCTTCTTCCAATGCTTAACCCACACTTTGTCTCCGGGTTTAAAGGGATGACATCTTGTCACCAGCTTAGGCGGGGATCGCTCAACGACATAATCCCTTAATTCTTCTACTTGCTTGTTCAATTCCTGCACCATTTCCAAGGCCCACACTCCCCCCTTATGGCCCAAATCTGGCCAGCCGGCCAGATGCCTACGTACCAGGGTAGGAGGGCGGCCAAACATCAACTCAAATGGTGACAACTTATACTGACGACGAGGGGCACAATGAACAGCATACAAGGCCAGGGGCAAGGCGTCCGGCCACTTCAAATGGGTTTCAGTACAAATCTTGGTGATCTTTTCCTTCAAGGTGCGATTCATGCGTTCGCATGGAGCACCGGATTGGGGATGAAAAGCGCTATGGAACCGCCACTTAGACCCCACGGCCTTAGCCACCGCCTGGTTAATTTGGTGTATAAATTCGGGTCCATTATCTGATGAAATAAGGGAGGGACTACCAAACCTAGGGATGAGTTCCTTTAACAACACCCGCGCCACCTCCCTTGCTTGCTTGGTTTTAGTAGGAAAGGCCTCTGGCCATCCTGTGTATCTATCTACAAAAACAAGCAACGCCTTGTATAATCCACATCTAGGCATATCAGTGAAGTCCACCATAACAGAATCCATAGGAAAATATGAAGTTGGTATAGTTCCAGGTGGTAAAAGGGGTCCCTGGCGGGGATTTACACTTGCACACGTTCCACACTGGGTCACCACTCTAGCCGCTATACCAGCTAACCCGTTGATGTAATAATCCCTCCCCAAGGCTTCTTCTAACCCTGTCTTCCCCATGTGTGTGGCATCATGGGAGGCTTGAACCAAAGCCCACGCTGATGATTGTGGAACAAATATACGCCTATCAGGCAGCAGATACCACCCATCCGCTAACACTGCCTGCAAATCAGTTTCTGCTTTTTCACACTCAGAGTGGGAATAAGTAGGGTGGACGACAGGGGGTATTACTCCCAAATCCATTGCAATACAGATTGAAAGGTCCGGAACAGGTCCCTTCCTCTGCGCAGCATAACGTGCTTCCAAATCAGCTCTTCTATTGCCTTGAGCCACTTTATCAGCACCTCTCTGATGCCCCTTACAATGCATTACTGAAACCTTCGCAGGTTTTTGAACCGCATCAAGAAGGCGCTGAACAAGATGGCCATGCTGGATAAACTTGCCAGCTGAATCCCTAAAACCTCTTTCCTTATATATAGCACCATGGGCATGTAAAGTTAAGAAAGCATATTTACTATCTGTCCAAACATTTAAAGAGTAACCCTCTGCTAGTTCCAAGGCTCTAAGCAGTGCCCACAATTCAGCCACCTGAGCACTGCGTCCCATCCCCAATGGGCCACTCATGATTACTTTGTCATCATCTACAATAGCATACCCCGCCACTCGTTGCCCTTCAAACAAATAACTTGAGCCGTCTGTGTACCAATTGAATTTAGCATCCTGAAGGGGAATGTCAGACAAGTCTGGACGGCCAGAATATACACTCTCCAGAACATGCAAACAATCATGTTGCACCTCGGTGTCGGTTGGCAGTAAAGTAGCTGGGTTCAACCGATTAGACACCACTAACCTAACTTGGGGGTTTTCAATCATCATAGCCTGATATTTAAACAGCCGCTGGCTACTAATCCACAAATGCCCTTTATTATCCAGGATGGCCTGCACCGCATGGGGGGTATGTACATTTACAGGACAAGAGAAGGTCAATTTATCACAGTCCTGCAACAGGACTGCTATAGCAGCAAGGACCTTCAAGCAATGCGGCCATCCTTGTGCCACTCCGTCTAACTGTTTGGACAAGTATGCAACCGGCCGTTGCCACTGGCCCAATTGCTGGGTCAAAACCCCTAAGGCCATGTTCTTCCTAGTGTCCACATACAAATTAAACGGTTTCTTCAAATTGGGTAAAGCTAAAGCAGGAGCTGATGTAAGTGCTAACTTAACATCCCTAAAAGCCTTTTTCTGTTCTTTCTCCCAACAAAACACATCACGCTCACCCCCCTTTGTAGCTAAATAGAGAGGGGCCGCCAGTAAAGCATAATTCGGGATCCATATTCGACAAAAACCCGCCAACCCCAGGAACCCTTTCAGCTGCCTACGGTTAACAGGTTCTGCTATCGCTAGCACAGCTTGTTTTCTTTCCCAGCCCAGGGCTCTTTGTCCGCACTCTATATCATATCCTAAGTACCGCACCTTTTGTTGCACTAATTGAGCCTTTTTCCGAGACACTCTATAGCCACATTTTAACAGTAACCCTAACAATGAGGCGGTGTTATCCCAACAGGTATCTTCTGTCTGTCCTGTGACTAACACATCATCCACATACTGTAACAATGTGTCCTCACTCTGGCAAGGCACAAAATGCTGTAAATCTCTTCCCAAAGCTGTACCAAACAGGGTAGGAGAATTTTTAAATCCCTGTGGTAACCGTGTCCAAGTGTACTGAGATTTAGACCCCGTCCTCGGGTTTTCCCATTCAAACGCAAACAAAGGTTGGCTCTTTTTATGCACGGGGATGGTAAAGAAAGCATCCTTTAAATCTATCACTGAAAACCATGCTGCTCTAGGTGGAATCAAGCTGAGCAAAGTATAAGGGTTGGGCACGACAGGATGGATGGTCACCGTCATGGAATTCACAAGGCGTAAATCTTGAACTGGCCTAAAGGACCCATCGGGTTTCCTAATAGGTAATATAGGTGTATTCCAAGGTGACTGGATAGGAACCAGAATGCCCGCCTTCAGGTATTTCTGGATACTATCATATATAGCAACAATTGCATCATTTGAACAGGATCGCTGGCGAATATGTACAGGCGTTGCCAAGGGCTTAATTTCCACAATCACAGGTGGGTGGTGGGAGGCATATCCCGGAGGATTATCCTCCGCCCATAACCCAGGGACTCCAAATTCCTTCCACTTTTCTTCCTGGGCTTCCGCCAATGATCTAACAACCATCAATCTCCACAAGTTATCAGGCTGATGTTTCACTTGAATCTTTTGGGTGCCCTCATTAAAAGAGATAGTTGCCCCTAATTTACTGAGCAGATCCCTACCCAGCAGGGGTATTGGGCATTCAGGCATATAAAGGAACTCATGCTGAATTTTTGAACCGTCAAACACACACGTTACTGGTTGGAGTATTTGACGTCCCAACACCTGTCCTGTCACACCTTGAACTTGTATACAGTGAGGACCAGGTGTAGCAACCTGACTATTTACAACTGACCTTCCTGCTCCTGTATCCACCAAAAAAGTTGTCTTACGGCCCCCTACTTCCATAGTAACCAAAGGCTCATGGGGGGTCTCCTCTAAGTCTGAGCCTGGTCCCCGTCAATCAGTCCAGCCTGTCCCTGCCAATCCAATCCCTTCCGTCTCTCGTATTCCATCAAAACCTCCTCTGCCACCTCTATTTCCCCTAAATCCTCTACCTTGATAGGGGGATCTCAAAGGTGCTCCACGCCCGGAGCCACCACGCCCCCCACCAATTCTTCCCCAAGGTGCTCCACATCCGAAGCCACCTTGTCCGCTCATGACTCTCCTTGGGCACTCTCTCTGCCAGTGTCCCTCCTCTTTACAATTGGCACATTGATTTGGCCCAAGCAACATGCCACCCTGCAATGCTACTGCCAATAATTCTGTCTTTTTCTGCATTCTTGCATCTTTTTCCTTTTTCTCTACCTTGTCCCTATTAACATACACTTTCCTCGCAACTTCCAACAACTCAGAGGTGTTCTTTCCCAAGGCACCTTCAAGCCTCTGCAACTTCCGTCGGATGTCCTCATGGCTTTGCGCTATAAAACGCTCATTCAACATCCTAACATGATTCTCATGCCTGGGATCTATCTGGGTATATAATTCATACGCCTCAATCAATCTTTGTAAGAAACTTTCTGGACTTTCATCTGCTCCCTGAATCACTAGAGAGGGTTTAGACATGTTGAGAGGAGGCTTTCCAGCTTTACGCAACGCCTCCACTACCAAATTCTGATAATCCTTCAACGATACCATGTGATTCTCGTCACGGGTACTCCACCCAGGATCTATCTCGGGGGCCTTAGCCAAAACCACCGCTTGTAAATCCTGCACCGCCGGATTCCTATCCCTGACACATGTTCTAACCGATGATCTCCATTTCTCCCTTTCCTCTGAAGTTAACAGCGTGTTCAATAATTGCTGGATATCCTGCCATGTCGGGTTGTGCGTTTGCATGATGGTCTGAAACAAATCTGCCATTTCAGTTGGTTTCATACTTAAAGGACCATAATGCTGCTTCCAGTTTAACAAATCAGTCGTCGTAAATGGTACGTACTGAAAGATGGACTTAACTTGGGCAGCACCCTGTTGATCCATTACATGGTGATCCACTTGCCTCAAAGGAGCAATCAAATTCCCTTGCCTAGCTTTAGACCTAGTCACTACTCCAACCGCTGTGTCCATTCTTTCATCCTCACTTCCTTCCACACTCTGCTCCTCATATCCAACATCGGGGAGACCCTCCTCCCCTCTACCTTCTTCCTTAAGTTCCGACGGCTCCCCCTTCCCTTTCCTTCTCCGTGCTCCCTCTCGTCTGTCCCCAGGCACGGCTGCAGCTCCCACCACCGGCTGAGGCACAGGAGGTGCTGCCAGAGGCTGCAGCGCAGGAGACGGCCTGGGCACATAGGGGGGGGGGTCGGAGCTCAACTTCCTCGTCCTCTACATAAACTTTACTTTGTGCAACAAGCACATTACCCTCTGAATTCTCCCTGCCTTTAGACTTCTTAGCCACTGCATGTGATCTCTTTCCTTTTGATCTCATCACACACAAACGTGCAACCTCTGCCCTGCACTGCAATAAATCATCGGCTTGTTCAGCCACAGCATCTCCCCACTGATCTATATATTGGAACTGGTTGGGATAGGAGTCCTCATTTGCTGCCAGCAAAGAGGTTAAATCATCAATTATTTGGTTATTAAATGTTCCCTCTGGGGGCCATCCCACATCCAAATGGGGCTACCATTCTTCACACAGAAAACGTAATCTGTCCTTAGTCACTGGGGGGTAGGGAACCCTATACTGGGTGTGATTAAAATATTTACCAAATCCTTTCAACATACATTGAAGTGGTGTGCTTGGCACACTACTTTTCCCCCCCATTCTACCAACACTGCCAAAGTCCTACGGCGCTGGAAGTTCCAACAGTCACCAGTAGTGAACTCAATGGCTTAACCACCCACACAACCTAAACAGACTCTTAGGAACGACGTCCCGAGCCTAGGAGGGAGATCAGGCCTCCTCTTCTATCTTCAAAGGAGATAGGTACACATCATAGTTAACACATACTCGCCTGAGGCGGCTACACACACCTCCTTGGCCAGGTTTCAGTTCAGACCTCCTTTCCTTCCCCCAAGGGTTCTTGGACTGGCTGTCAGCTCCGTCAGCTCTGCAAGGAAGTCACCACTGTCTCCCGGAGGGAATTCCCCCGTGGCGCCTGGAGAATGTTGCAGGAGTGGCTTCCCGTCAGGGCCGAAGGGTCAAGCCGTCCTCAGCGAAACATCGCCTCACTCAAACGTCCCATCTGGGGTGCCAGAAACTGTTGTAGAAATGAAGGACTTGAGTCAGCTCTTTGATGAAGGAAAGGTTTATTATCGTACGGGTTCAGCCAACAAAGGGTCTGAACCCCGAATATAGTGCAAAGATCACATATATAGTACATACAACGTAAGCATTTCCTGACCTATGTGGATCCCATATATGGTAATATTCTGAATACACGTGTTCTCAGCAAGATGGAAAAATACCAGACGGTTACTTAGCTAGTAGAATAAGGAAGCAGCTATTTGGCATGGCAATAACAGGATGTGGCTCAACTGGTCAAGGACAGGGTGTATCGGAGACGCAGCATTTTTCCAAATTGTCACATTTCTTCACTTTGCCCCAGTATTCCTTAGGCTCCTTTATTGTCCACTTCAACATCATCTGAGAAGTATCTTCAGGATGGATAAAAGGACTTCAGCTGCTGCCCTCAGAGCAGAATTAGGAATTTATACAATTTATAAAATTGGGGGCATATAATTAATGGTATGGAAACTGATAAGAGTTCCCAAACCCTATTAGAACAAACAAATTTCATTTAAAACATTCTTGATTTTATATTAGGAACTGTCGTCTCCTTGTCTTTTTTGCCATTCGAGAAAAACCTAAAAAAATACTGCAAAAAGAATCCAAGATGATCAAAATAGAGAAAAGTAGGGCCATCTTCAGTGAGGTTGGCACACTGAAAGGCATCAGCTGCTACAAATGTACCTTCCAAGTATTGAGTTAAATCTTCCAAACTCCTTACAATGAATATACTTGTATTTGTGGAGCTCCAGAAATAGAAGATGTAATACATCTATTATTTTAAAAGACAATTATTTAAGAAAGAGGGAGATCAATATCTTGGATTGCACTTTAGAGAAACAATCTATTGGGATGCTAATATTAAAAAAATGTATTTCCTCTGTGCTCAAAATTCAAAACATATATATAATAAAGTCCTTTTAGGAAGGAAATTATGGTCTGATAGTAGTAAATTCTTGGGTTATAAAGAAATACTATTTTCATTCTTTATGCTTATTCTATTGTACTTATTTTTCTAAATTTTGTTTTTACATGCAATCTTGTTAATATTCTGTCTTTTATATTCTGTATCTTGATATGGCCTAATGACTAATCAACAGGAAATGTTCTAATATGTGCATGAGAAAAAATATTGGATTTATTAAAAGCTAAAAAATGGGACTTGGTAGGACCCCAAATATAACACAGAATTCTTCATTGTTTTTTCAGGTCAGTAATAGAATTGCTTCAGAGGCTCTGAGTGATAAAAGTCAATTCCCTTTTTTCCATCCGATGTTCCCCAAAGAAGGGATCACGTACCCAGGAATTGTCCAAATTCTCCTCCATTTTGGATGGACCCTGATTTGTCTTTTTACTTCAGACACAGATAAGGGAGAGAATTTCATGAGTACTTTTATTCCTATGCTTGTCAAGAATAGAATTTGTGTTGTTATATCACAACGATTCTCAACTACTGGACGTACAGAATTCCTCAGGTATGCCCTCTCTAAGTGGAGACAAGTCAACATCTTTGTTCACTTCATAGAATTTGAGTCCCCTTGGGACAGAATTCTTCCCTTCCATTCAGCACTTGAAGGTTTGCCAGGACCCATTGAAGGGAAAGTCTGGATCATGACAGTGGTTGGAGCAAATTTCATGAAAAAGGATTGGCGTCTCAAGCATGTCCATAGTATTTAGAGCTTTCCCTTTCAGTGGAAAAAGAATTGGGAAAACAATAATGTCTATAAATCACCTTTCTTTGTGGAACCTGAATTTCAAGCTGAGTATTTTCACTGTTCTGTTTCAAAACGCATCTTTTCTGTCAAAGGCCAGAGAAGATGCACCCAGAAAGCACCAGTGGAGACCAATGAGAAAAAGAATCGGATGCGGGTCACAAATGGCAGTGTTACTTATAGCGTCATTAAGATTCTGGCCCATGCCTTAAGTGCTGCATCCAAACCCCAGAGGAGAAGGAAGAAGGGTGAAGAGAGGTTGGGGGCTCTGAGGCTGCAGCCGTGGAAGGTATGGGGTCCCAACAAGGATCCATCAAACTAAATTCCTTTTCAGGGTCTTTTGCGTTCTCTGGGCTTGGTGGTTTAAGATCTTAAGCTTCTACAGAACATCTCCTACTTATCGGAAGAGTGCTGCATCCTCCCTTCAACAACCATGACCTTTTATATATTTGAAAAAAAGTTCCCAGACTTTTTCTGATTTTAAGCTCCTGTAAACTAGGACAAGAAACAATGGTTGGAAACTGATCAAAGAGAGAAGCAACCTGGAATTAAGGAGAAACTTCCTAACAGTGAGGACAATTAACCAGTGGAGCAGCTTGCCTTCAGAAATTATGGGCGCTCCATTACTGGAGATTTTTAAGAAGAGACTAGACAGTCACTTGTCTGAGATGGAATAGGTTCTCCTGCTTGAGCGGGGGCTGGACTAGAAGACCTCCAAGATCCCTTCAAGCTCTATTCTCTTCTCTTCTGTTCTGTTCTGTTCTCTTCTCTTCTATTCCAACATGGCTCTTCTGCTTGATGTCTTTCCTCAAGGCTTAAAGTAGCTCCTTTGATCTCTTCCTCCCCTTCTTTGTCCTTGACTAAAGTTAGTGAAAATTTTGTTCAGTGTCTTCTCCCAGTGTGGTGCCTGCAAGAGGACCTGGTATCATTCCACTGGATCATTAATTACATTATCGACAAATTAATAATATGGATATGATTATATTTTATTATAATCAGTAACCATTCTACACACAGAATAATGTGAGAAAAACTACAAATGAAATATTAGTACAGATTATAGCTGCCATTCATTACATACATACAATCATGTATCAAGTCGTGGATGCTAACAATTAGTTAGTTTCTTACTGAATTTTACTCATGCACCTCTCTCTAACACAAAATCATATTTTTATTTTCTGGAAGCTGTAAGGCCCTGCCTCAGCTGAATCTCTCAGGAAAGCAGAACTCTTGAAACTGGCATCTTTTCAAAAGGAAATTTTATTGAGAGTCAGTGACAGCAAGAGAAGGCAGGCAGAATCTGAAGTTCCAGGTGAAATTGTTAGGCTAAACCCCATTGTTCAAAACCCCTCACAACTGCCCAGTCCATAGGAGCCAATCCAGAGGTGCAAAGATGTTGTGAGAACTCCATACAGAAACTGCAGTAAGATGTTCCCAGGCATCTCTTCCTTGGTGAAGTGAGGCAGATGACCACGGGCAGCAGAACTGAGTCAACAAAGCAAAGCTAAACACATCACAGGAGAGCTCCAAAGGTCCCCCCTCCCATCAGGATGGCAGCATCCTGACAGGGATCTATAGGGATCTGAGAGAAGCTGGGAATTTTTAAAGGTGACCAAAATAACTTTGTCCAAGTGTTATTATAACTTTTCCATCACAAAATCATGATTTATCTACTTCCTTTATTAATGAAAATATAGAAGAAACAATGAACAAGGCCTAATTGTTTTTCGTAACTCCCCAATTTTATCAGTAATATTAATATTTATTTAAGATCCCCATTCACCATATCACGAAGCATTTTGTTAATTCTTTGCTAAAAACAAGTTATACCACCAGTATTCACACAATCTGCTAAGGAAGTATAACGACACGTGCAGTGGTGGGATGAATGAGTTCGGAGGACCAGAGAAAGAGATGCAGGGAAGGATCAGATAAGATGCTTTGGGGGGGGGGGCAACCCACAGCTGCATAACCAGCAGAGAACAAAACTCATAAAAAGTCCTCCCTAAATTTTTTGACTGTCAAAAGAGATGGTGAAAGATTTGTACTTTCACACTGCAAGATTTTGTTAATATATCCTTACAATAAAATAGAATTATTTCATCTGGTCATTTTTCCTATCTCCTCTACCTGAATGAAGATTAGCCTTGCAACTTTCTTCTTAACAAATCCTAGCTTTCTGGTAATCACCCTATTGTTTGCAAGGACTTTATGAATACTCTAGTTATTTGTGTACTTTGTTTACTTGGTTGGAGACCTTTGCTAGATTGTTATATATGATTGACCATTTTTGTCAATTACATTTTATCAATATACATTTTATCAGTATACTACATGATTTAGAAATATTACTGAATCTTTGTACTTCAATTTTGAAGATAATGGTAACACTTGTTCTCCCAACTCACAATATTTGCAAGTTAAACAACCATAGAAGAAAGATTCAAATGTAAAAAGTGATAAGAGATAAGAAACCAAGATTTCTGCTTTTAAATTCCTGGATGTTTCCATTCTAGTTCCATCCATTTCTAAAGAAGAGGGAATTGTACAATCTTTCCCTCCTGAAAGTGTACTTGGATCAGAATGGAGATGTAGCAGCAGATATGAAGATCATTAGTAGGGTATTTTTCCAGAAGGAGGATCCCATCAACAAGCAAATGGGGAGTTTTGAAAGACAGACACTTAAAATCAACCAAGATGCTTTGCCACAGTTAAAGTTACTCAACAAGGTGGGGAAAATATTGATGTTTTTCTTCTTTTTTCGAAAGCCTTTTCAAGTGGGCTAAACCCAGTCACAAAAGTCGGTAACCTTCACTGAGAATTGAATGTGTGGAGTAAAACTTCTATAATTTTCTTAGGCAGATAAGCATGCTTCAGTTCTATTGACCAAGGTTTCCCTTCTGATGCTGTCATGCTGAACATTGTAAGTCGATCCAAATTGAGATATGGGGTGATTATTATTTAGGACACAAATCATTGCCATTTAGTGTCCCTTCGGCAGTTTAGTATCACCATAAAACTGGTGAGACAGGACCTCATATGCTAGAGATTTTGGTGTTAATAGCTTCAGGTTCACTAGTTTTTTGTCTTCAAATATCAAAGATGAAGGCAATTCTGTTGACCAGTCCCTGAGTTCAGATTTGGGCTGAATCCAATGAAATGGAATCAAGACTGAATGAAGGTCCTTTTGGTCCAATTGTTAAATAAGCTTCATCTTGCCTTGATTGGAGTCAGGGGTCTCCCAAAATTGCAGGCTCATAGTCTGGGATGGTTTTAATCAGCTGAGAACATGCTTATAGCTGCCTCTCTCTAACTCCACTGGAATAGTATAATTTAGGAAGGAGGTCCAATGCTTTCAGTTCACATGAAATAATAATGACTGGTCTGATGTGAGCTCATTTATGGATTGATTGATTAAATTTATTTTCTGCCCATGAAAATGGCTCGAAAACTGAAGTACTGAAGCATCACTTTGGTGCAAAAAAAAATCTTGATATCATAAATAATAAGGGACAGTTTTGAGGGAAATATTACTTAGATTTGGGCATTGGCTTGTAAGAGTGCACTTCATCTGAAAATCCCTTGAATGCAACTGTTTATCTTGATTGGTAGCTGCCTCAGAGAGGCTACAAATCAAACTAACAATAAATATGAGTGTATTTCCCTGTCAGATTGTGTCACCTAATTGTATTCTCTCAACAGAAAGGATCTTGTGTTGGATACCTTGTGTTGAATATCCCTTTCACACATAAAGCTGACACTCATGACCCATGTGGTACACCAAAAGATGCCTGACTCACCGTTTTTGAGGGACACGTTCTCATGACCTCACCTCCATCTCACCTCACTATAGTTTTAGAAACTACTCCGCCAGTTTTAGTTTTAGTTCACCAGCATGGCATAGCCATATAAACTGAACATATATATATATATACGAATGAAGAACATCTTTAAGGTTGACAGCCGTTAGTTGTAAGGAAATTTCCCTTTTTATCTTAACCGGAGATAATTTTGGGCTGCTTTCAAAGGGAAGCAGCTTTGCAATGTTTTATGTACTCCAGAAAAAACTTTTCCAGATCCTACTGGTCAAAAGTTTCTTTCTTCATCACAGTTTTATTCTAATTTAATAAATCCAATGAAATGAAAAATTAATATATATTTTACAATAAAGTTCACTCTAACATTTAGTATTTATGGATATTTTAAAATCAAGCATGTATGAAGAATGGAGGAATGCATGTTAATTCCACTATGAGGAGCAACCCACCGGGTGCCACTTAATGCTTAAATCTTTTCTCAATTTCATCCCTCCAGACTTTGTTAAGTAGAAAGGTACTTTATTGTAATCTGATGAATCAGAAGACAAAGGGAGGAACTGAATGAAGCATCTTGCTGCAATTGTATCTCCTGCAACCATTTGGAAGTGTTCAGAGATTTCATATTTGCCTACGCGAAGCCCAGAGACGACTTGGCTAATGTTCATGTCTACCTCCATCTTACATGGATGGTGAGTCCTAACATATTTTCTTTGGCATTTCTTCTTTTTCTGTTTAGTCTTTGCCTCAGTCTAAATGTGTGGAAAAATGCCATCCTGGATTTGTCAAGCAGGCTCGAGAAGGAGAGCCAGTTTGCTGCTACGACTGCATTCCTTGTCCAGAAGGGACCATCTCCACTCAGAAAGGTGGGTGACACCATAGGGAAACTTTGATCAATATGCATGTTAAAGACACATGTAAGTTTGATTGTTTAATTCTCAATTTGAATGGTGTCCAATTTCTTCCCTAAATGGGATTTATAAGAAAAATATCTTGAAGGGTGAGGTAGAAAGAAGGATGTTGTGGATTGCATGGGAAATCTCTCTTTCATTTCCCAGTTTGGATGTTTCCATCCATATTTATCTTTCTTAGAAATATCTGCATTCTTGGTAATTTGAGGAATGATTTTAGATCAATGGGTTTTGTTTACCTAAACCAACTTTACATTACAGGGTGATAGATGCACTGATCAATCATTCATTTGATCAGTTAATCTTTATATCATTATAAGCTGAAATATTTAATAGGGAGGAACAATAGAGGGAGAGATGTTGGGTTAAAGCAACAATGAAAACCAAACAGAAGATTCAGCATAAAATAATAATAACAATAAAGTTGGAAGGGACCTTGGAGGTCATCGAGTCCAACCCCCTGCTCAGGCAGGAAACCCTACACCATTTCGGACAAATGGCTGTCCAGTCTCTTGGAGCATTCACCACTTCTGGAAGCAGGTTGTTCCATTGGTTAATTGTTCTAACTGTCAGGAAGTTTCTCCTTAGTTCTAGGTTGCTTCTCTCCTTGATTAGTTTCCATCCGTTGCTTCTTGTCCTGCTTTCAGGCACCTTGGAAAATAGCTTCACTCCCTCTTCTTTGTGGCAGCCCCTGAGATATTGGAACACTGCTATCATGTCCCCCGTCATCCTTCTCTTCATTAAACTAGACATACCCAATTCCAGCAACCGTTCCTTATATGTTTTAGCCTCCAGTCCCCTAATCATCTTTGTTGCTCTTCTCTGTTCTCTTTCTAGAGTCTCAACCTCTTTTTTATATAGGGGTGACCAAAACTGGATGCAGTATTCCAAGTGTGGCCTTACCAAGGCATTGTAAAGTGGTATTAATACTTCATGTGATCTTGATTCTATCCCTCTGTTAATGCAGCCCAGCACTGTGTTGGCTTTTTTGGCAGCTGCAGCACACTGGTAGCTCATATTTAAGCGATTGTCTACTAGGACTCCGAGATCCCTCTCACAGTTACTACTATTGAGCAAGGTACCCCCTATACCAGTGGTGGCGAACCTATGGCACGGGTGCCAGAGGTGGCTCTCAGAGCCCTCTCTGTGGGCACGCGCGCCATCACCCCAGTCCTAGGCCTTCAGCTGGGTTTTATAAAACCTTTTCGCTTTAGGCCTCTGCCGCCGTGTGCAAAAAAAAAAAGGTTCAATCAATCAGTCAATTTCAACTTCTCGCGGGGAAAAAAAAGATCTTGCAAAGTTGGAATTGATTGATTTAACTTTTTAGTCCCACCCAGTCTGCCGTTACCACTACAGCCACGCCCACCGAATGGGCCCCGCCCTCCCAATTGGCCACATCCACCCAATGGGCCACGCCCACCTGGCACCCGACGATACATAGGTAGATTTTGGGTTGCAGTTTGGGCACTCGGTCTGTAAAAGGTTTGCCATCACTACCCTATACTATACCTGTACATTTGGTTTTTCTTGTACAGGTATAGTATAGGGGGTACCTTCCTCAATAGTAGTAACTGTGAGATATCAAGTAGATATTTCCTTTCCACCTTTTCTTATCTTTCCAATTTTCTTTCTTGTTAAATACTGTAGTGAGATATAACACCAAAAAAAAAAAAAAAGGAATATAGTCATGGTCCTGAAAGGAAAAGAATTCTAACATGCAGTGTCGGGATTAAAATGAACAGAAAGAAGGGGGAAACAGAAAACTAATAAAAGACCAATCTACTAAATATTCTTTGATACCAATGTTGAATTCATTCTCTTTAAAATTGTTGCCAAATTGAGAGAATATGGAAACATATTGCTTCACCTTCTCATTTTTACAGGATAAAAATACAGATAACACACTCAGTTCCTGTTGTTGAATTCATTTATGAATTAATCTTCCTTAAGATGTTTTTTTAAATTTGCTTATCAAGTTTATATGGCTATTTCACACAAAGTGACTCTTGGTGGAATAGAATTAAACCAATAATAAAAATTAAAACATTGAGGTATAAATGCTAAGAAAGCAAAAGAGGAGTACATCAAGATGCTACCTACCATGCAACCAGCACACAGGGAGCTATTACCAGGGGATCCCCAGGATCATTGAAAGAATCACATTTTAAGGAATTTCTAGAAGGCCTATTAGTTAGGAGACACTCTCAATTTCAGGATAGTCAATGGTTTCTTTTGTGAAGGGGGCTGTACAACCTGTCCTGAAATAGTGTTGCAACCCTTCTCAAGTGGTTCTCCATGGATCCAACCATGTTAGACAACTTTTATCCTCTGTCCAGTATTTTTGGAGCAGTGTATTGAGAGCATGGTTGGTGGATCAATCATCAGTAACTGAGTTTAAACATTTTTGAGATAAACATATGTCCATCATCTGAATTTCTTTTGAAAAAAATGAAATAAAATATTAAATAAATAAGAAAACAAAAAACTCAAAGGGCAGACTGGATGCAGCACTAGATCTTTTTCTGCCATCAGTTTTCTGTTTCTATCTTTTTATCCCATACTCATAGGGTTACTTTTGAAAACCACCTGGAATTTATAAAATGGTCTAGAATGCAAAGGCATGCACAGTGTTGAGTTTGCATGTGTTCTTCCAAAGGACACCCCTACTGTGCAGGCGCCACAGAATCCCAGTTTCTTTCCAGGTGCAATTAAATTCATCTTTCAAACCCTCCATGAGACAGAACCAGGGCATCTGCAGGGTTTCCTCTGCTTGAGGATATCTGCTTGTCCCACCAGAGTAGATATAATAGGCATGCAAATGATCTGTTTCCTAAAAGATTCCCACGTTATGGATCATCAGAAGCCTACCTTTTCTGCTGCAGTTCTTGCCCTATTGGACTTACTCCCCCTTAAAATTGAATAGGCCCCCCATCCACTTAAATGTCTGGAGACGTGATACTTCTGCCAACCATTTGGGATAGGGAAGGTCAGTGCAGGATAAGAATCTGGTGGATTACCTCAGAGAGGGGTGTTTGCAGCATCAGATAGCTCTTCTTTTAATTTTATGTTGTTATTGTTGTTCTTTTTATAGTTGTGTGTATTGGGGATTTTTTTTATATAGTGTAAGTATATTCCATTTACTGAGACTTTTCTGTCTCTCTGTATCACATCTTATCCAAAGTTCTTCTTGAAATTTGAAAGAGTATAAAAGAAATATTACTTTCTTTTCTCAGATACCACAAAATGCACCAAGTGCCCAGATGATCAATTTCCAACTGAGAACCGAGTCCAGTGTATCCCCAAAAGAATAACCTTTCTGTCCTATGAAGAACATCTCAGCATCATCCTAATCTCCTTTGCTCTACTCTTGTTTCTAATCACAGGCTTTGTTTTAATCATATTCATTAAATACCTTGAAACTCCTATTGTTAAAGCCAACAACCGGGACCTCTCCTACATCCTCCTGGTCTCCCTTCTGCTTTGCTTCTTATCCTCCTTGTTCTTCATTGGCCGGCCAAGGAAAGCCACCTGCCTTCTCCGACAAACAGTGTTCAGCATTGTCTTCTCAGTAGCTGTGTCATCTGTGTTGGCCAAAACAATCACAGTAGTGCTGGCATTCCTAGCTTCAAAACCAGGCAATAAAGTGAAAAGATGTTTGGGGAAGAGCTTGGCCAACTCCATCATCCTTTCTTGTTGTGCTGTCCAAATTTTCATCTGTGCCATGTGGTTGGGAGTTTCTCCCCAATTTCCTGACTCTGATGTGCACTCCCAGCCTGAAGAGATTATCCTTCAATGCAACGAAGGCTCTGTCACCATGTTTTATGTTGTTCTTGGCTACATGGGCTTCCTTGCTGCAATTTGCTTCACTGTGGCTTTCCTGGCCAGGAACCTGCCTGGAGCTTTCAATGAAGCCAAGTTGATCACCTTCAGCATGCTGGTCTTCTGCAGTGTCTGGGTTTCCTTCCTCCCCACCTACCTAAGCACTAAAGGAAAATACATGGTGGCCGTGCAGGTCTTCTCCATCTTGTCCTCCGGTGCTGGACTATTGAGCTGCATCTTCTTTCCCAAGTGCTACATTATTATCCTGAGACCAGATCTAAACACTAAGGAACACCTAATGGCAAAAGCAGGGGAATGATTGTGAAATTGTTTCTTAGGCTGGTAACGTCTAATTATCCATTATTATTGGTTATAATTGGTTATAATTGGTTATAATAATCACAACTGCTATATCTTCTTCTCTGTGTTCAGGAATATTTTGAAATCTTAAATAGTGTTCCGCTTTCTACATTTCTAAAACTGGCACCACTCCTTCTAGGTTTTGATTTGCTTGTTCTAATTTTTCATTTTCTTACATTAGTACTTCCATTTTTTTTGTCAATATCATCTGATTTATTTTCCATTTTCTGAATTTTTTGTTCATTTTTAACAATCATTTGCTGATGGGCTTCAAATTGTGTCTTTATATCCAACATTTGTTTGTTTAATTTATCAAAATTACTTTTTGTCTCTTCATGGTTTCTCTGTATTGATTCTTGAATTAATTTTAATGTGGTTTGCATCTCAGTTTGAGCAGTGCTTATTTTCTCATGCTGCAACATTGTTTCAATAGATCCCTGGCTTGTTGGGCTAGATGTTCTGACAGAAGGTGCAGAGGAAGTTTTTTCATAAGTCTAGTGAGATTTGATGCACTTATTTTCCGAGACAACTATCTTAGGCTAAAATCCAAACCGTGAAAAGAGCCAACTACTTTAGGCTAGATCCAAATTCTCAAAGAGAAAAAACAAGAGAAAAAAATGAAAAAAGCAAAAAATAGCCAATTGTCTTAGGCTAAAATCCAACCATAAAATCGAACCAACTACTTTAGGCTAAATCCAAATCCTCCAGTCAAATCACAAATATAAAACGCCCACTGTCTCCAAATAATTTCTGTTTTAGTTATATCCAGAGTCAACAGATGTAATTGTAGAGAGTCTTTTCTCATGCACAGTCATATAAAGGCACTTTGTTTACACCAGGTGTTGTTTCAAGGTAAAACACTTTTCAAATTTTTTCATTATTTGGTATTACTGTAGTATCACCTTTTACCACTAAATGTCCTCATACATTGTATTGTCTATATCCAGTTTTAAAAGATTGTTACAAAGTTTTCTTTTAAAGTTCTTTGGAATTTATTTACCCTAGAAATTAAATCTAAAAAGATTTTCCACATCCTGTAAATTAAGCAGTCATTCTTTAAGTTGATCTAAGTTCCATTTTTAAGTATTCGTTTATATTCCTTAAATTCCTTCCCCCTCTTGTAATTGCTTGCAGCTTTGAACTCTCTTCTCCCCTAGTCCTTCTGGGGTCTTTACTTCGTAGATTTTTCCCAATCAGGGGATCAGTATTTCTGAGTCCTTAAGGAAAAGGAATAAAAAACAGGCTCACCCAGTTTCAGCACGCTGTTGACAATCAGCTGTTTGGTGGAGCACTGCGGCTCCTCGCTTTTTTTTCCAGGTGATGATGACTTGGGCTGCCTGTGCTTACCAGGCAGCCTTTCTTCTGTCCTTTAGAAAGGTTTCTTCAATCCGTCTGGACTGACCGCCATCTAGTCCAGACTCCTGAAGCTTCCCTCCTTCTTCGTTGCCCCTCCAGGGCAACTTTCTGACCCCTTGGAGTCGCCGGACCGAACAAAATCGGGCTAAGAAGCTGGTACCCTGGTTTCTTCCACCCGTCTCATTATGGCGTCACACCAGAAATTGGGGAGGAGCTTCCTGAGGGACCTCCTCCATCTTCCCAGGTTGGTAAAAGGCAGGCAGAAGTTCAACTGGTCTAGCAGCCTACCTAGCTCTCCGCAGTGAACCTTGCAGGGAAGGACAGAAAATATGGGGGCAAGGGAAGGGACACTCAGGAACTCTCTGGGCTGGAGGAAAACTTATATCCATACTTCCCTCTTCCTCTTCCTTTGGGGGGGATATGGGGAGGGGTTCACAATAAGGATATCCACACCAATACTCTTGAGGTCTCCCAGCCCTTCAACACCCACCTTCCCTGAGTACCCCAAACTGTTCTTCTCCCATTTTCAGCCCTACTTGCTCCCTTTGGACGATTTTTGAGGCCTCTTTCCTGTCCCCCTCCCAAATAGGCCCTCTGCAGCCCCCCAAGACCATCTCAAAGGGAGGGGCTCCATCCCCCTTCACTAAAGGGAGAGTTTGGAGGAGCAACTCAGGTGTTGATTGAGCATTTGGGGATTCTGGGTGGGAGTTCCCCTTTCCCAAAGTCTCTCTTGGGGGCTCCCTACCCCTTCCAACTCCTTCCCCCAAGAAGGAATCCAAGCTCAACTCTTCTCTCACCTTAAAACAAAACTTCAGAAGATTCAGAAGAAAAACTGAAGTTGCAAAAACACTTTTGCCAAAAAGCGTCTTTTTCTTATACTTTTGGTGGCATTTCTGGAATCAGGTCTTTCTGCTTTCATTTTCTGACTCCTTCCTCTTTCAGTGCTAATTTGGGGTCCGCAAGGTCCCCCTCCCAACCAGCCATGGGGGGGGGAGAGAGGCCCGGCTTCCTCTTACCCATCTTGGCTGCCTTCCCGTGACCTCCGCCCACCTTGGCCACAACCAGGGAAGGGGGGCTCCCTCTTCATCCTTCAGTGGGAAATGAGGCAAGGGAGGGAGAGGAGAACACGCAGAGATCGAGGCTCCTGCTGGCTCCCACCTATCTTGTCCTCCACCCATTTCCCCACTACTGGAGTCCCAGCCCCTTTCTCCCCCCTTCCCTCAGAAGCACTGACATCCCCTCCCAGCCCCTCTCCTCCCCCCAATGAGCCCCCTCCTTACTGGGGGTCTCCTTCCCCCCTTCGCTTCCGGGGATCAGGGCCAGTGGCCCCACCAGCAGCAGCAGCATCAGGGGGAGCCCAGCGGAGCCCATGGATGTCACCCCACAAGCGCCCCCAAAGAGACAAGAGACAGAGACACGGAGGCTCCTAGCCCCAGAGGCGGAATTGGGGGTCTGGATTGGGGGGAGGAGGAAATGTTTTGCTCGAACTTTATAATTGGGAGTGTCCATAAGAGCAGACGGACCAATGGGAATTCTCCCTTCTTGAGCATCATCAGTCTCCGGGCAGAGTTTCCTTTGATTTCACCCAATGGAGGAGATTGTTTGATGCAGAGAGAGAAGCGGAGAAAGTGGGGTGGGGGGTGGGGGGTGAATCCCTTCAGTCTTGGGGGGCCGCAGCTCAAGAGGATATTTCATGACAGCTCCGGAGGGGAGGGTGGACTTCCTTTTGCCCTCCCTCCCAGATCCTGTCAGGGGGGTCTACAGTGGATGAAAAAAGGGGAGGAGTAGCCCCATAGCCAGCGAAGACTTGGAGGGGGGTCTCTTAGGCGGCTGACTGGGGAGTCCTTGGGCGCCTTCACACACACACACACACACACACCCTCCCCCAATCATGTGGGGTCACTGCCCCCCACCACCCCTCCTGGGAAGCTTCTGCCTTTTGGGCCCTTCCTGGCAAAGGGGCTGCCGGAGGGGAGGTTTTGCCCCCAGTGCTGTGGGGTTTTCTGACCCACCGCAAATCTCCTTCCTTCCTTCCTTCCTTCCTTCCTTCCTTCCTTCCTTCCTTCCTTCCTTCCTTCCTTCCTTCCTTCCTTCCATTTTATTGAACTCCGTGGGAATTGAAGGGGTATAAACTATGACATAAAAAAAAAAAGAAATGGCTTCCGGTTCCATATCGCGGCAGACGCAGTCACCAGTAGACCCTTAAACGGGTTGAAAAGTCGCCCTGCAGGGGCAATCACCGTTGAGGAGGCCCTCGTTGACTGAGGAAGGGCGACAGCTCCTTCCACGGTCCGAGCCAGCTCCTTAGGGCCGTCAGAGAAAAGATCACCCAGCAAAATGGACGATCACTTCGCTGCGCCAGCCGAAAGCCAAAAGAACAGCTAATCACAAAGAACCACCATGGAGAATCCGGGTGAGACCTTTCCTTCCCCCTCTTTGCCCTAACTACTGTCCTGTAAAAAACTTTTGAATTTGAATTACTTCCCTGCTGTGAGACAGCGGCGTTTCTGTATTGAGGGAAAAAAAGCTGTGGAACTGAAAAAAATAAAACAGCTAATTTTTCTAATTGACTATTTAATTTGTGGAATACTGAGGGGTCCTGAAAAGATTTCTATTTTTGAACATTACTATTATTACCACGCTATTTACTATCCTGGAGATGCCTTTCTTTTTTACTTTTTTAATGTGAAAAACAAAAAAATAATTAATTTGGAAAGAAAGACTTTACAGCCTACTGAGGACATCTTGTGATGAAAACTGTTACTGCAACTGTATATCTTTTTTTTATTATTATAATATTTTTATTTTTTTAAAACAACAAAACATAACACACATAAACATACAATGTATACTCCTTTTTTTTAAACAGCAATTTCGTATCTGTAATCTTCTATTATTTACATTTTCCCCACTTATTCTTCTTTTAAAAAATATTTGTCCTTGTTGTCCCATTGTTTCTTATTTCCATTTTCTTCGTTCATACTATATTTCATACTAAGAATAATAAATATTATTACTATACATTATTATACATTATTATACGCACATTTTCCCTTTCTTGACCTTTCCGCATTTATTTTCATTTTTTATTTCTAATCTCCAACCAATCATACCACTTATTCCATAATACATAGTACTCTGTGTCTTCCTTTTCTTTTATCTCTTTTGTTAATTTGTCCATCTCCGCACAGTCTAAGATTTTCCTTATCACTTCTTCCTCTGATGGTATATTCTCATTTTTCCAGAACTGTGCGTAGACTATTCTTGCTGCCGTTGTTATATGTAAGATTAAGTACCGTATTTCTTTACTGTATTTTCTATTTAAGATACCCAGCAGGAAGATCTCTGGTTTCCAATCTACAGGTTGATCTATTATTTCTTCCATCCATCTTCTTATTTTAGTCCAGTATTTTTTTGCAACGGGGCATGTCCACCATAGATGGTAATATGTTCCATGTACCTTTTTACATTTCCAGCATGTCGGCGAGTTGTTCTGGAACATCTTAGCAAGCTTTGCTGGTGGAAGATGCCATCTGTAAAACATCTTCAACTGATTTTCCTTGAATGCCGCAGACATAGTCAGTTTTATGTTTGTTTCCCATATTTTTTCCCATTTCTCCAATTCTATGTTGTATCCGAAATTTTTTGCCCATCTAATCATTGTGTCTTTGACAACCCCATCTTCCATTTTATATCTCAGTAAATATTTATATATATTACTAATTAATTTTATTTCTGTTCCATGTATAACTTTATCCAATTCTTGCGACTCTTTTTGTATTTCATATAATTTTTTGTCCTCTGTATATTTAGATTGGATTTGTGTGAATGTCCACCAATCAATCTCTCTGCCTACATCTTGTTCCAATTCTTGTTTTGTTTTCAGATTTCCCTGTTCATTTACCAATTCCTTGTATCTAATTATCTTATTTATGTCCAGTAGGTTTGGGTGTTTCAGAGCTTCTGTTGGGGATAACCACATTGGAATTCTTATGTAATGTTTTTGTTTTATTTTTTCCCAAGTCTGTAGCAATGCATCCCTAACTATATGTCTTTGAAAGTATCTATGTACTTTATATTTTTCGTCCCATAGGAATGCATGCCACCCCGCTTGCAAGTCATGTCCTTCAAGTGTTAAAATTCTGGTATTTTTCAATTCCATCCATTCTTTTAGCCAAGTTAGGCTTGATGCTTGGTAGTATATTTCCCACTCTGGTAATGCCAATCCCCCTTTATCTTTCGTATCTTGCAAGAGTTTTAATTTAATCCTAGGTTTTTTCCTTTGCCATATAAATTTAGTAACCAATTTATTTAATTCTTGAAAGAATGTTTTCCCTAGTTTTATTGGAATAACTTGGAACAGGAATAATATTTTTGGCAATATATTCATTTTATAATAATAATAATAATAAAGTTGGAAGGGACCTTGGAGGTCATCGAGTCCAACCCCCTGCTCAGGCAGGAAACCCTATACCATTTCAGACAAATGGCTGTCCAGTCTCTTCTTAAAAACTTCCAGTGTTGGAGCATTCACCACTTCTGGAGGCAGGTTGTTCCACTGGTTAATTGTTCTAACTGTCAGGAAGTTTCTCCTCAGTTCCAGGTTGCTTCTTTCCTTGACTAGTTTCCATCCTTACTTCTTGTCCTGCCCTCAGGCGCCTGGAGAATAGCTTGACTCCCTCTTCTTTGTGGCAGCCCCTGAGATATTGGAATACTGCTATCATGTCACCCTAGTCCTTCTTTTCATTAACTAGACATACCCAATTCCAGCAAACGTTCTTGATATGCTTTAGCCTCCAGTCCACTAATCATCTTTGTTGCCCTTCTCTGCACTCTTTCTAGAGTCTCAACATCTTTTTTACATCGTGGTGACCAAACTGGATGCAGTATTCAAGTGTGGCCTTACCAAGGCATTGTAAAGTGGTATTAATACTTCATGTGATCTTGATTCTATCCCTCTGTTAATGCAGCCCAGCACTGTGTTGGCTTTTTTGGCAGCTGCAGCACACTGCTGGCTCATATTTAAGTGATTGTCCACTAGGACTCCGAGATCCCTCTCACAATTACTACTATTGAGCAAGGTACCCCCTATACTATACCTGTATATTTGGTTTTTCTTGCCTAAATGTAGAACCTTACTTTTTTCACCATTGAATTTCATTTTGTTAGATAGCGCCCAATCTTCAAGTCTGTCCAGGTCCTCCTGTATCTTAAGCCTGTCTTCTGGAGTGTTGGCTATTCCTGCCAGCTTGGTGTCAGTTTTGATCGTTGCAACTGTATATCTTTTTGCTGGACCTTCAAATGATGATAAGGGTAAAGATAACTTGAAACAGCTGGGTGATGATTTTTTCTCCTAGGAATTGGAGGTGAATATTTGTTGACTTTTACTAAATATAGCCTTCACTAAAAGAATAAAAGACTTTTTTCACCACTGAAATGGAGGAATTTTACCCACAGCTTAATTATGAACTTATACTAGAAAAAATCTTGGAAGCAACGGAGTACATGAAATCTTAGAGAAAAATTAAAGAGAAATTTTCAAAATTACAAATTGACTCTCAAAGTTCAATGGATCAAGCTCGAAGTACAATTGAGGAGGAACAGTGTAACTCTAAAGAGGTCACTTTACAACAACATACGCAATTTAAAGAGACGGAGGAATTAGATCTACAACTCAACCATGATCTTACTTTGGGAGAAATTGTGGAAACTACTGAACAAATTAATTTCCTACAACTCCACATACAATCTATGGAGAACTTTGATTATCAAAGAACAACTTTAATTGAGAAATCTGAATTGCCCAAAAAAACAGAGACTGATACCCAGACACAACTTACTGAAAATTGTGATAATATGGACAATCAACTAGTACTTACAACATGGAATAAAACTGACTACATCATTCAGATGACATTGGAAGAAAAGGAAAAGATCTTTGACCAGTCTGAAATGTTGAGAAATATTTCTTTTCAAATATTGAGGTTTGATGACCCAGAAGCTTTAGTATGGGAACCGGTTTGGCACAGAAAGAAACCTAGAATTAGATTTAAAAATGGGTTTTAAAAATTCATTTAATGGATTAAAAAGGCTTTCAAGATTTGGATTGACTTAAACGTGAATTCTGTAAAAGGTTATTCTTTGTCATCAATACTTTGTTTTAGACATGATAACTATTTTACCTAATGGGCCAAAAAGATTTTTGATTGATATAGATTGAGTGATAAAATATATATTTAAAATAGACAGAAATGTACTTTTTGGATTTACATTTTTATTTTAAATAAGACAATTATTGTGTAACAGAAGGAGAATAAGAGGGACTGGAGATAAGAGAAGAAATACTATTAATAAATAATCTACTAGAATAAGAAATAGACTATATGTGGAAAATATAAGAATGTTATTGTGGGAACAAGATATCTATTTTAGATACAATTATTTTGTTAGGGAAAAGGGAAATGAGGGATACCTGAAGTGTTAATAAATATGTTTATTCAAGGCTGATTTGAATATGGTAATTCTAAATTAATAAAGCTTAAAACAGGATTGGATTTTTATAACTGTAATGTGATTGATGTTTGATTGGATTGATTTACTTTATTTAGAAATGTCTCAATTTGAATATGTAAGATTATATAAGGGAAATAGAGAAGGAACTTGTAATGAATTAATTTGAGCTATACATTTATGACTTTGTTTTAAGATGTCTGATGTCCCCACCTCCACGTTGTTTCCTAAACACCTTAATGTAAAACTAAAAAACCAATAAAACTTGTTTGGAGGAAAAAAAGAAATAAAACTGCCCCCCCCCCGCACAGATGAACTGGACCAGCCCCCCCGATTCCCGCCTAACCCCCAAATGGCGCTGTTTCTGCCTAAGGGGGGGACTTTTTTTCCAAGCTGAGGGGAGGGCAAGAAATGCCCCCCCTTTGGGAAAATGTCCCACTGGGAGAGCAGTCTCGGGGGAGGGGGGAGGAGCCAATGGAGACCAGTCAGCTCTTGGGGGGGCAGCTTCAATCCGGATCCCTGCCGAGAGTGCGCGGGGGTGGGAGGGATTGGGACCCCAGAGCCGCCCGAGACAGTCCTGAGGATCCTCTGATGAAAAAAACAGGTTTCCCCTGAGGAATATTCGAAAAAGAGCCTTTCCTGGATTCGGCCTCTTTCAGCCTCAGCCCTTTGGCCTCCCAGCCCCTCCCCAACTGTGGGGCTGCCCCCTGCCTCTGGGGATGCCCATGCGGTGGGGTGACCTTCCCCTCCCCTCCTCCACAAGGCCCTCCCTCTGGATTAGCCCTTCCCTCCGCTGCTCCTGGGTGATTCGCCCCTCCCTTCTCCTCCTGAGTCAGCCCCCCCTCGAGTCTCCCCCCCCATTTCAGGGACCCTTCCCCTCCCCCAAGTGAGCTGGAGGATGCCCGGAGGCCTCTTTCAGGAAAGGACCAGGTGCTCCTTCGACGTCCCCTGTGGCAGTATGGGAGCCTAAACGGATATCTAGTCCACCCCTCCATGAACATAGAGGAAAGTCTGGCTAAGAATCGCGAAGAGACCAAGGAAAGTGGAGGGTCCCTTCTGGGGCTGCCCTGAACACACACACCCTATTGAGCTGCAGCCCCCCCCACATACCCAACGGATCCCCCCTCCCACTTTCTCCACTTGTCTCTGCGCAGAACTCCCTCCTCCATCGGGTGAAGTCACGAAGGACTCTGCCCGGAGACCAATGACGCTCAAGCAGGGAGAATTCCCATTGGCACGTCCGCTCGTTCTGGCCCCTCCCAACTCAACTTCTTTGAAACACGCGTCTCCCGTGCTCAGAACATGTGGACGAAGCGGCTCCTTCAGATTTCCCGCCCCTCAACCCCAAATGGGAAGGAATCTCCCTCCTTCTGGGGTTCAGCCCCCCCTTTTTTTCTGGCAAAGCAGCCCCGAACGAGGATCCCGGAATAAAGTCTGGCCGTTTCTCCTCTGCTTTGCGCTCCTTCATTCGGACAACTTCCACATCTTGGCTATAATGTCAGAGTGGTGACTTCTTTGCCAGCCATCAGCACAGCCCAACCCACATCTATAAAGCCCCACACACCCCCAGGCACCACAACTACCACACCCAGAACAGCCCGCCCCCTCTGCCAGGGTGAACTTCTCCCCAAGGGTGGGCTCCAGCCCTAGTCCCAAAGCTCGGAAGAGAAAAGCCCTGGTCCCGGAGACCGACCCAGGTGGGATCCTGTGATTCCAAAGTTCTTCTCCCTTTCAGCGGGGAAATATATAAAGTAGCATTTTGGAAGAGATTTTGCCGGTATAAAAGTGCAGATCTAGAGTGGAATCCCTGAGAGTCTTGGGACACTCAGACTATGAAGAACTAAATTTTCCCCTTAGAAAATCCCACCTCGGCTGCCTTCCCACGGCCCCCTCCCCACCTCAGCCACAACCGTTAAAGGGAGGGGTCTCTCTCTCTCTCTGTCCTCCTGGGGGGGATGGGAGGGAGGGAGGGAGGCTCCCGCAGTCTCTCTTGCCCTCCACCCCTTTCCCAAAGTCACGTCTGTGGTCCCAGCCCCTTTATTCCCTTCCACCCACCGCAGGGGAACTGAGGGTCCCTCCCAACTCCTCACTTCCTCCCGCCCAGCCCCTTTCTCTCCCCCTCCCCCAGGAGCACTGAGGGTCCCTTCCAGCCCTTACCCCCACCTGCCCAGCCCCTCCTTCTCCCTTCACTTGCAGGGATCTCGTCCAGCGCCCTCCCCCCAGCAGCAGCAGGGAGACCCCGGCAGAGCCCAGGAATGCTCCCAGCCCGAGGCGGAATCGGAGGGGGGGTCTGGAGTGGGGGCGGGGGAGGCGTTTTCCTAGGACTTCAGAACTGGAAGTGCCCTGAAGAAGGGAAAGAACCAATGGGAATTTCCCCTTCTGCAGTGTCATCGGTCTCCGGGCAGAGTCCTTTGTGACTTCACTGACCGGCAGACAAAGCGAAGGTGATCCTAGGCTGCCAGGAGGGACGTCTCCCCTCCATCCCCAGCAAGGCCACCCTGCTCTCGGTCCTCCTCAGCCCTGGCACATTTTTAAGGGGGGGAATGGATGGGGGGGAGTTCGTCTGGAGGGCAGGCAGCCGAGGGGATCAGGGCCCTGAGGAGGGAGGGAGGGAGGGAGGGGTGTGTTGGGTGCGAATGGGGCAGGAGCCTCCCTGGCTTGTGAGGGGCTGAAACCGGCTCCGATCCTGGAGAAAGAGGCCCCAGATGAAGCCAGGAGAACCTCCAGCTCCAGCAGCTTCCCAGCCACGGAAGAGGCTCCTCCAGGGGAAGCAGGAATAGGGGGTCTTCCAGGGGTCCCCTCCATCTGGCAGGGCTTGGAGAGATTGAGGAGGAGGGGGGTCCTGCCCCTTCCCCTCCCTGGGATCTGCCCATCCTCCTCTCGAACCAGTTCTGGCTTCGGATCTAAACCAGCCAGGGTGGTCAATCCGGAGGCAGGGGAGGCCTCAATCTGGGGAGGGGGAGGGGGAAAGGGAGGACCCTCCTGTGGGGGGCAGGAAAGAGGAATGAAGGAAGGAGGAATTCCAGGGTTTTTCTACAATTTAAATTTTATTCATAAAAGAATAAAAAGCAAAGCGAAGTGAAGTGAAATGATTCGTAGGAAGACTAACGAAGATGAAGCTGCTGTGGGTTCAAAGCAGGGAGAGATTTGGGGTTCTGGATGGATAGGCAGGCCCAGAGTCCCTGGGGTCAGTCTAGATAGTCTCCACCCCTCCCTCACTAGAAAGAGTGGACTTCAAAGGAAAGCCATGGGGTCTCAACAGGAGAAGCTCCAGGCTGCCATTCTCCTCCTCTCCCGGATCTAAAATCTTGAGCCTCCATTTTTCAGAGGTTGCGAAAAAGTCAGAAATTCATCAGCTACTGAAATTCATCAGGAAGCAGGAAGGACGGCAGGATTAATTCATGAGTGCTGTAGAAAAAAAGAGATAAGAAGAAATTAGAATGTAAAGTGAAAACGTCAGTGTAAATAACATTATTCCTCTCTTTCAGCCGTTCCTCCACCCCCCCACAGGCCCACATTGCAGGGGGGTGGTTGAATGGCAGACACAGGATGGAGGGAGGCTCTGCCCCTTTCAGGGACGAAAAGGATGCAAAGGACCAGTGATTAATCTCCCGGGGCTGATGGAATTTGCTCCAAATGATTTAATTAGGGGGTTGATCAAGCGATGAGGCCTCCCCCCCCCAAGGCGTTGCATATTAACAAAGAGGATGGGGCCAGGATGGGGCGTGGCAGCAAAGCCGGGTGTCACTTTGCCAGAAATTGCGTGAAATGACACAAGGAGACTTCAATTTACGAATGTTAAAGGAACATCTATAACTTGAGGAGAAACTCACCTGCAGGAGGCTGGATGGGAATTGCTGAAAGGAAAAAAAGAGCCAATCAGAACCCTTCATGGGCTGGACAACTCAGGGGGTCCCCCTCCCCATCGATAGCCCATAATAGGTTGCATGATGCTCACTTATACAGTAGACTCTCAAAGAACAGAATTTCCCAAGCAAATCTCCAAGGGGACCCTCCTTGCCATCTGCTAACCTTGCTGAGAGGCTCCCCTGGATGGTCCCCTCCCCACAACCTCTTATCCAGCCCCCCAGACTCACCTTTCTTGCTCTTCAGGTAGAGGGAGAGCCCCATTGCAAAGAAGATCACCCCAATCAGGGCCCCCATAATCCCCGTCCAGAGTTTGCTCCTGGCCGAGTTGGAGGAACGGGGCTCTGGGGAAGGAGAAGGAGCCTCCCCTGAGCAGGAGGATCAAGGCCAGCTTCCCCCCCAAGGAGGGTCCCTTCTGGCTCCCCCCAACAGGGAGGAGGAGGGTCTCTCCTCCCCTTCTCAGGGCAGAAGGGGGTCCCCAGACCAGGAGGGGAGGGAGGGGAGGGGCTCACCCCACTGGATGGTGATGGGGGCCTCCAGGCTGGCGTGCCCCACCTGGCAGGTGTAGACGTCCCCCCGCTGGGGCTGGGTCTCCAGCATCACCTGGAGCTGGTAGGTCCAGTCTCCGTTCTGGAGCTCCTCCCCGAAGGCCACGCCCTCCTCCTCCAGCCGCCCGTTCTTCAGCCACTGGACCTCGATCTCCACGGGGTAGAAGCCCCTCGCGGTGCAGAGGAGGATGGTGTGGGGGGAAGCGGGGTCCAGCTTGGTGGGAGAGATGGAGACGGTGGGCTTGGCTGGAAGGGAGGAGGGGGAGGAGGCACAGGGGAGAGACACAGGAAGGCCCAGAACGGGAGACCAAGTGGGTTAGTTTAGGCCAAGATCACTTTTCACTCTTGAAAATATTATTTGTTTTAAGTCATTTTCAAAGCAAAGAGCCTTCGCTAATTCCCTTTTCCAGACCTTTGGAAGTTCACTTTTTATCCTAAAATCCCAAAGGCACCAGAGGTGAAGGGAGCCCCTCCCCCATTCCTGGCCTTCTGGAAAGGGGTGAAAATGGGGCTCTGGGGCTTTGCTTGTGGGGCACAGAGGAGGATGCAGCCGTGGGGCTGGTCAGCATCCTGAAGCCCTCCCCCTTTTAATGAATTTTTATCACTGGATTGTAATCATTCCTGCCTCTTAAATCTTAAATTGTATAGACTATTTTGGTGGTTTTATATTTTATGTGTATGCCATGCAAAGTCCCTCTGTGAGAGAGAGAGAGATGGTTTTAAAAGTTGATACGTAAATCAATAAAGAAATATTATCGATTTATTAATATAAAATATTATATTGAAATATATCTATATACTGGGCAAGAGAGAGACCTTGCTGGATTCCTCTCGCCCCCCCCGAAAAATATAATATTTGGTATAATATTCTGGAAAGAAGTTTTTTTGGGCAGGGGAATCTTTGGACCTTGGGAAGAGAAGGAAGATCATGGGACCGATGGGAAGGAGAGGAATATATTTCTTCTCTTTTGCATGTTTCATTGTCATCGTTGTAGAATTTCAAACTCTTTAATGGTAATTTATTTTTTAACCTTATTTTTTATACATTTTTATTTAGGGGTGATGTTATACCCTACGCCATCCAGACCCCCGCTTTGAGGGAGGTGAAGGGATTAGGAGTATCAATAAATATGAATAAATACCAATGAGTAAATTTGATAGATGTGAGAGCACAGAATACATAAGGGGCAAATCTTTATCCGGGAGAGTGAATGAAATGAAAGGGGGGGGTGTCCCTGCATTTCCCCCTCTCCCCATGGAACTCCCCCTCCCGCACTCACTTCTCCAGCCAATCACAGAATTGCTCTGGAAAACCTCGTAGGCGCGTCGGCAGAAGCGATCCACTCGGGTCTTCTGGTACTGCAGGGAGCGCTCGTCTCTGTTCCAACCATCGGCATCCACCTGCCCCAACGCCGTGACGGCCTCGTACTCCCCTCGGTCGCTGTCGAAGCGGACGAACTCCTGCCGGTCGTAGATGTAGCGCTCCAGGAACTGCACCCGCTGCGTCCCATTGAGGAAACGGCACTCGGACTTCCCCTGGTACAGGAAATGGGCTGCGGGGAGGAGGAGGAAGAGGAGGAGGAAGAGCGTCAGGAGGGACTCCAGGGCCCATGGTTCCCAGCCTCTCCTAGAGGAGGGACACAGGCTTGTCAGAGGAGGGGAGGGAAACCTGCCACGAGAGGCTGCCGGAAGGCGCCCCCTGGAAGACGGGTGTGGAACCGTAGGTCCCAGCGGGATACCCCCTTGGTGGGGGTCGGGAGAGACCCCCTCCTTCTCCCGAGGGTGGAAAAAGGCAGGCAGAAGTTCAGCTGGTCCAGCACTCGGTCTAACTGCAAGGAATGCTGGATCCCGGTGGGGCCTCTTTGCCCTCCAAACTGGCAGGAAATATGGGGGGAGGGAAGAGACGCCCCTCTGAGCTAGAAGGAAAGTAATATCCATGGTTCTCTCTTCCTCTTCCTTTCGGGGGCATAAGGGGCGGGGGTCACAATCAGGATACCCACACCCATGCTCCTGGGCTCTCCCCGCCCTTCAAGCCCCACATTCCCTTTTTCTCTTCCCCCTCTTCCCCCATCTTCAGCCCCACAAGCTGCCTCTGGATGCTTTTCGAGGCCTCTTTCCTGTCCCCCTCCCCAAAAGACCCCCCAAGGCCATTTCAAAGGGAGGGGCCCAGCCCCCTTCATTAAAGGGGAAGTTTGGAGGAGCAACTCAGACCCCCCCCAATATCTCCCCCAATAGAAGCAGAGAAGGTGAGGGAGGGGAATATTTTCAGTCTTGGGGGCTGCAACTTCAAGGGGCTGTTCAGGATGTGTATGGACTTCATTTTGTGCCCCCCACCCATGACTCTCAACTACAGTCTCCCTTTCTCTTTCTGCCTAGAGGGGTGGACTAGTTGGCCCTTTAAGCTCCCTTAAGACCCCCATGAGGAGTCCAGGTTGGGTCAGCCGAGATTTCGGAAGGGCCGAGTGGAGCCGGGGGTCTCTCTGGGGAGTCTCCCTCCTCCTGGTCTCGCTTGGCCCAAAGAGGCTTTTCCAAAAGGCAGCTGGACTTTCCTCGTTTTTCCCCTTGAAGACGTTTCGCTTCTCCTCCCAGAAGCTTCTTCAGTTCTGACTGAATGGTGGAGGATGGAAGGATGGATATTCCTTGCGGTCATTTGGTCATTTTGAAAGTCGGTCACTGATTCTCTGAGGGGCCTTGAGGACCCCCAAGGGTTTATCTGGGCCCTCAGAGTCCCCTGAATTGGGGGGCAAAGGGGTGGGGAGCCTTCCTGGGGCTGCTGAAAGGACCCCATTGTAGGCAGGAGATGGGGGGTCCTTTCCCTCCCCCACTGTTGAGGAAGGGCAGCTCAATTTTGATCTAGACGGCTTGGGGGTCTGGGGATCCTGGGGAGAAGAGAACCCCCAGATTCCCTACTACTGGGATCCCAGTCCCTCTCCTCCCCCCGATGAGCCCCCTCCTTACCGGTGTTATGTGCTCCTGGCTACTTTCCTTTGTGACCAGAGGCAAGCTCGCCTGACCAATAACCAGCCAAGACACAGTGAAGGCCTTTTGTTTCGTTTATTGCAATAAGCGGGGAGAGAAGCTATCAAAGCTTGGTTCTCTCCAAAGTTTCAACCCCAAATATCCACTTCTTTATACAACCCTAGACCCGGCCGCACATCCCTCCTCTTTCCCCATTGGCTGAGGTAGTATGAGGTTACACTCTTTCCGACCGCCTCCTACATATTTCCTGCTACATACTAAATCATACATCACATGTACATTAAAATTAAGAGATAATTTATGCAAGGTGTGTCAGTTAATATTAACTAATTGCACATGCTCAGTTGCCTTGACTTTTGGACCCCTTTTTTATGACTTCTTAGAAAAATAGGTTCTTTCCTGTTTTGCTAGTTATCTTCTCTTACAGATGTTTTCTTCTTCCTTTCCCACTCTTAAGACCCAGCTATTTTTGCCTACATATTTCTTTTACATCCTTTCTTTATGTTAACCTTTCCTGTTTCCCATCATAGCTTCTCCACTCAGTAAATTTCCACTGCAGCAAATTCAATTTTAAATTTCTCTTTCAATATTAAATTTTGAAGACCTTTCTTTTACTTCTATCAAATCCCCCCTTTTTATTTTTATTACACTGAAAGGTCTTCATTATCATGCTTAGAAAATCTTACAACCATTAACTGTATAACTTCTTCTTTTCCTAAGGCTTTCCTAAAGCTTTTCCTACAGCTTTGGTTAAAATAGATGCACATAAAGGAATACATTGCAGACATGCACGACACATAAGTCCTATAACCACTAAAAAATGTAGGCCAAGAAACATTTGTCTTAACCATTCAGTGTTGGGAAACCAATTAGTTAACCAACCCCAATCGCTCCACATATTTTCATACTTTTGTTCAGGAGCTTTAGCCACTTTCCTGATTCCTTTTGCAATATTCATTACTGCTTCGTGATTGTCATCTACCTTTAAATTCCACAAACAAATTTTTACCTTTATTTCCCAGGCTGCTCTGTTGTGTTGTCTTCAGTAATATTAGAATTAGAATCCACCCCTCATGATTATTACACAGTATTTCACACCCACAGATTGGTCCATAATCATAACAGCAATAACAGCAACAGCAATCACACTGACAATAACAAAAGATATACATTTACCACCTAATTCTTACAATTTACAATTCTACATTTTCAGTTTCTAATGGTATGACTTTTGTCTTAATTATTCATTTTTATTTGTAACAAACCACTTTTATTTCTCTCATGAGTCACCACCAACATCTTTGTTCTTCGTCTGGGGTCACCTGAAATTCTAATAGAGATATTCAAAATAGGTAGGGGTTCTGGTCCACTACCCATTCAAGTCCTTTTAAGTGTGGCTTTCAGTCCTTGTCCTGGAATGACCGTCCAACCTCTTTCAGGTCCAGTCACCACCTTTGCTTGTGTGTAGTGAGTCCAACCCTTCTTAGCCCTCCGGACAGCAGATTCAATATAAGGAACTTCCCTTCTTTGGTTGTACAAGTTCCTCCTTCCATTTACGAATCAGCACCCACTGTCCCGGCTGGATCTTATGGACTGGAAATTCCAAAGGAGCTGTTTGCGCCACCAAGCCTTCCTGTCAAAGAGAAGACAGAGACCCCAGTACTTGTTCTACATATAGCTATTGGTCTCCCTCCTTTGGGAGCCTTAACCCTTTATTAACCCTTTTACATATCAAACATCCCTCTGTAGCCCTTTGGGCTATCCCATAAATTCCAAGGGTAGCATAGAATTTCAAATACATTTCTACCTATGCTTTAATTCCCCAATGACTCCTCTCATATAGTTTTTGGATCACCATTCTTGCAGTATCTTGTGATAACCACAGAATTCCCTTAAGACCATTTTTGTTGTTTGGTAATTATGAATCCATACTATAGCCTCAATCCTTTCTTCTACCAAAAAGTTGCTTTCCCATTTCTTTATAATTCCCAGAATAAGATCTTACAAAACTGGGAAGCTACATAAGGATGTATTTGCTTCCACAGCTTAAAAGTGGAGGAAAGAAAAAAAATCATTTGTCCTGTGTCAGATAGACTATAGTTGTCCATGGAAGCTCTATCAAAAATTGTCACATTTTTCTTTCTCCTCCCCCTTTCACCCTGATTAAATATCATGTTACAAAAATATAACTCAATAAACTTATTGTAAATAACACATTCAGGATTTTAAAAGGTAAAGCTCATAGGCTCACCGATCAGCATTGGGCCAACATTTCTGGAATGCCTTTTGTCTCAGGCAGACATCAAACAGGATAGCTAAGAAGATAAAAGATTGTCTCCCCCTTCCCCCACTCACCAAACCAGACAGAGTAAAAATTTATACAAAACTTTTGCTTGAAACAGCCCTCAGGAGGAAAATTGCCATAACATTTACAGAAGTGGCTTGCCAAAACCTCCCTCCTAGGGCTGAACAAAAATAAACCAGCCCCAAAACACTCAGCCATCCCTCATGGCCAAAGCAGGATTTGAACTCAAATCCAGCCTTGTAGCCTGTGGCTATAACCCTGAAACCAAATTGGTTTTCTATAAAGATTTCCCTTCCCCTCCTTGGCTCCAAGGAAAAGGAAAACAAATCGAACACACACAGTATGTAGCAATTAATCATCTCTTTTGCAGTAGCAAGGAGTCCCAAAGACACATATTTATCAGATGTTAAATAAAACATCATAGGATTGTTCCTTTGACAAGAATACCCTCAAATGCATTATTAAGGATAAATCCAAACTAAGATGCAAAGGAAAACCACTGAAACATACCACACATACAAAAACAAAATATCAGAGTTGAATGGGACATTAGAGGTCCTCTAGTCCAACCCCTTACTGAAACAAGAAACTCTATCCATTTCAGACCCTATCAATTTCTAACCTCCTCCCAAAAACCTCTAATAATGAAGCATCCACAGTTTCTGGAGACAATTATCCCACCGATTAATTATTCTTACAGTCAGGAAATTTTACCCAATTTCTGTTCTTTAAAAAAACAAACATGCAGACAGAAACTGCCTCCCCCCCCTTTTTTTTTCCTTTTTTTTCTGCATCTCTTACTTTTCCAAGGCAGAAATTCTTGGGTTAAAAAAAGTAACAAACTAAACATATTTAAAAGGACTGCTTAAAAATTTTCACCCCCCTTCAGCAGCCCTTCCACCATGGGCTTTAAACCCATTCTTCCTTCCAACGTAATGTTATACAGTTTCTGGTGAATTACTTCACCAGGGTTCTTTAAAGTCAACTTTAAAGGATCCATGTGTACCCCTCTTCTATTGCCCTCTTGGGCCCATATAAGGGGGTCCACTTTTCCTTGAGCTTCCTCACTCAAGGCCATAATATTTACAATTATTTCTCTTTCATTCCCCATAATAACAACCCCCAATTTACCAATGAAGTACCTCCTGACCAAATTGCAGTTCCTTTTACCAATATAAAGTCCAGGTCCTTTTGCTACTGTCTGGACCATAGCAGATTTAAATATCGTTGCTTCTACTACATGTCCTCAGTTCCCTGATCCTTAATCTTCCCTTTCCCAATTTGCATTCCTGGAGGTATATAGTTCAGGGTAAATCTGGTGGCTCCGGAATCCACCGAGTACACCCCTTCCTCCTCCAGGGGTCCAAACTTTAAGGTTTATCAGAGGTTCCTAAAAAGCTGGACCAGAAAACAGATTAGTCCCCTGACACCCCTAATCCTCAAAATTCACCAAATTTGCTAGTTCTTCTCCCTCCTTCCTCTTAGGGCACTCATTTTCCCAGCGTCCTTCCTCCTTACAAAAGGCACATTTATTTATTTATTTATTTAGGGATTGGGGAAATTTTATCCTAAGGATTTATATCCTCTGGTGCCAACTGGCTGTCCTCACCCCCAGCCTAGACCTCTCCAAAGACCCCTTACTGATTTCCTGATTACTTTTCCCCATCCTCTTTGCTGGCCTGTTTGCACCAATCGAGCCATCATTTTTATCTTATCTTACGTTTATCTCTCTCCTTTTCTCTCTTTGCATATACTTTCTGAGCCTCTCTTACCGGTAATAAATCTTCTATTGTTTTAGTTTTCCATGTGTCTAATTTCTGCATTTTTACCCTAATATCTTCCCATGCTTTCCCTACAATTTGATATTTCAATCATCATTTGATGTCCTGGATTACCAGGATCCAAATGTCCTCCTTTCCTTGTTCTAATGACAGTGCCTTCTGAATGTTAAGACTCTGAGGCACTGCATATTTAAATACTTCCTATTCCTTATAATCAGCCATAGCATTCCTCTCTGCACTCGTGTTACCATCCCACTTTGGATCTGCAACAGGGATCTCAGCCTGTTCATTCTTTTGTGAAAACTTTTTCTTACACTGTTCCCTAACTGCTCACCTAATCATCCCATTCTCCTCTGGTGTAAACATGTTAAAAAAATGGGTTGCATTTCTCCCCATGAATATTCCATTGGTCCTAAAAACATTTCTACCCTGTTTTCCTACTTCAATAGGATCTTCTATTAGTTTGGGCAATTCTTTCCTAAATTGCCTGATTTCAAAAGCTGTTGGGGGGGGGGCAATTTTTTCCCCCTTGGAGAGGGGTTTCCCCCTCTCTTGTCACCTTCCAAACTATAGGAACCTCAAGAAATACATAGCTTTCTACTTAACTCTTTCACACAAAATAGCAGATCAGAGTTCTCGCCTTTCAACCTGGCCAGGCATAAAACTTCACACAGCTCCTTCCTTTCTCTCTCTCCCCCTCTCTTCCATCTGATTATTTCCATTCTTTTAACACCTTCTATTGTCCTTCTAATTACTAAGAAACTAGCCGCCTTCACCCTTTCTTGCATTTACACCAGACACAAAAAAATTCCAAATGCTTCACCCCAGGCAAAACAATCATTATTATTTTCAAGGGGCTTTTTCAAAGCCAATGAGCTCCATTTCCCAAATTTCCTTTTGGAATAAGGCCTTGTTGTTTTGTATATTACTGTTAGAGGGTCTCTCCCCCCCTCCCCCAGGTCTTTAGAAATGAGTCAACACAAACACACAGACCCTTAAACATTGTTTCCAGACCTTTGGAGGTTTGTGTTCCTTTAAATTTCCATTTTTACTCTCTTGGGGCAACTTGTAGCTTGTTCTCCAGGTAGTGGGGAAATGCAAGGAGTGTTTCTGATAAAAATGTAATGGGAGACCTTAACCACTGCCTATCCATTCCCCACCGCTCTAAACCAAGCTGAGAAGCCCAATCTAATTTATTGGGTGGCCAAACATGTACTTAGGCCAGATATATACTGTAATGTATCATCCTTCCTCTGTCCAAATGCCTTGTTTAAAGCAGTGGTTCTTAACCTTTTTGAACGAATCGCCCCCTTGAGCCAATGAGGAAGTTGTCATCGCCCCCCTCCCCCAACATAACCTCTCAATCACAACATAGGAAATAATTCTTCAATTTATGCAAACACTTTTTTTGTTTTCTTTAAAATTGTCATCAGGACATATCGACATAATTTATTTCCAGCCTTTTTCCCATATCTCAACTGTGTGAAAAATTTTGGTGCCACCCGTCACTTTATTCCCAAATTTCATGAATCATGTATTTCATTATTATCTTATTTATTCAAGACACTTAAATGTAATGACCACTGAAAACAAAATTCAATTGCAAGAAAGTGAAATGCCCGAAAAGAAAAACTAAGAATTTCAAGACGAAAACTATGAAACTAAATTAAGATTCGAGGAAAGTATATATAGTCACGCACACTCTAAAAAGGATTAAAAAGACACAAAGAAAATATAATGTCACAGGGGACAGCCACTCAGCATGTGATGTTTCGAAAGAAGCGCTTCCCCCTCCATCACTGCCCATTCTGGCCAATGGCGCGCCACTGTATGGGTAGAGGCTGCTGCGCAACGTGCATGAAGATAAGCAATGCGTATTCACATATGTACGGCGTTCTGTACTGAAGCTAGCTGGAGGAACATTTGAAAACACAATTCAATCCACTAATAGCGAGCGATCTGATGTTTTTGTATGACAGATATACAGCGATTCACTGTACGAAAAAGTCTCAAAAGTGTCCCCAAAACGTCTCGCTCCATCGCCCCCTTTTTGTTCCTTCGCCCCCGCATCGCCCCTTTTCGTTCCATCGCCCCCCTGAAAAATGAAATCGCCCCCTGGGGGGCGATATCGCCCAGGTTAAGAACCACTGGTTTAAAGCATTGACTTAAAATACTTCAACATTCTCCCTAAGGGATTCCCATCTCCCTAAGGGGGTTCATTCCAGAATGTAAATACCTTTCCTCTTTTTCCTTATTGGCCGGCACACTGGCGGGGGAGGCGTCCCTCCTTTTCAAACTCTTATTGCCATGGATACCCCTGTGGTATCTAGATACCCCTCTGATATATAGATACCCCTCTGGTATCTTACCTGTCAGGCTGAGTTGAAGTCCTTCCTTAAGTCGGCCGACTTTCCCTTAGGTTTTCACTGGGTCCTGGCTTTTTGTCTCAGGATTTCCGACTCCTCTTTGTTTGAGCAGGGGCAATTCGACCTTTAGGGCTGGGAAAAACTTACCCAGGTGCGCACTCCCCTTTCGAATATCCCCAGCTGCCAAAGATGGAACGGATGCAAATCCCGGAGGAGCCCCCAAGGCTGTTATGTGCTCCTGGCTACTTTCCTTCGTGACCAGAGGCAAGCTCGCCTGACCAATAACCAGCCAAGACACAGTGAAGGCCTTTTGTTTCGTTTATTGCAATAAGCGGGGAGAGAAGCTATCAAAGCTTGGTCCTCTCCAAAGTTTCAACCCAAAATATCCCCTTCTTTATACAACCCTAGTCCCGGCCGCACATCCCTCCTCGTTCCCCATTGGCTGAGGTAGTATGAGGTTACACTCTTTCCAACCGCCTCCTACATATTTCCTGCTACATACTAAATCATACATCACATGTACATTAAAATTAAGAGATAATTTATGCAAGGTGTGTCAGTTAATATTAATCAACTAATTGCACATGCTCAGTTGCCTTGACTTCTGGACCCCTTTTTTATGACTTCTTAGAAAAATAGGCTCTTTCCTGTTTTGCTAGTTATCTTCTCTTACAGATGTTTTCTTCTTCCTTTCCCACTCTTAAGACCCAGCTATTTTTGCCTACATATTTCTTTTACATCCTTTCTTTATGTTAACCTTTCCTGTTTCCCATCATAGCTTCTCCACTCAGTAAATTTCCACTGCAGCAAATTCAATTTTAAATTTCTCTTTCAATATTAAATTTTGAAGACCTTTCTTTTACTTCTATCACCGGGGATGTCCTTCCCCCCTTCGCTTCCGGGGATCCGGGCCAGCGCCCCCACCAGGAGCAGCATCAGGGGGAGCCCAGCGGAGCCCATGGATGCCACCCCACCAGCGCCCCCAAAGAGAGGGGAGAGAGACGCGGAGGCTCCCAGCCCCAGAGGCGGAATTGGGGGGTCTGGATTGGGGGGAGGGGAGGCGTTTCCCACGCAGTTTACAATTGGAAGGGCCCAGAAAAGTGGAAGGACCAATAAGGATCCTCCCTTCAGCCGCATCATCGGTCTCCGGGCAGAGTCTCCCTTGACTTCACCCGATGGAGGAGATAGTTCAACGCAGAGAGAGAAGCGGAGAGAGTGGGAGGGGGATCTTTTCAGTTGGGGGGCTGCAGCTTCGGGGGGGGGGTTCATGCCAGCTCCGCAGGGGAGTGTTCACTTCCTTTGGCGCGCCCCCCGCGCATAATTCTCAATCAGTCTTCCTTTCTTTGTGCCCCTGGACTGGAGGGGTGGACTAGATGCCCTTTTAGTTCACACAGTGCCCAGGCGGAACCCAGGCTGGAGCTGCCGAACTTGAGGGGCTCTTCTGGGCTCCTCCCCCCCAATATGGAAGGAGAAAGCCCCCAACCGCTGCATTGGATGACAAGAGGGGAGGGGCAGCCCCGCAGCCAGCCAGGATTTGGGGGTCACACACAAACCCCACAATCCGAAGGGAAGCCGCGGAAAACCCTCAGCTAAACCAGGAAGGAGGGAATCTGCAGGGATCCCCTCTGGTCCAACCGGATCCTCTCACCAGCCCCCCTCTTCCCGGGGGGAATTTCCCCTTTCCCAAAGCCTCTCTTGGGCGGTCCTACCCCCTTTCTGCTCCTTCCCCACAAGCATCGGGGGTCCCTGCCAGCCTCCCCCTGCCCTCCCCCCTCCTTACCGGGGGGGGTTCCTTGGCCCCTTCCCTTCCAGGGATCCAGGCCAGCGCCCCCACCAGGAACAGCAGGGGGAGCCCAGCAAAGCCCACGGATGCTCCCATCCCCAGAGGCGGAATCGGTGGATTTTATGGGGAGAGAAATCAGCCCTGAAAGAAAAAAAAAAGAAAAAAATATCCATATCCATGGATGGGATGTATAAGAGGATCTGAGCAGATTTTCTTCCTTCTAAAATATCTCAATATTATTTTAAGAAGGATGGAAGGATGCACCGTATATTAAATAAAATAAATTTATAACACATAATTATAACCTGGAATATTAATAGAAATTCTGTGGGCTTCAGTAATCCTACGCCGTAATGTATAGGATTGCAGCCTTAACCATTAAAGTTTGAAAACCTTCCCCCCCCCCAAACTATCCAAAAAACCAGACATTCTTTTTCTTATGTTTCACTGCACCAAGAGAAAACATTTTCTAGTCTTCCATGGAGATTCGGGTTCGGATTAGTTACGCAAAGGCGGGTCAGGCAGATCCTCAATTCCCGATTCTGCTTAAAAGAGCTTTGGGGGTCCAGAGGGGGCCTGAATCCTTCCCAGGAAAGGTGGGGGCTGGAGGGGTCAAACTCCCCCCTGGCCCAGCACCAGCCTCGGCAGGCCAGAGCCGGGTCCCCCCCCTGCAGCCGAATCTGTCCCCCAGTTGTGTGTCTGGACACAACCAGTCGGACAAAGTCTGTCCCAGATCCAGGCAGCCTCGGAGGGGGGAGGGGCATCCATCGCTCGCCTGACCCGGGCAGAACCTCTGGGCTCCTTTCATGCTTCCCTCCCCCCCAAATATTGTGATTTTCTTCACTCGCAGCCCTACACGAACACACACACACACACAGCAACTCCTTTCCACAACCCCCGAAGAGGCGCCTGAGTCCCGCTTCCTTCCCCCCCCCCGCCCCCAGCCTGAAGCGTTGGGCTCCTCCTCCGGGACTGTCCTGCTTCGCCCCATGGCTGAGTCTCCAGGAGGGGCGGCCCCCTCGGTCCTCTGCCCTCCCCCCCGGAGGAGGCTGAGGGGGCCGCTCTCGACCCCGAGGGGACCCCGGACAGCCCAGGAAACAACCCGAGGGAGGGTTGGAGAAACGTTACGGGAGGCCCAAAGGACCCAAAGGCTCCGATTCTCCTCCTTCACACATTACGGGGAGACTCGGCTCTCGGGGGGGGGAGAAAGGGGGGGGCTCTGATGGTCGGGAAAGGTGGAAAGAAAGAGAGGAAAGGGGGGACCAGCAGGGAGGGGGAAGGGCTCAGTTGCAGTGTGGGGGGGGGCAAGCTGAGGGAGGACCTGGAGGAGTTGGGGGGAGGGGCTCCCCAGAGAAAGTCTGTCCATGGCGGGGTTAAAGGTTGACACCAACAGGAAACCATCATCAGACTCCCTGATTCTAGGGTGCTCCAGTCCTTTTCCATCAGTTAGTGCACATTGAAGAAAATATATACAGGGAGTCCTCCACTTAACAGTTCATTTAGTGACCATTTAAAGTTACAATGGCAGTGAAAAAAGTGACTCTTCACCTAATATTCCTTGTTTTTAAAGTTTTTTTAAATTGTTTTTTTAAAAAAAAATTAAAATAATTTCTTATATATACCTGTGTTTAGCTTTGTTGTATGCGACCCAGTGTCACTTGTTGTATGATGGGTGGCTATATAAATTAGAGAGAGAGAGAGAGAGAGAGAAGAGAGAGAGAGAGAGAGAGATGAGAGATGAGAGAGAGAGAGAGAGATGATAGAGCTAGATAAAATAGATAGATAGATAGATAGATAGATATATAGATATATTAGATAGATAGATAGATAGACAGACCGATAGATAGACAGACAGACAACAGACAGACAGACAACAGACAGACAGACAGACAGACAGACAGACAGACAGAAGACAGATAGATAGATAGATAGATAAGATAGATAGATAAGAGAGAGATGATAGATAATAGCTAGAGAAGATGAGAGAGAAAGATAGATGAGGGAGGGAGGGAGGGAGGGAGGGAGGTAGAGAGAGAGATGATGGATGCATGCATGGATGGATGGATGGATAGATAGACAGGCGGACAGATGATACATACATACATACATACACATAGATTAGAGAGAGTGATGATAGAGAGAGACATAGAGAGAGATAGAGAGATGATATAGATAAGAGAGGGAGAGAGTGGGAGGGAGGAAGGGAGGGAGAGAGAGAAAGTGGGAGGGAAGGAAAGAGAGAGAGAGAGAGGGAAAGAGGGAAGGAGAGAGAGAGAGAGAGAGAGAGAGAGAGAGAGATATCCTGGGATTTCCAGACCACTTCATCCCAGGACTAGCCTGGACTGGCCTTGCATAGTTTCTGAAATCAGCCCTGGTGAGCGAGGGATTTTCACCTGCTGACTGGGAGCGTTTCCTCTCTAGATAATCCGAAAAGCTTTTGTTGAAGAGAGAAAATAGCGTATCTGAAACAAGACTCAAAAGAAGGAGCTGCTTCTTCTTTACCCTTCATATAAAGTGTTTGATTTCATCCTCCAAAATACGTTTGCCTTGTGGCACACCGATCAAAACGAATGAAATAATCAAATTAGTTAATTCCCATTTTAAAAAGCATGTTTTCAAGCCAGCGCAAAGATTGGATTTAAAAAAACAATGTAAAATAGAGTTAGGGAGGTCCTACGGTAAACAGAAGGAGACAATTTTTCCTAGGCAGTAAAAAGAGTGGAAGAAAGTGGGCAAATGGAATAGTCTCTAAGGAAGGATTTGGCCCGAAGGCTTTGAGTTAAAGTGGTTAGGAGTCTCCTGGCGTTTCTCCACATTTGATTTCAGTGCCCAGGGGAGACACCCCAAATGGGAAGCATCCAGAATCTGATGTGCAAAAATGTAACAGAATAACAGAATTGGAAGGGACATTTGAGATCTTCTAGTCCAACCCACTGCTCAGTCAGGAAACCCTATACCACTATGGACAAATGGTTGTCCAGTCTCTTCTTTTAAGAGTGCCTCCAATGATGGAGCACCCACAACGTCTGGAGACAAGCCGTTCCACTGATTAATTGTTCTCACTGTTAGGAAATTTCTCCTTAGTTCTGGATTGGATCTCTCCTTGATAAGTTTCCATCCGTTGCTTCTTGTTCTGCCTTTAAGTGCTTTGGAGAAGAGGTTGACTCCCTCTTCTTAAACATTGGAAGGCTGCTATCATGTCACTCTTAGTCCTTCTCTTCATTAAACTGGACATACCCAATTCCAGCAACCGTTCTTCGTATGTTTTAGCCTCCAGTCCCCTGATCATCCTTGTTGCTCTTCTCTGCACTCTTTCCAGAGTCTCAGCATCTTTTTTATATCGTGATGACCAAAACTGCATGTAGAATTCCAAGTGTGGCCTTACCAAGACCTTGTAAAGCGGTATTAACGCTTCACGTGATCTTGATTCTATCCCTCTTTTAACGCAGCCTAGGACTCTTAGTGAGATTTAAGTCCAGTGGGGCTGACCCTCTAGATCCCTTCTTTAGTTTTTCGGAAACAAAGTTGTCTGCTAGGTTCATCAGGCGCCTGCTAGATCTCCCACTAGGCGCAGAACTTGTCTCCCAGTTGATGTCAAAGTCCCCCATTAGTATTGTGGTCTGCTTCCTACGTGCCTTGGCTAACTAATTAACAAAAAGTTCATCTGTTTTCTCTGTTTAGTTTTGTGGTCACAATATACACCCCTGGCTCTGTCGTTCTTTTTCCCTTTCGTATTGACCCAAATGCATTCAAGGAGGTTTTCATCTTTGTTCTGTTGCATTTCTATAGCGGTGTAGTTATTTTTTATATATAGTGCAACTGTACCTCCTCTTTAATGAGGTCTGTTTCTTTCTTATTTATTTGTTTGTTTTCTTTAATATACAAAATACAAAGAAAAACAGAAATGGGAAATTAGGGGAAGGAGAAAGAGAAAGAGAGGGGAAAAGAAAGTGTGAGGTACAAGGGGGGGGGGGAGAAAAAAAGGCGTTGAGTTCTGACTCTTTTTAGCACAGTACAAAATTTAAAAAAAAAAACACTCCAGCCTCAACTTTTTGCCTTTACACATTAGTATAGATTTACAATCAAGGATTGTATTAAGGTTTTTGGCTGCTTCTTCACACAGCTGCCTTATGTTTTTCAGGTTTGTCCAGTCCTTGTTACTAAAAATCCATGTTACTAAAAATCTGCTATTTTTCTACTGCATTTTACAAAGACTTCCACACTTGGAATACTGCATCCAGTTTTGGTCACCACAATGTAAAAAAAGATATTGAGACTCTAGAAAGAGTACAGAGAAGAGCAACAAAGATGATTAGGGGACTGGAGGCTAAAGCATATAAGGAACGGCTGCTGGAATTGGGTATGTCTAGTCAAATGAAGAGAAGGACGAGGGGGGACATGATAGCAGTGTTCCAATATCTCAGGGGCTGCCACAAAGAAGAGGGAGTCAAACTATCCTCCAAAGCACCTGAAGGCAGGACAAGAAGCAACGGATGGAAACTAATCAAGGAGAGAAGCAACCTAGAACTAAGGAGAAACTTCCTGACAGTTAGAACAATTAACCAGTGGAACAACCTGCCTCCAGATGCGGTGAATGCTCTTTTTAAGAAGAGACTGGACAGCCATTTGTCCGAAATGATATAGGGTTTCCTGCCTGAATAGGGGGTTGGACTAGATGACCTCCAAGGTCCCTTCCAACTTGTTCTCATGCAAAAAATGATGTTTCTAGAACAGATGGCAAATGAAATTTCACTTCAGTTACAAGAAACTATAAAATCAGCTCCAAATTAGGATTGATACATGGAGATCTCATTGAAAAGAAAATCCCAAACTCTTAAAATAAGGCTGGGTTCAAGGATACTGAGTGCTTCCATGGAGATAAAGCACAGGCAGCAGTAGAGTTAAGTGTCACCAACCTAGAGTGGCACCAAACTCCATAACTCTGGGTGACCTTCCCTAGCAGCCTCTGGAGGCAAGAGACCCCATTGAAGGACACCAGAAGTCACTTTCCTGGCTGTTGAAGTATCTCCATCCAGCATGGCTTTCTGGACATGTCCTAACAGGAAGGACTAAGACCACTACAGAACACTGCCCCATGGGGTGTATGTGTGACTTTCCTCTAATCTGCTTTTCTCCAGCTATCCCTCCTTACATGGAAGAAGTTAAGAGTCCCAAGAGCATATGCTCCTTCTCACTGCAATCATCACCATCCCTGTCTCTGAGACCTCTTCTCCTATGTCTCCAGTGACTGCCTTTGATGTAAACATCAGACTGAAGCAACATGGAAGGGATCTTGCCTCAGAAAAGGATAAATATCACAGGTTATGCTTTTTGTGGCTCACATTACAGGACAGACAGGAGCTGTGCTCTTGAATATATGTTCTCTTTATTTCAGGTGAATTTTGGTTTCTCTGTTTGAATCAGGAAAGCCACTGGATATTCCACCCTGTCAGAGTGCTTTGAATTCTAATTCTTTTTTTTAGAAAGAAGAAGGAGATTGATTCCACCCCATGTATTATGGACCTCCTGCTTCTGCTTCTGCTTCTGATGCTGCTGGTGTCCCAGCCACTCTCTGGGAAGCTGAGAATGAAGTGCCCACTGAATTTGGACCACCTGGATGGAGAAAAGCCATGGAGCTATTATAGGCCAGGAGATCTTCTGATTGGTATAATCATCTCTGCATCAAAAATAGCACCTGCAACATTACCTTTCAACATGGCTCCTTCTAGTCAGATTCGGCTGTAAGTCATGTGTGGAGTTTCTTTCCCTCCATTTGCAGCTCTAACACTCTTCTTTTTTTCTTCTTGTTTTACTTACTCTTATATTGCAGGATCTGACAGATTTTTTGAATCCTTTGATTAACACAGCCTCTAACTTTTGCCTTATTTTCTGAGAGTAGAAACATGAGGCAAATGAAACCTGAAAGAAGTCCACATGGTTCTACTTTCCTCTGCCCAACCATTTCCATATTTTTATAACCGATTGATATGCAATGTCTGATTTTTCAAGGAATAGACGATGACTTATTTTTAGAACAGCTTCTCTGGATCATTTACCAAAAATCTCCTTCCTTTAATGGTGGTTCTTCTTTAATGACTGAATTATTCTGGGCTATGAATATTAGTACAAAATAATTGTATGCTTCTAATTTGTTAAACCTTTTTGAGGACTAGCCCCATCTTCAACACTAACAGTATTAAAGGGTGATTGGTAACTAACATTTGCCTCTAGTTTTTGATCAATATTGGCTTATGTTTCAGTTAGTTTGTAGAGAAAAAAGATGATTAAATGGACAAAAAGTATTGTTGTTGTTGTTGTTGCTGTTGATGAGGCTAATATTAACATAATCATGGTTTTACATTAGTTTATCCTATGAAAAGGAAAATATACTACGCATGATTTTCGATATTGAAGTGGTTAGCAAAAATCCCCGGCTCCTGCACAACCTCACACTTGGCTACAACATCCATGACAACTATGATAACACTCTCGGCACTTCAGAGGCCTTGCTGGACATGCTCTCTACTGGAGAAGCCAATGTTCCCAACTACAGCTGTGGAAGGAAGGAGAAGCTTTTGGCTCTTGTTGATGCAGCTAACAGAGACAGCTCCATCCAGATGTCAACATTAGGAGGCACCTACAAAGTCCCACAGGTTTGTGTTTGTCCTTCCCTTTCTGTAAGGTGAGTGGGGTGTTGGTGTGTAAGTGATAGATCCAACCATGTCTTCTCTAGGTAATTCAAGATTATTTTGAATAATAATAATGATCAGTCTATACTTCGAAAGGCACCTTATTCCCTTCCAAGAAATGGTGCCAAGTTAATAACGCCCATCTCACCGCAAAAGCCACTTTCTCCCAAACAGCCCATCTCCTCTCTGTTTCTGAAAGCTTTCGTGAAGTGGAGGCGCAAGGCTGCAGATCCCCCCTAAGGTTTTTTTGTAGGAGGACTGTGCCCACTACAAAATGACTAGCATCAGTTTGGATGATGAAAGGTTCCTCTGGATCAGCGTGTTTAAGAACTGGTTCTGCTGCAAATAATCTTTTCACCATGGCATTTGTAAGTGTTACAAATAAGGATTGGGATATACAGTCAGGAGGAAGCAAGGATCAAAAGAGACCTATCTTTTCATGACATCATCCCAATTGCTCAGAGGCTTCTGCTGCACACTTGTAAAGGTGATGAGAGGCTCTGTGTTCAATCAAAGGATCTTCTGTACAATAGAAATGTGAATTACTGATGGAAAACTCACATTTTTTTACATGGTCTTAGCCAAAATAAAGATATTCTCAATCATGAACAAATCTCAGATTTTTAAACAGAGTCCTATGGGATTATCTTTCCTACTGATGATAAAACATATATGTATTATGAAACTTTAGGGGCCACTAATATTAACCAACCATTTTATTAAAAATGTACAAATATGTTAGGCAACGTATCAACTATTTTTTGCCCTAAAATTCTCATGATCAAATTCATCATAAAAGCTTTGAAGAGCAATATGGCCTCTGGAGAGGATTTTCTACCAGCTGAACAATTCAAGAAATATCCTGACTGGTGGGACCCTCCATTGACAGATACATTTACACATATAAATAATATCCGCCATACCCATTTGGGTCAAAGATGGCAATTGTAATTCCTATATTTAAAAAAGGGACTAAAAAGGACCCTAGCAATTCCAGGCCCATTTCTATAACAGATATTGTGACTTAAATATATGCAAACTTCCACTTGAAAAGAACTGATAATAGGTGGATGAAAAGGGCATTCCTTGTAGAAGAGCCAGCAGTCTTTAGGCAGATGTGGTCCACTCTTGACAATTCTTTTGTCTTGAACCATCTAACTATAAAAATATCAGTCAGAGGAAATAATGGTTTGCTGCCTTTATAGCATTTGACACAGTAAACAAAGAAATATTATGGAAGAAATTGACTGTCCTTCAAATGGAGCTCAGGATGTTGACCCTGCTCAAAGCCCTTTCTACACAAGCACTGACAGTGAGAACAATTAATCAGTGGAACGGCTTGCCTCATGAAGTTGTGGGTGCTCCATTAATGGAGATTTTCAAAAAGAGGCTGGACATTCACTTAGTCTGGATTGGTATATGATCTCTTGCTATGGGCAGGGTGTTGGACTAGAAAACCTCCATGGTCCCTTCCATCCCATTTTTGTTCATTTGTTTGAGAGTGTGTTTGTGCTTCAATGGAGCCATGAGAAGTAGGATTGATATGTACCAAAAGGTAAGACAGAGGTGTTGCCAATATGACATTTGGGTTGCATATGCTATTAAGAGGCCTTGGCTCCTATTCTCATAATAATTATCTGCTTATGGATAAGTCAAAGTCAAAAGTTATGGTCTTTGGAAAATGACAGCATTGCCATATAGGGCTAACCGATGAGGAGGCAACAGAGCAAGTTCACATCTTTCCTTACCTGGGGGAACTTTTCTGTGTGACTGGATGTGGGCTCCCTCAACATCAAGGGAGCTCATTTAGAAGGGACAAGTGAATGCACTGTTATTTTTTTTATTAAAATAATAGCTATCCTTAGACTCAATTATTAAATACAAAATACGAACGTTACCATTATGCACTTATATTGAGCTTAACTTTGGGATTTAATTTATATCACTACTAGAACAAATCTGATCATATCATCTGAGAAGTATCTTGAGGGTGGATAAAAGGACTTCACCTGCTGCCCTCAGAGCAGAATTGAGGCATATAATTATGTTTAATAAAATTAATGGTATGGAACCTGATAAGAGTCCCCAAATGCTATTAGAACAAACAAATTTCATTTAAAACATTCTTGATTTTATATTGGCAACTGTCGTCTTTTTTGCCACTTGAGAAAAACCTAAAGAAATGCTGCACAAAGGATCCAAGATGGTCAAAAGAGAGAAAATTAGGGCCATTTTCAGTAAGGTTGGCACACTGAAAGGCATCAACTGCTACAAATGTACCTTCCAAACTCCTTACAATGAATATACTTGTATTTGTGGAGCTCCAGAAATAGAAGAGCATACTAAAAAGCAGAGACATCACCCTGCCAACAAAAGTACGTATAGTCAAGGCCATGGTTTTCCCAGTTGCAATGTATGGCTTTGAAAGCTGGACCATAAGGAAAGCTGAGCGCAAAAGAATTGAGGCCTTTGAACTATGGTGCTGGAGAAGACTCCTGCGAGTCCCTTGGACTGAAAGGCGATCAAACCGGTCAGTCCTAGAGGAGATCAACCCTGACTGCTCTTTAGAAGGCCAGATCATGAAGTTGAAACTCAAGTACTTTGGCCACCTAATGAGAAGGAAGGACTCACTAGAGAAGAGCCTAATGCTGGGAAAGATTGAGGGCAATAAAAAAAGGGGACGACAGAGAATGAGGTGGCTGGATGGAGTCACTGAAGCAGTAGGCGTGAGCTTAAATGGACTCTAGAAGATGGTAGAGGACAGGAAGGCCTGGAGGAACGTTGTCCACGGGTTCGCGATGGGTCGGACATGACTTCGCAACTAACAACAACAAGAAGAAATAGAAGATGTAATACATCTATTATTTTGAATGACAATTATTTAAAAAAGAGGGAGATCAATATCTTGGATTGCACTTTAGAGAAACAGTCTATTGGGATCCTAATATTTTAAAAAATGTATTTCCTGTGTGCTTAGAATTCAAAAATTATATATAATAAAGCCCTTTTCAGAAGGAAATTATGGTCTGATTGTGGCAAATTCTGGGGTTATAAAGAAATACTATTTTCATTCTTTATGCTTATTCTATTGGACTTATTTTTCTAAATTCTGTTTTTACATGGAGTCTTGTTAATGTTCTGTGATTTACATTCTGTATCTTGATATGGCCTAATGACTAATCAATAGGAAATGTTCTAATTTGTGCATGAGAAAAATATTGAATTTATTAAAAGCTAAAAATTGGGACTTGGTAGGACCCCAAATATAACACAGAATTGCTTTTTTCAGGTCAGTGATAACATTGCTTCAGAGGCTCTGAGTGATAAAAGTCAATTCCCTTTTTTCCACCCGATGCTCCCCAAAGAAGGGATCCAGTACCCAGGAAATGTCCAACTGCTCCTTCATTTTGGATGGACCCTGATTGGTCTCTTTGCTCCAGACACAGAGAAGGGAGAGAATTTCATGAGGACATTTACTCCTATGCTTGTCAAGAATAGAATATGTGTTGTTATATCACAACAATTCTCAACGACTGGACATACCGCATTCCTCAGGGATGCCCTCTCTAAGTGGAGACAAGTCAACGTCTTTGTTCACTTCATCAAATATGATTCCCTTTGGGACAGAATTCTTCCCTTCCATTCAGCACTAGAAGGTTTACCAGGACCCATTGAAGGGAAAGTCTGGATCATGACAGTGGTTGGATTACTTTTAGGAAGAAAGGATAGGTGTCTCAAGCACGTCCATAGTATTTGGACCTTTCCCTTTCAGTGGAAAAAGAGTTGGAAAAACGATAATGCCTTTAAAACAGATTTCTTTGTGGAACCTGAATTTCAAGCTGAGTATTTTCACTGTTCTGTTTCAAAACACACCTTTTCTGTCAAAGGCCGGAGAAGTTGCACCCAGAAAGCACCAGTGGAGACCCAAAAGAAAAAGAATAGGATGCAGATCCAAAATGATGGCTATACCTACAGTGTCATTAAGATTCTGTCCCACGCCTTAAGTGCTGCATCCAAACCCCAGAGGAGAAGGAAGAAGGGTGAAGAGAGGTTGGGGGCTCCAAGGCTGCAGCCGTGGAAGGTATGGGGTCCAACAAGGATCCATCAAGCTAAATTCTTTTTCAGGGTCTTTTGTGCTCCCTGGGCTTGGTTGTTTAAGATCTTAAGCTTCTGTACAACATCTCCTACTTATCAGGAGAGTGCTGCATCCTCCTTTCAACAACCAAGACCTTTTATATAGTCGAAAAAAAGTTCCCAGACTTTTTCTGATTTTAAGCTCCTGTAAACTAGGACAAGAAACAATGGTTGGAAATTGATCAAAGAGAGAAGCAACCTGGAATTAAGGAGCAACTTCCTAACAGTGAGGACAATTAACCAGTGGAACAGCTTGCCTTCAGAAATTATGGGTGCTCTGTTACTGGAGATTTTTAAGAAGAGAGATAGACTATGTATAGTCAAGGCCATGGTTTTCCCAGTTGCAATGTATGGCTGTGAAAGTTGGACCATAAGAAAGGCTGAGCACCAAAGAATTGAGGCCTTTGAACTATGGTGCTGGAGAAGACTCCTGCGAATCCCTTGGACTGCAAGGTGTTCAAACTGGTCAGTCCTAGAGGAGATCTACCCTGACTGCTCTTTAGAAAGCCAGATCCTGAAGTTGACACTCAAGTACTTTGGTTGCCTAATGAGAAGGAAGGACTCACTAGAGAAGAGCCTAATGCTGGGAAAGATTGAGGGCAATAGAAGAAGGGGACAACAGAGAATGAGGTGGCTGGATGGAGTCACTGAAGCAGTAGGCGTGAGCTTAAATGGACTCCAGAAGATGATAGAGGACAGGAAGGCCTGGAGGAACGTTGTCCATGGAGTCACGATGGGTCAGACACGACTTCGCAACTAACAACAACAAGAAGATAGTCACTTCTCTGACATGGTATAGGTTCTCCTGCTTGAGCGGGGGGCTGGACTAGAAGACCTCCAAGATCCCTTCCAGCTCTATTCTATTCTATTCTGTTCTGTTCTGTTCTGTTCTGTTCTGTTCTGTTCTATTCTATTCTATTCTATTCTATTCTATTCTATTCTATTCTATTCTATTCTATTCTATTCTATTCTATTCTATTCTATTCTATTCTATTCTATTCCAACATGGCTCTTCTGCTTTATGTCTTTCCTCAAGGCTTAAAGCAGCTCCTTTGATCTATTCCTCCCCTTCTTTGTCATTGACTAAAGCTGATGAAAATTTTGTGCAGTGACTTCTCCAAGTGTTGTGCCTGCAAGAGGACCTGGTATCATTCTACTCGGTAATTAATGACATTATCAACAAATTAATAATACAGTTATCATAACATTAAAATATTACTACTATTTTATTATAATCATTAACCATTCTATGTATAGAATAATGTGAGAAAAACTACAAATGAAATATTAATACTGGTTATAGCTGCCATTCATTACATTCATACAATCATGTATCAAGTCCTGGATGCTAACAATTAGTTAGTTTCCTATTGAATTTTACTCATGCACCTCTCTCTAAAACAAAATCATATTTTTATTTTCTGGAAGCTGTAAGGCCCTGCCTCAGCTGAATCTCTCAAGAAAGCAGAACTGGCATCATTTCAAAAGGAACTTTTATTGAGAGTTAGTGACAGCAAGAGAAGGCAGGCAGAATCTGAAGTTCCCGGGTGAAATTGTTAGGCTAAACCCCATTGTTCAAAAACCCTCCCAACTGCCCAGTCCATAGGAGCCAATCTAGAGGTGTAAAGAGTTTGTGAGAACTCCAGACGGAAATTGCGGTAAGATGTTCCCAGGCATCTCTTCCTTGGTTGAGGTGAGGCAGATGACCTCGGGCAGCGGAACTGAGTCAACAAAGCAAAGCTAAACACATCACAGGAGAGGTCCAAAGGTCCCCCCTCCCATCAGGATGCAGCATCCTGACAGGGATCTCTAGGGACCTGAGAGAAGCTGGGACTTTTTAAAAGAGACCAAAATATCTTTGTCCAAGTGTTACTATAATTTTTGCATCACAAAATCATGATTTATCTACTTCTTTTATTAAAGAAAATATAGAAGAAACAATCACCAAGATCTAATTGTTTTTCCTAACTCCCCAATTTTATCAATCATATTAATATTTGAGTACAATTTTTGAGACAGTTGTATCCACTTAATTATCTCATATCATCCAGCACTCAATTAATTAGATCCCCATTCATCACATCATGAAGCATTTTGTTAATTCTTTGCTAAAAGCAAGTTATACCACCAGCATTCACACAATCTGTTAAGAAAGTATAATGATACGTGTGAGTGAGTTTGGAGGACCAGAGAAAGGGATGCAGGGAAGGATCAGATAAAATGGTTGGAGGGGAGGCAACCCACAGCTGCGTAACCACCAGAGAAAGAAACATAGAAAAATGTTTTGACTGTGAAAAGAAATGGCGAAAGATTTGTGCTTTCACACTGCAAGATGTTGTTAATATAGCCTTACAATAAAGTAGAATTACTTCATTTGGTCACTTTTCCTATATCCTCTACCTGAATGAAGATTAGCCTTGCAACTTTCTTCTTAACAAATCCTTGCTTCCTGGTAATCACCCTATTGTTTACAGGGAGTTTATGAATACTCTAGTTATCTGTGTATTTTGTTTACTTGATTGGTGACCTTTGCTAGATTGTTATATATGATTGACAATTTTTGTCAATTAGATTTTGTCAATATACATTTTATCAGTATACTACATGATTTAGAAATATTGCTGAATTTTTGCACTTCAATTTTGAAGATAATGGTAACACTTGTTTTCCCAACTCATAATATTTGCAACTTAAACAACCATAAAAGAAAGATTCAAATGTAAAAAGTGATAAGAGATAAGAAACCAAGATTTCTGCTTTTAAATTCCTGGATGTTTCCATTCTAGTTCCATCCATTTCTAGAGAAGAGGGAATTGTACAATCTTTCCCTGCTGAAAGTGTACTTGGATCAGAATGGAGACGTAGCAGCAGACTTGAGGATCTTTAGTAGGGTGGTTCTCCCCAAGGAGGATCCCATTGACAAGGTATTGGGGAGTTTTGAAAGACAGAGACTTACAATCAATCAAGAAGCTTTGTCACAGTTAAAGTTGCTCAACAAGGTGGGGAAAATATTGATGTCTTTTCTCTTTTTTCCTAAGCCATTTCAAGTGAGCTAAACCCAGTCCAAAAAGTGGGTAACCTTCACTGAGAATCGAATGTGTGGAGTAAAACCTCTATAATTTTCTTAGGCAGATAAGCATGCTTCAGTTCTATTGACCAAGGTTTCCCTTCTGATACTGTCATGCTGAATCCTGTTGTAAGCTGATCCAAAATGAGATATGGGGTGATTATTATTTAGGACACAAATCATTGCCATTTAGTGTCCCTTCGGCAGTTTAGTATCACCATAAAACTGGTGAGACAGGGCCTCATATGCTGGAGATTTTGGTGTTAATAGCTTCAGATTCATTAGTTTTTTGTCTTCAAATATCAAAGGTGAAGGCAATTCGGTTGACCAGTCCCTGAGTTCAGATTTGGATGGAATCCAATGAAATGGAATCAAGACTGGATGGAGGTCCTGTTGGTCCAATTGTTAAATAAGCTTCATCTTGCCTTGATTGGAGTCAGGGGTCTCCCAAAATTGCAGTCCCATAGTCTGGGATGTTTTTAATCAGCTGAGAACATGCTTATAGCTGCCTCTCTCTAACCCCACTGGGATAGTGGAATTTAGCAAGGAGGTCCAAGGCTTTCAGTTCACATGAAATAGTAATGACTGGTCTGATGTGAGCTCATTTATGGATTGATTGATTAAATTTATTTGCTACCCATCTCACCATTATAATGGCTTGAAAACTGAAGTACTGAAACATGACTTTTGTGAAAAAGAAATCCTGATATCAGAAGTAAAAAAAAGGGCAGTTTTGAAGGAAATATTACTTAGATTTGGGCATTGGCTTGTAGGAGTGCACTTCATCTGACAATCCCTTCAATGCAACTGTTTATCTTGATTGTTAGCTGCCTTAGCAGACACCAAGAGGTTAGAAATCAAAGTAATAAGAAATACGTGTATGTATTTCCCTGTCAGATTGTGTCACCTAATTGTATTCTCTCAACAATAAGGACCTTGTGTTGGATACATTGTGTTGAATATCCCTTTCCACACAGGGCTCACACTCATGACCCATGTGGTGCATCAAAAATTGCCTGACTCACCCTTATTGTGGAATACATTCTCATGTCCTCACCTCCATCTCATCTCACTATAATTTTAGAAATTTTTCAGCCAGTTTTAGTTTTAGTTCACCAGCATGGTTGCCATATAAATTGAACAAATATATATATACAAATAAAGAACATCTTTAAGGTTGGCAGCCCTTATTTGTGAGGAAATTTCCCTTTTTATCTTAACCGGAGATAATTTTGGACTGCTTTGAAAGGGAAGCAGCTTTGCAATGTTTTATGTACTCCAGAAGAAACCTTTCCAGATCCTACTGGTCAAAAGTTTCTTTCTTCCTCACAGTTTTATTCTAGTTTAATAAATGCAATGAAATGAAAAATTAATATATATTTTACAATAAAGTTCACTCTAAAATTTAGTATTTGTGGATATTTAAAAATCAAGCATTTATGAAGAATGGAGGAATGCATGTTAATTCCACTATGAGGTGGAAAACACAGTTTATCACTCAATGCTTAAATCTTTTCTCAATTTCATCCCTCCAGACTTTGTTAAGTAGAAAGGTACTTTATAAATCAGAAGACAAAGGGAGGAACTGAATGAAGCATCTTCCTGCAATTGTATCTCCTGCAACCATTTGGAAGGGGTCAGAGATTTCATATTTGCCTATGTGAAGCCCAGAGACAACTTGGCTGATATTCATGTCTACCTCCATTTCTTCTTTTTCTGTTTAGTCTTTGCCTCAGTCTAAATGTGTGGAAAAATGCCATCCTGGATTTGTCAAGCAGGCTCGAGAAGGAGAGCCAGTTTGCTGCTCCGACTGCATTCCTTGTCCAGAAGGGACCATCTCCACTCAGGAAGGTGGGTGACACCATAGGGAAACTTTGATCAATATGCATGTTAAAGACACGTGTAAGTTTGATTGTTTATGTTCTGTTCGCAAGGCAGACATGAAGACGAGGCAGTTGGTACAAAATATGTTCTTTATTGAATACATTAACTGAACAGAAGCAAGTGAACAATGGCAACAGGCCCTTTTATACTCCTCTTGCAAAGGGGATGCTCAACCAATGAATGCAGGCTATTCTCCCGCCTCGCGCATGCACACGAGGCTGAAGACAGCCTGTCTGGGTCCCAGGCAGACATGTGGTCTGCCCGGGTCTCTACAACCGGTCCCGGGCAAACACGTGGTCTGTCCGGGTCTCTGCAGTTTTCCTGCAGATTTCCTGAGCCTTGCTGATTGACTCAGCAAGGCCCAGGACACAACACCCCTCCCCCCTTGGCTTGGACAATGCTGTCCCCACCAGTTAACAGTACCATGTCACATTTAGTCCAGACAGCAGCCTGGCTATTCCCTGTACCCCGAGTAACCTGGTCCCAGTGGGATTCTAAGTCAATCCACGTTCTTTCACTCTTAGATAACATGGGCCTCGCAGGATCTCACCTACTCTTGCAAATATTTAGGCGGGGCCTTAATCCGCCCAGATCTTCGTGGATCCATCGTAGGGAGGGGTGTGATGACATTTGGGGGAAGTGAATTGGGTGCCTGGAGTGCTTGCTCCCGGTTTGCGCACAACAAACCAGGACTTTGTTGCCCAGAAGACTCAGGGGTTCCCCCTAACTGCTGACTGGCTGGATCCACTAACCCCAAACCAGATGTCCTTGGAGGAGTCAAGTTCCCCGAGTTCCTTGGTGGGGTGGAGTTCCCCCAAAACCCTTGGAACTCCCCTTGGGAGCAATGTCCTTCAGGCCCAAGGCCAGCAGCAGGGGTGCCCTGAGTACCCAATTTACGACCATTTGCCCTAAGCCAGGGACCTCTGCCAGAGTCAGGAGCCGCCTCCATGGCAGAACTCCCTGCTCCTATGCCAGAGTCAGGATCCGCCTCCATGGCAAGACCCTCATCTGGAGCATTTGGAGACACCCCCCCGCTTGGAGAGACTGTGAACCACAATCGTAATTGGGGTCCCCCTCCCCCCCGAGAGCGGAGTCAGGGGAGGAATTCCAGCCTGGAAGCCGCCAACGCAGCTGGTCTATGTGGCGCCATAGGACACGCCCATCCTCTAAGACCACTTCGTATGACAGAGGTCCAGAGACTTTAAAGATTACAGCAGGTACCCAGAGATGCCCCTGCCCATAGTTCCTGGTCCAAACCGGATCACCCACTTGAAGTCTCCTAGGTGCCCGCGGCTGTGACATCTGTGAAGCCATCCGGTCTGGGTGAAGCCTGTCCAGCTTTGTAATAAGTCTGCGACCCCAGCAGAATTCAGCTGGGCTCTTTCCAGTAGCTGTGCATGGTGTGGTGCGGTGTGTGAGAAGAAAATCAGCTAACCTGTTATGCCAGGGTCCTTGAGTGATTCTCTTTAATGCATCTTTCGTGGTGCGCACCATGCGTTCAGCCTGACCGTTGGTGGCAGGATGAAAAGGAGCAGATGTGGCATGCCGGATCATGTTGGCTTGGAGAAATGCCTGAAACTCAGAAGAGGTAAATTGTGGACCATTGTCTGATACTAGAACATCAGGAAGGCCATGGGAAGCGAAGATTCCTCTGAGCACCTGGATGGTCCTGGCAGTAGTGGTGGAGGACACAGGAACAACCTGTAGCCACTTGGAATGGCTATCCACAAGGAGGAGGAAGAATTGCCCCTGAAAGGGCCCAGCATAATCTATATGGACACATGACCATGGAGTGAGTGTCTCCTCCCACCTATGTACAGGGGCCTGGGGCATTTCTGGCTGTGATTGCTGGCACACTTGACATCCCTGAACCTGGGCCTCGATGTCCTTATCGAGTCCCGGCCACCAAAGATGGCTGCGCGCAAGCGCCTTCATCCTCACTATTCCCGGATGTCCCTCATGAAGAGAGAGCAAGACTCTAGTCCTCAATGAGGCTGGGATGACTACTCGATTGCCCCACAGGATACACCCTTTGAATGTGGACAATTTGTGCTTCCTGCACCAGAAACTCTGGAAAGCAGTACCAGGACACGTGTCAGGCCATCCTGACAACACACATGTCAGCACACGTGCAAGTGTGTGATCAGTGGCAGTTTCAGCAGCCACATCCCTAGCATTGAGGGGAGATTCTGGTAAGTCCTGAATAGACAGAATATGTACAGCAGGAGCAGGGTGTGCCTCTATCTGCTTGAGAGGTAACCTGCTTAGGCCATCAGCATGGCCCATCTCAGAACCTGGTTTGTGAACCAGGGTGTAGTCATAAGCTGCTAAGAATATAGACCATCTCAGCATTCTAGGAGATATAATCTGAGGAGTTTGTTTGTTGGTTGTAAACAACCCCAGCAAAGGCTTGTGGTCAGTATAGACTGTGAAATGGCACCCATACAAGAAATCATGAAATTTCTTGATGCCTGAGATTATTGCCAAGGCTTCCCTATCAATCTGCACATAATTATGCTCAGCAGATGAGAGGGTCCTAGAATAATAGGCCACAGGGACCTGCGTTCCATCTTCCTTGAGATGGCTTAGCACTGCTCCTACCCCATAAGGGGAAGCATCACATGCGATGCACACAGGCAACTGCTCATTGAAATGAGCCAGTACAGCATTGGAGGACAGCAAAGCCTTGACTTTTTTAAAAGCCTCCTCATGGACTCTTGTCCATGCCCAGGGAGCCTGTTTGTCTAAGAGCCTGTGCAGCGGCTCGGCCACAGCAGCCTTGTGGGGGAGAAAGGAATGGTAAAAATTCAAGAGGCCCAGAAAAGCCTGAAGTTCTGTTTTTGACTGGGGACTAGGGGCCAGTTGGATGGCCTGGAATTTGAACTCTGCGAGGTGGATGCCATCTGCATCAATGCGGAACCCCAAAAACTCGGTGGATGTCACCCCTATTTTACATTTGTCTTGCTGTAGCTTCAGCCCAGCTTGGCGGAAATGCAGCAAGACAGCCCTTAGCCTTTCGGCCAAGTTCCCTGATGACTCTCCTGCAATGAGGATGTCATCAAAATAGGGGCAGACCCCGGGAATCCCTCTGAGCGTTCGCTCCATCACCCCTTGAAAAATGCCAGGGGCTACATTGACCCCAAACTGCAGCCTCTTTACTTTGAACGCACCTCTGTGCGTGACTATGGTTTGTGCCTCAGCAGTCGCCTCATCAACAGGTAACTGTTGATAGGCTTGAGTCAAATCAAGCTTGGCAAAAAGCTTTCCTCCTTTCAGTGAGGCCAAAATGTGGCTCACCATGGGCACAGGATATGCATGCTGCTGTAAAGCCTTATTCAAAGTGCATTTATAGTCCGCACAGATTCGGACTTCCCCATTGGATTTCAGTGGAGTTACTATGGGGGTTTCCCATGGACTAGAGTCCACAGGTTCCAGAATGTCTTGTTGGAGCAACTTGTCCAACTCAGCATCAATTTTGCTCTTTAAGGCAAAAGGCACCCTCCTTGGCTTGACCCTTATGGGTGTAATGCTTGGATCCAATTTTAATGCAATGGGAGGCCCCTTGTACGAGCCAAGTTCTGAGCTGAACACATCAGCAAACTCCTTACATACTCCTGTAAGGCTAGCTGTTTGCAGCTGATTCAGACCAGTTACTTGGATCCCAAGTGCCTCGAACCAATCGAGTCCTATAAGACTCGTTCTATCACCCCCAACAACCACTACATCCAACAATCCATTGAAGCCCTTTCGCTGCACTCTGAGCGTGGCTTCCCCTTTCACACTTACTCGTGTGTTCTGGAAATCAGTGAGAACAAGATTGGAGGGCCTGAGCCTGACCCAAGAGCCACTCTGGGAGCAAATCTTATTAAATGTTTCCACTGAAATAATAGAAAGAGCCGACCCTGTGTCCAGCTCCATAGCCAGGGGAACTCCCTGCAGCTTCACATCTATGCGCAGCTTTTTCTTAAGGGGCCTATGAGTTCCTGTCTTGAACACCCCCCCTCCGGGACGCACAAAAAACCACCCTGTTTTGGCTGGGGACCTTGGTACCTTTCAGAGGCAATTCGGGGGACCTGTTCTTTGGACGACCCATGCAGGCCGATGCTATATGGCCTTGCCTTCCGCATACTCGACAGACAGCAGATCGAAATCGGCAGTCGGCCCTCCTGTGGCGACCCACACAGCCGAAACAGCGAAGGGATGCGGGCGGTGGCCCTCTGCGATCCGGCAGTTGTCTCTCCGCCGATGGCTGAATCTTGTCCACCTCTTCCTCCTCGGAGTCTTCCCCAGAGGCCTCACACGTGGCCTCTTGGTGAACCGGGACGGCCACTGGATGAATCTTCGTAAACCGCAAGGCCTTCACCGCGCCTCTGGCTGCTTCCTCTGCTGCGATCTCTCGTAAGGCGTCTTGAAAAGTGACATCCATCTTTGCAAACAGCTTTTGCTGTACTTTGCGGCTTCGCAACCCGCACACAAGTCTATCTTGGAGCCTTTCCTCCAAATCTTGAAATACACATGGTCGTGCGGCCTGCCTCAAGGCTGCGATGAAATCCGCAGCTGATTCACCAGGCCGCTGGTCCCTCTGCTCGAACTGATGCCTCCAAGCTATAATCGAGAGCTTGGGCTCGAAGTGTTCTCGCAGCATCTTCTTCAAATCGGCGTACGCGATTGATTCCAATGGTGCCGGGGCGACAAGATTTTCAGCGATTTCAAAAGTCTCTTGCCCACAGACACACAGCAAGGTAGCCGCATTCAGGCCGTCTTCCTGGACTTTATTTACTCTGAAATAGTTTTCAACGTGAGCTGCATACGAGCTCCAGCGTTCTGGATGCGAGATGTCGAATTCGTCGAGATGGCCCAGCTTGGACATCTTCTTTCTCAATGGCCTCGTCCACGTCTCTCACTGCAAGGAATTGAGAAGGGGTCCAACGAAGCCAAGCCCACCTCCAGCGTATGTGTGCTGGCCGGCGACTGCTCCTCCTGGACGCCGTGCTTCTCTTCTCTTCCCGGCCTAGGTGAGTAGGCCTACTTCTGCTTCTTCAGGATTCCAAATGGCGAATCCCACCTTCGTCGCCAATGTTCTGTTCGCAAGGCAGACATGAAGACGAGGCAGTTGGTACAAAAGATGTTCTTTATTGAATACATTCACTGAACAGAAGCAAGTGAACAATGGCAACAGGCCCTTTTATACTCCCCTTGCAAAGGGGATGCTCAACCAATGAATGCAGGCTATTCTCCCGCCTCGCGCATGCGCACAAGGCTGGAGACAGCCTGTCTGGGTCCCGGGCACACATGTGGTCTGCCCGGGTCTCTACAACCGGTCCTGGGCAAACACGTGGTCTGCCCGGGTCTCTGCAGTTGTCCTGCAGATTTCCTGAGCCTTGCTGATTGACTCAGCAAGGCCCAGGACACAACAGTTTAGTTTTTAATTTTCATGGCGTCCAATTTCTTGGACAATGGGAAGAATAAGAAAAATATCTTGAAGAATGAGGGAAGAAGAAGGGTGTTGTGGATTGCATAGGAAATCTCTTTCATTTCCCAGTTTAGATGTTTCCGTGCATATTTATCTTTCTTAGAAATATCTGTATTCTTTGTAACTTGAGGAATGATTTTAGATCAATGGGTTTTGTTTACCTAAACCAACTTTACATTACAGGCTGATAGATGCATCGATCGATCAATCATTCATTTAATTAGTTAATCTTTAGTAAGATCATATATCATTATAAGCTGCAATATCTAATTGGGAGGAACAATAGAGGGAGAGATGTTGGGTAAAAAGAACAATGGAAACCAAACAGAGGATTCAGGATTCACCTGGAATTTACAAATAGGCCAGAATGCAAAGGCATGCACAGTAGTTAGTTTCCATGTGTTCTTCCATAGGACACCCCTACTGTGCAGGCTCCACAGAATCCCAGTTTCTTTCCAGGTGCAAATAAGTTCAACTTTCAAACCCTCCATTAGACAGAACCAGGGTATCTGCAGGGCTTCCTCTCCTTGAGGATATCTGCTTCTCCCACCAGAGCATATAATAATTGGCATGCAAATAATCTGTTCCCTTAAAGGATTCCCACTTTATGGATCATCAGAAGCCTGCCTTTTCTGCTGCAGTTCTTACCCTATTGGACTTACTCCCCCTTGAAATTGAATAGGCCCCCATCCTCTTAAACCTCTGGAGACTTGCTACTTCTCCCAACCATTTGGGATAAGGTAAGGTCAGTGCAGGATAAAAATCTGGTGGATTACCTCAGAGAAGGGAGGATGCAGCACCAGATAGATTTTCTTTTAAATTTATGTTGTTGCTGTTGTTGTTCCTTTTATAGTTGTATGTATTGGGGATTTTTGTTGCTGTTGTTGTTGTTGTAGTGTAAGTATATTCCATTTACTGTGACTTTTCTGTCTCTCTGTATCACATTTTATCCAAAAGTTTTCTTGAAATTTGAAAGACTATAAAAGAAATATTACTTTCTTTTCTCAGATACCACAAAATGCACCAAGTGCCCAGATGATCAATATCCAACTGAGAACCGAATCCAGTGTATCCCCAAAAGAATAACCTTCCTGTCCTATGAAGAACATCTCGGCATCATCCTCATCTCCTTTGCTCTACTCTTGTTCCTAATCACAGGCTTTGTTTTATTAATATTCATTAAATACCTTGAAACTCCTATTGTCAAAACCAACAACCGGGACCTCTCCTACATCCTCCTGTTTTCCCTTCTGCTTTGCTTCTTATCCTCCTTTTTCTTCATTGGCCGGCCAAGGAAAGCCACCTGCCTTCTCCGACAAACAGTGTTCAGCATTGTCTTCTCAGTAGCCATGTCATCTGTGTTGGCTAAAACAATCACAGTAGTGCTGGCATTCCTAGCCTCAAAACCAGGCAATAGAGTGAAAAGATGGTTGGGGAAGAGCTTGGCCAACTCCATCATCCTTTCTTGTTCTGCTGTCCAAATTCTCATCTGTGCTATATGGTTGGGAGTTTCTCCCCCATTTCCTGACTCTGATCTGCACTCCCAGCCTGAAGAGATTATCCTTAAATGCAGCAAAGGCTCTGTCACCATGTTTTATGTTGTCCTTGGTTATATGGGCTTCCTTGCTGCAATTTGCTTCACTGTGGCTTTCCTGGCTAGGAACCTGCCTGGAGCTTTCAATGAAGCCAAGTTGATCACCTTCAGCATGCTGGTCTTCTGCAGTTTCTGGGTTTCCTTCCTCCCCACCTACCTGAGCACTAAAGGAAAATACATGGTGGCCGTGCAGGTCTTCTCCATCTTGGCCTCCGGTGCTGGACTATTGAGCTGCCTCTTATTCCCCAAGTGCTACATTATCATCCTGAGACCAGATCTAAACACTAAGGAACATCTAATGGCAAAATCAGGGGAATGATTGTGAAATTGTTTCTTGCGTTTTTAAAATTTAATTATTGATTGCAATTTAGAAGGCTGTTAACTTCTAATTATCCATTATTACTGGTTATATATTCTTCCTTTGGATTTGCTTGACAACTTATGTTCATTAAAACTGAAGGAAATAAATATGTGAAGTTGGTTAGTTAAATGAAAATTCAATATAATCATCAAATATATCAATAATAAATAAATAAGTAAACTAACAAACAAACAAATGAATAAATATGTTTTTTTAAAAAATAATTTTTATTGAATACAAAAGAAAAAAGAAAAAAAGATTAAAAAACATTGAACATAGTGTATCATCTTTGACATACATCTTTGTCTAGACATTCCGTATTATACATGTACTTTATACATTTCAGATATTCTTCCTCTATTTACATCCCTTCTAATGACCTTCCTTCTTTTTTTCCCTTCCATTTGTAAAATTTATTCCAGCTTAAATAGTATTCTGTTTCCTCCTGATTTTTTAATTCTTTAGTCATCTTATCCAATTCTGCGCAATACAAAATTTTCTTTATTAACGCATCTCCACTAGGCACTTCAGTTGCTTTCCAATTTTGGGCAAACAAAATTCTTGCCACCGTTATCACATGAATAATTAGGTATATATCATCTTTGTTTATATTTTTTTCTAATATGCCAAGTAGTAGCATCTCTGGTTTATATTGAGTTTTTTGACCCGTCATTTCTGTTATCCAATTCCAAACCCTCTGCCAATAAACCTATACCTCTTTGCAAGCCCACCAAACATGAAAAAAGTACCCTTTTCCCTTTTACACTTCCAACAAAGTGGTGAGTAGCCACTATACATTTTTGTGAGCCTAGCCAGTGGCAGGTGCCATCTAAAGAGCATCTTATAGAGATTTTCCTTATAAGTTGTTGCCAATGTAATTTTGCAATTACGTTCCCAGATTTGCTGCCATTGGTCCAGGTTTATAGCGTGCCCCAAATCTATTGCCCAGGTAACCATCATTTCTTTAACTTGTTCTTCAAATAATTTATATTCTAACATATATTTATATATTTTTTTGATTTGTTTTTTCTCCGAGCCTAATAATATTTTATCAAGCCCCGTATCTTGTCTATTAATTCCCCATTCTTTCTTGTCTTTCACGTATCTTGCTTGTATCTGAAGGTAAGACCACCATTCCAAAGCAATCCCCTGTTGTCTCAACTCTTGCCTTTGCTTTAGATATCCTTCCTCTGACAGGATATCTTTGTATATGATAACCCTATCTTGCCTATAAAGGTTGGGGTATATAACTGCTTCTAATGGTGAGAACCAGCCTGGGAGTTTTGTGTAGTATTTGCATTTAACTATATTCCAGCTTTTTATTAGTTCTTGCCGGACTTTATGCCTCAGAAAGTATTGATGGTTCCTGCTTTTATCTGTCCATAGGTGGGCATGCCAGCCCTGCTGGAGATCATGCCCCTCTAATAGTAAACATCTTTTATTTTCCAATATTATCCAATCCCTAATCCCCCTCTCTCTTTAGCATCCTGTAGAGACTTTTGCTTTATCCTCGCCTTCCTTCTTTGCCACACAAAATCTAAAGTTAACTTAAGATAATTTTGGGTAAAATATTCATTTTCACCGCTGAGATTCTTCCTAGAAACGAAAGATGTAGGTTTCTCCAGCGGTCTAGGTCAACTAATTTTCCGTAGTTATCCTCTCTAATTGATGAACAACGTGCTGACATAACAATACCCAAATATTTTATTTTAGTAACTACTTGTATTCCTAATTTTTCCCCAAGATTTTCTTTTTGCGTGTTAGTCATATTTTCTGCTATGATCTTTGTTTTGTTTCTATTTATTTTCAAGCCTGCCACCTCTCCATATTCCACCAATAATTCAAAAAGCTTCTGACCTGATTGCACGGGATCTTCCAATATAAATACTAAATCATCGGCATATGCTTGGAGTTTATATTTTTCCTTCTTAATCTCAAGCCCTTTAATTTGCTCTTCTTGCCTTACAGTCCTAGCTAAAATCTCCAATGTATATATAAACAATAACAGTGAGAGAGGACATCCTTGTCTTGTACCTTTCTGAATATTGAATTTGTTGGTGGCCTCACCGTTTATTATAATCTGGGCATTCTGTTCGGAATATATTGCAGCTATAACATTTAAAAAAATTTCTCCAACATCCATTAATTTCAATTGTTGGATCAAAAATAGCCAATTAACATTATCAAATGCCTTCTGTGCGTCCAAGAGTAAGAGTGCCATTTGGCAATCGCTATGTAATTTGTAGTATTCCAATATGTCTAAAATTGTCCTTATATTCCGCTTAGTCTGCCTATTCGGGAGGAAACCATTTTGGTCACAATGTATGAGGTCAATTAAATAATTTTTAAATCTCTCTGCCATTATTGATGCAAAGATCTTATAATCGACGTTTAGTAGGGAGATAGGCCTATAATTTTGTATCTGTGTTCTTTCTACATCTTCTTTTGGTATTAATACTATATTTGCCTCTAACCAGGATTTAGGTATTTTCGCTTCAGTTAAAACGTCGTTGAAAACTTCTAATAGGTGTTGATTAAGTACGTTTTGGTGTTCTTTATATAATTCCGCTGGTATTCCATCTGGGCCGGCCGCTTTATTAATTTTTTGTTTACTTATAGCCGTAGTTATTTCAATCATACTTATTTCCTCATTTAACATGATTTTTATTTCCTCTGGTATCTTCGGTGTATCTGTCTTTTCCAAATAGTCTATTATCTTTTCTACACTTTGTCCCTCACTCCTCTTATATAAGTTTTCATAATATCTTTGAGCAATTCCCCTGTTAATTATCTCATCATGTTGAATCTCTCCTTCCTCATCTTGCAAATTAACAATCTGTTGCTTCTCTTTCTGCCTTCTTAGTTTATACACCAACCATCTTCCAGGTTTATTCGCATATTCAAAATTATTTTGCTTGGCGGCCTTAAGTTGTTGTGCTAACTTTTCTGAGTCTTCTATATAAAGTTTGTGTTTAATTAATTCCATTTTACTTTTCAAACTGTTATTATTTAGGTCACCCTGATATTGTATTTCAGCCTGTTTATATTCTTCTTCCAGTCTTATCCTGTGTTGTTGTTTTTTCCTTATTTCTCTTGGCCATATATGAGATTGCAACTCCCCTCATGTATGCTTTAGCTGTATCCCAAGTATTCTGCAAAGATGTATCCCCATTTTTATTCGTTTGAAAGAAAAAGTGCATTTCTTTCTCCATCTTTTCCTTAAACTCTTTTTCTCTAAGTATCACTCTTTGAGGAGTCCATCTTGGCCGGCTCCTTTGCCCTTTCTAGCAAAAACTTATAGGATTATGGTCCGCCCAAAGACTAGGTTCTATATTAATTCCTTGAATTTCCGAATCTAATTTTTTTGAAAGCCATAACATATCAATCCTGGTCCACGAGCTATGTCTATTAGAGTAATATATATATTCCCTTTTGTCTATATTTCTTTCCCTCCAAGCATCTTGCAAGTTAAGGTCTGTGCACATCTCAAAAAAAGTTCTGGGAAGTATTTTTTTGTTTCCTTTGCTTGCCTCATTACTTTTATGGTCTTTTGTTCTATCTACTGTCGCATTGAAATCTCCAATCATACAAAACCCATCTCCCTCTAAGTTGCTAAGCTTGCTGTGTAGATCCTTAAAAAAAGATACTTGGGCTTCATTTGGTGTTGGATTGGGACAATGATTGGTAGTTTCTGAAAGGAGATTGCCAAGAGAAGGGAAATTTAAGAGAGACTGAAGGGAATATTGGACTATTAAATTATAACCTCACAAGTTAGAACAAAAATTGGGGAAGCTTAAAACTAACATTTGGTACTGTGGTACTAGAACGTGAAATATATTGACAGAGTTATATTTACAGACCATGATAGTGACAAAAAGTGGAAGGAAAAAAAGAGGGAAGTGAAAAGGGGTTATTTTGGAGGAACAGTAAGTTGTGGAAAAGTTTACAAAAAATGGCAAGTAATCCAACTCTGACTAAGATTGGCGGGGAAAAAAATACAATACAAAGTTCTAGCCCCATGAGTCAGAAATCGTTAGATGATATGCTTCAAAAGGAGCGTTCTAACTCATTTAAAGACCATCAGGTAATGATGCAGACAATGCAGGAAGCTATGTTTAAGAATCATGAGGAAATCAAGAAGGAGTTAGAAGGGGTAAGGAATGATACAGGAGAAATGAAAGAGAAGATTCAGGCAATGGATGGAAGATTTGAGCTCTTCCAACAGCAAATTGTAAAAAATGAACAGAAACTATTGGAAGTAGAACGAAGAATGGATAATGAGGAGAAGAAGGTTGAAGAGATAAATAAAAATTTAACTTTGGCTAACAAAGAATTAGTGACAGCGGTGACGCTACTGGAAGTGGAAAAGGCAGCTCATTATCTTAGATTCCAAAATGTCATTGAGGAGAGAGGGGAAGACCTTCAAGATAAGATGGCAGACCTACTGATTGGAGCTCTTGGGATAGACAAAGAGAAGATGATTGCTGCAATGGACGAGACATATAGGGTGCAGACAAATTATGGGAGAAGATATAATTTGCCTAGAGAAGTTCACGTGAAATTTATAAAAAAGACAATTAGAGATGAAATATTATATAAGACACGTGATGAACAGCTGGAGTATAGAGGGAAAGAAGCCACTTTTAATCTGGTTCCCTCTGAAGCCCAATATCTTTGCCTCTCCCTGCGGTCAGTGCCAGGCTGAGATGTGTCCAGCTTGTTAAAACTACTGCAGAAATGCCTGAAAAAAACCTAGATGACCTAAACATGAGCTGTGAACTTCACCTGTTAATTCAGTTGATGAGCCACACTGCTCAGGAAAGAGGGTTTCTACTGAATCTAGGTTAAAGAGAGCATACGCTTCCATGATGGTCAGTGGAGTTTGATTCACTCACTTCAACCACCTGCTGGGACAGTCACACAACACACTTGAAGGGGCTCAGCAATTGAGTCCCGCAAAGGGGACTGAGGGTGTGCCTCCAATACTGGGTGTGCTGAGGTTGGCCAATAGCAAACAGGATTGCAAACTCCCTGGACTCGGATGAGCTCTCCTAGCTTGCAAGTGTCTGAGACTCACCTCCTGTGGGGGTTCTTGCCTGACTATCAGTGCTGCCAACCAAAAGGGGGACCTTGACTTGGACCCCCACAGCATGGAACCCCCCTTGCTGTGATGTCACTGCTGCTCTCCCACCCTTCTCATCCGCTAGGAGGACTCCTCCCTCAAAGAAACCTTTTCCAACCATGCTTGAGGCTGCCTGAGCTGGATTGTGTAGGGGGCTCCACCTGCCTTCCTCTTTTCCAGCAGACCCTCCCTGCCCTTAACAGGAAGGGACATCAACCTCCTGCAGCCCTCCTGGCCTTCCAGGACCCCAACTTCATTGTCCTGTCCACAGCCTTCATGAGGACTTGAAACTCGCTGTCATGATCAGGATTGAAGTTTTCCTGCCGCTTCTACACAAAACAACTAGTTTTTTAAAAATTCTGCCCGTGTTTAGCAAATTGGAGTCCACTCAGCTGGTTTTGCAAGACTGTAGCCAGACTCAGGAAGACCCACAACCTCAGCCGGCTGTGTTTGAAAGTTATGAGAAAGACCATAGGTGACCTGATTTTCCAGAAGTGGTTTGCCATTGTCTCTTTCCCAGGGCTCTGAGAGATTGGCTGGGCCAGGTTTACCCATCTGGCTTTGTGCCCAAGCCAGGACTAGAACTCATGGTTTCCTGGTTACTAGTCTGATTCCTTGACCATTACACCAGACTGACTCTGATCATAGCCATACAACCCATTTAACCTGGTCTCCTCACCAATGGCTGAATTCACATTTGCAACTTTTAGTCATGGTTTATTTTTGAAGGTTGAACCAATGAGTCAGTGAATTATGAATATTAATTTAGCAGAGACTAGCTGAAGAATCATTTATAACAGAAATAAACTGGAGACACTTCTTGTAAGGGCCACATTCACACAACATACTTCAGCAGGCTGGGGAAACATTTTTTGCAGACACCCAACCTTGGGCAAAAAGACAGCTCTAGGTGCAGCCTCCTGACAGCCTGTAACAAACCATGGATGACCACAGCCACCTCTCCGCCACTTCCCTGGGCTCTGACCTGAGGGAAACCCAGAAATAGGGGGCCGCATTTCCAACTGAAGTTTCCTCCCCTCTGGAGGTACAACTAAACTTCAGTGAGACAGGGCAGGCAACATCATGGGCTAGAGAAGCCTTCTTACACATCAAGCTGGCATTCAAAAGCAACAGCCAGAATGGGAGCCACTGAAGATCTGGTAGCCAGGCAGTGAGAGTGGAAGCTGAGAACTGAACAGTGGGACAACTTTCAAATGATGGACCTGGGATATTGGTCATCCTGTGCTCCTCATTGTAAGGATGGACCTGCCCATCCCATCAGTTCCCCCTCCCACTCAACACCCCCCCCCAGTTCTCCCTTCTAGGCCAAGCTGTCCATATTAACATCCCCCCTCCAGATAAGAAACATAATCTATCAACAATTGACCAAGATAAACCAGAACACAGGGACTCCGAAATATAAGCGCTTGGAGGTCTTCGGGGGAGAACAAACAAAACCTCAGAGATAGGAATGTCACAGGAGTTGTACCACACCAAGTGGATCTACATAATCAGAGGAACTGCCACAAGGTCCCCCTAAACCAGAGGTGTCAAACTGCTGGCCCATGGGGCGGATGCATCATAGCGAAACCGTGTGCATCCCATTGCTGGCAATGGAAAAAAAGTCATGATACATGTGATGTTGAGATTTTGACACACCTGCCCTAAACCACCACCTGGATGGTTGTGGAAAGAAATCAGGTCACATCATCTACTACACTGGGTACTGCCACCATCTCAACTACAGACCTAACAGCACAATTGTAATGGCTCTCATTGTATCAGTATGGAAAGACAACACAGAAAGTGTCAAGGAAACTAAAACTTCTACCCACTCTACAATTTTCTCTCTGTGTGCCAATGGTGCTACCCAGGCTGTCACTTTCCTGCCTTTTAGCCAGCTCTCATGCAAAAAATGATCTTTTTAGAACAGATGGCAAATGAAATTTCACTTCAGTTAAAAGGAATTATAAAATCAGCTCCAAATCAGCATTAATACATGGAAATCTCATGGAAAAGAAAATCCCAAACTCTTAACATTAGGCTGGGTTCAAGGATACTGAGTGCTTCCAGGGAGATAAGCACAGGCAGCACTATGATTAAGTGTCACCAACCTTGAGTGGCACCAAACTGCATAACTCTGGGTGACCTTCTCTAGCAGCCTCTGGAGGCAAGAGACCCGATTGAAAGACAGCAGAAGTCACTTTCCTAGCTGTTGAACTATCTCCATCCAGCATGACTTTCTGGACATGTCCTAACAAGAAGGACTAAGACCACTACAGAACACTGCCCCAAGGAGTGTATCTGTGACTTTTCTGTAACGTGATTTTCTCCAGCTACCCCTCCTTACTTGGAAGAAGTTCAGGGTCCCAAGAGCAGAAGCTCCTTCTCACTGCAATCATCACCATCCCTGTCTCTGAGACCTCTTCTCCTATGTCTCCAGTGACTGCCTTTGATGTAAACATCAGACTGAAGCAACATGGAAGGGATCTTGCATCAGAAAAGGATAAATATAACAGGTTAAGCTTTTTGTGGCTCACATTACAGGACAGACAGGAGCTGTGCTCTTGAATATATTTTCTCTCTCTTTCAGGTGAATCTTGGTTTCTCTACCTGAATCAGGAAAGCCACTGGATATTCCACCCTGTCAGAATGCTTTGAATTCTAATTCTTTTTTTTAGAAAGAAGAAGGAGATTGATTCCACCCCATGAATTATGGACCTCCTGCTTCTGCTTCTGCTTCTCCTTCTGATGCTGCTGGTGTCCCAGCCACTCTCTGGGAAGCTGAGAATGAAGTGCCCACTGAATTTGGACCACCAGGATGGAGAAAAGCCATGGAGCTATTATAGGCCAGGAGATCTTCTCATTGGTATAATCATCTCTCCATCAGAAATAGCTCCTGTAACATTACCTTTCAACATGGCTCCTTCTAGTCAGATTCAACTGTAAGTCATGCGATGGAGTTTCATTCCCTCCATTTGCAGCTCTAACACACTTCTTTTTTTCTTCTTGTTTTACTTACTCTTATATTGCAGGATTTGACACATTTTTTGAATCTTTTTGATTAACACAGCCTCTCCCTTTTGCCTTATTTTTTGAGAGTAGAAACATAAGGCAAACGAAACCTGAAAGAAGTCCACATTATTTTCCTCTCTCTGTTCAATCCTAAATTCATGACTGGAATACTGATTTTGGTTGAAAGTAATGATTGAAATAGTTCTAATTTTCTCTGCCCAACCATTTCCATATTTTTATAACTGATTGATATGCAATGTCTGATTTTGCAAGGAATAGAAGATGACTTGTTTTTAGAACAGCTTCTCTGGTCACTTATCAAAAATCTCCTTCCTTTAATGGTGGTTCTTCTTTAATGACTGAATTATTCTCGGCTATGAATATGAGTACTGCTAAAAATAATTGTATGTTTTTGATTTGTTAAACCTTTTTGAGGACTATTCCCATCCTCAACACTAACAATATTAAAGTGTGATAGGTGACTATCATTTGCCTCTAGTTTTGGATCAATATTGGCTTATGTTTCAGTTAGTTTGTAGAGAAAAGAGATGATAAAATGGAGAAAAAGTGTTGTTGTTATTGCTGTTGATGATGCCAATATTAACATGATCATGGTTTTACACTAGTTTATCCTATGGAAAGGTATTTATACTACGCATGATTTGCAATATTGAACTGATGAAGGAGAATCCCCAGCTCCTGCCCAATCTCACACTTGGCTACAACATCCATGACAACTATGATAACACTCTCGGCACTTCAGAGGCCTTGCTGGACATGCTCTCTACTGGAGAAGCCAATGTTCCCAACTACAGCTGTGGAAGGAAGGACAAGCTTTTGGCTCTTGTTGATGGAGCTAACAGAGACATCTCCATCCAGATGTCAACATTAGCAGGCACCTACAAGGTCCCACAGGTTTGTGTTTGTCCTTCCCTTTCTGTAAAGTGAGTGGGGTGTTGGTGTGTAAGCGATAGATCCAACAGTGTCTTCTCTAGATAATTCAGTCTATACTTCGAAAGGCACTTTACTCCCTTCCAAGAAATAGCGCCAAGTTAATAACGCCCACCTCACTGAAAAAACCTCTTTCTCCCAAACAGCCCATCTTCTCTCTGTTTCCGAAAGCTTTCGTGAAGTGTAGGCGGAGGGCTGCAGATCCCCCCTAAGGTTTTTTTGTAGGAGGACTGTGCCCACCGCAACATCACTAGCATCAGTTTGGATGATGCAAGGTTCCTCAGGATCTGGGTGTTTAAGAAATGGTTCTGCTGCAAATAATCTTTTCACCATGGCATTTGTAAGTGTTATAAATAAGGATTGGGATATGCAATCAGAAGGAAGCAAGGATCAAAAGAGACCTTTCTTTTCATGACATCATCCCAATTGCTTAGAGGCTTCTGCTGCACACTTGTGAAGGTGAGGAGAGGCTCTGTGTCCAATCAAAGGATCTTCTGTACAATAGGAATGTGCAGTACTGATGGAAAACTCACATTTTTTTACACGGTCTTAGCCAAAATAATGATATCCTCAATCATGACCAAATCTCAGATTTTTAAACAGAGTTCTATGGGATTAACTCTCCTACTGATGATAAAACATATACGTATTATGAACCTTTAGCGGTCACTAACATTAACCAACCATTTCATTAAAAATCTACAAATATGTTAGGCAACGTATCAACTATTATTTGCCCTAAAATTCTCATGATCAAATTCATCATAAAAGGTTTGAAGAGCAATATGGCCTCTAGAGAGGATTTTCTACCAGCTGAACAATTCAAGAAATATCCCGACTGGTGGGACCCTACATTCACAGATACATTTACACATATAAATAATATCCGCCACACCCATTTGGGTCAAAGATGGCAATATTAATTCCTATATATAAAAAAGGGAATAAAAAGGACCCAAGCAATTCCAATTCTCTAACAGATATTGTGACTAAAATATATGCAAACATCCACTTGAAAAGAATTGATAGTAGGTGGATGAAAAGTGTATTCCTTGTAGAAGAACCAACAATCTTTAGGCATATGTGATCCATTATTGACAATTCTTTTGTCTTGAATCATCTAACTATAAAAATATCAGTCAGAGGAAATAATGGTTTGCTGCCTTTATAGCATTTGACACAGTAAACAAAAAAATATTATGGAAGAAATTGACTGCCCTTCAAATGGAGCTCAGGATGTTGACCCTGCTCAAAGCCCTTTCTACAAGCACTGACAGTGAGAACAATTAATCAATGGAACGACTTGCTTCATGAAGTTGTGGGTGCTCCATAATGGACATTTTCAAAAATAGACTGGACATTCATTTTATTTGGATTGGTATAGGATCTCTTGCTATGGGCAGGGGTTGGACTAGAAAACCTCCATGGTCCCTTCCATCCCACTTTTGTTCATTTGTTTGAGAGTGTGTTTGGGGCTCAAAGGAGCCATGAGAAGTAGGATTGATATGTACCAAAAGGAAAGATAAAGATGTTGCCAATATGACATTTGGGTTGCATGTGCTGTTAAGAGGACTTGGCTCCTATTCTCATAATAATTATCTGATTATGGATGAGTCAAAGTCAAAAGTGATGGTCTTTGGAAAATGACAGCATTGCCATATAGGGCTAATCGATGAGAAGGCTACAAAGCAAGTTCACACCTTTCCTTACCTGGGGGAACTTTTCTCTGTGACTGGATCTGTGCTCCCTCGACATCAAAGGAGCTCATTTAGAAGGCACAAGTGAATGCACTGTTAATTTTTTAAAAAAATCATAGGTATGCAGCTTCCTTAGACTGAATTATTAAATACAAAATACCAGTGTTACCATTATGTACTTATATTGAGGTGAACTTTGGAATTTAATTTATATCACTACTAGAACAAATCCGATCACATCATCTGAGAAGTATCTTGAGGGTGGATAAAAGGACTTCAGCTGCTGCTCTCAGAGCAGAATTGGGAATTTATACAATTTATAAAATTAGGGCATATAATTATTTTTAATAAAATTAATGGTATGGAAACTGCTAAGGGTCCCCAAACACTATTAGAACAAACAAATTTCATTTAAAATATTCTTGATTTTATATTGGGAACTGTCACCTCCCTGTCTTTTTTGCCACTCGAGGAAAACCTAAAAAAAAATGCTGCACAAAGAATCCAAGATGGTCAAAACAGAGAAAAGTAGGGCCATCTTCAATAAAGTTGGCACACTGAAAGGCATCAGCTGCTACAAATGTACCTTCCAAGTATTGAGTTAAATCTTCCAAACTCCTTACAATGAATATACTTCATTGTATTTGTGGAGCTCCAGAAATAGGAGATGTAATACATTTTGAATGAGAATTATTTAAGAAAGAGGGAGATCAATATCTTGGATTGCACTTTAGAGAAACAATCTAATGGCATCCTAATATTTTTAAAAATGTATTTCCTGTGTGCTCAGAATTCAAAAATTATATATAATAAAGTCCTTTTCGGAAGGATATTATGGTCTGATTGTGGTAAATTCTGGGTTATAAAGAAATACTATTTTCATTCTTTTAGATTATTCTATTGTAGTTATTTTTCCAAATTCTGTTTTTAGATGGAGTCTTGTTAATGTTCTGTGTTTTATATTCTGTATCTCGATATGGCCTAATGACTAATCAACAGGAAATGTTCTAATATGTGCATGAGAAAAAATATTGGATTTATTAAAAGCTAAAAATTGGGACTTGGTAGGACCTCAAATATAACACAGAATTCTTCATTGTTTTTTCAGGTCAGTAATAACATTGCTTCAGAGGCTCTGAGTGATAAAAGTCAATTCCCTTTTTTTCATCCAATGCTCCCCAAAGAAGGGATCCAGTACCCAGCAATTGTCCAAATTCTCCTCCATTTTGGATGGACCCTGATTGGTCTCTTTGCTCCAGACACAGAGAAGGGAGAGAATTTCATGAGGACTTTTACTCCTACGCTTGTCAAGAATAGAATTTGTGTTGTTATATCACAACGATTGTCAACGACTGGACATACAGCATTCCTCAGGGATGCCCTCTCTAAGTGGAGACAAGTCAACATCTTTGTTCACTTCATAGAATATGATTCCCCTTGGGACATTATTCTTCTCTTCCATTCAACACTTGAAGATTTGCCAGGACCCACTGAAGAGAAAGTCTGGATCTTGACAATGACTGGAATATTTTTATTGAAAAAGTATAGGCGTCTCAAGTATGTCCATAGTATTTGGAGTATTCCCTTTCAGGGGAAAAAGAGTTGGAAAAACGATAATGCCTTTAAAACAGATCTCTTTGTGGAACCTGAATTTCAAGCTGAGTATTTTCACTGTTCTGTTTCAAAACACACCTTTTCTGTCAAAGGCCGGAGAAGATGTACTGAGAAAGCACCAGTGGAGACTCAAGAGAAAAAGAATAGGATGCAGATCCAAAATGATGGCTTTATCTACAGTGTCATTAAGATTCTGGCCCATGCCTTAAGTGCTGCATCCAAACCCCAGAGGAGAAGGAAGAAGGTTGAAGAGAGGTTGGGGGCTCCAATGCTGCAGCCGTGGATGGTAATGGGTCCCAACAAGGATCCATCAAACTAAATTCCTTTTCAGAGTCTTTTGTGCTCCCTGGCCTTGGTTGTTTAAGATCTTAAGCTTCGGTACAACATTTCCTACTTATCAGAAGAGTGCTGCATCCTCCTTTCAACAACCAAGACCTTTTATAAATTTGAAAATCAGACTTTTTCTGATTTTAAGCTCCTGTAAACTAGGACAAGAAACAATGGCTGGAAACTGATCAAATAGAGAAGCAAGCTGGAATTAAGGAGAAACTTCCTAACAGTGAGGACAATTAACCCGTGGAACAGCTTGCCTTCAGCTCCATTACTGGAGATTTTTAAGAAGAGACTAGACAATCACTTGTCTGAAATGGTATAGGTTCTCCTGCTTGAGCAGGGGACTGGAATAGAAGACCTCCAAGGTCCCTTCCAGCTCTATTCTATTCTATTCTGTTCTGTTCTGTTCTGTTCTGTTCTATTCT